>CM035116.1:41509415-42109415 GCA_020205555.1 Panax stipuleanatus | reverse complement strand
TTCAACTGAGCGTTTCGCCGTGGGGAGCGCCAGTGCTATTCGTCAAGAAGAATGATGGATCGATGCATCTTTGCATTGACTACAGAGAATTGAACAAAGTTATGATCAAGAATAGGTATCCCTTACCTAGGATCGATGACTTGTTCGACCAACTGAAGGGTGCTAAATACTTCTAGAAAATCAATTTGAGAAGCGGGTATCATCAATTGAAGGTCAAGAAGGAAGATATACCAAAAACGGCTTTTAGGACTCGGTATGGTCATTACAAGTTCTTGATGATGTCATTTGGTCTAACGAATGCCATAGCTGCATTTATGGACCTAATGAACAGGGTGCTTCAGCCGTTCCTAGACAAGTTTGTAGTGGTGTTCATTGATGATATTCTAGTTTATTCCAAGACCGAGGAGGAACACGCTGAACACTTAAGGCTAACCTTAGAATAGCTGAGACGAGAGAGACTTTATGCAAAATTCTCAAAGTGCGAATTCTGGTTGGAACGTGTGCAATTTCTTGGCCACGTAATCGACAAGGATGGGATTTCGGTAGATCCGTCAAAGGTTGAAGCTGTAATAAATTGGGATCAGCCAAAAACGCCGTCTAAAATGAGGAGTTTCTTGGGATTAGCAGGTTATTATCGGAGATTTATCTAAGATTTTTCCAAGATCGCAACTCCGTTGACAAATTTGACACGTAAAATAGTTAAGTTTGTTTGAACGAAAAAGTGTGAGGAAAGTTTCCAGGAATTGAAGAAGAGGTTGAGTACTGCGCCTGTATTGTCTTTGCCGGATAGTACGTGAAATTTCGTAGTATATAGTGATGCCTCACATAAGGGTTTAGGCTGCATTTTGATACAGAGCGGCAAGGTCATTGCTTATACATCACGTCAGCTAAAGGATTACAAGAAGGGGTATCCGACTCATGACTTAAAATTGGCGGCAGTAGTGTTTGCTCTAAAGATTTGGAGATACTACCTATATGGAGAGAAGTGTGAAATATACACAGATCACAAGAGTCTGAAGTATATCTTTACCCAGAAGAATTTGAACATGCGCCAAAGGAGATGGTTAGAACTAATCAAAGACTATGACTGCAAAATACTTTACCATCCGGGTAAAGGTAACATTGTCGCAGACACTTTGAGCAGGAAAGGGCAGGAGAGGCTGAATATTTTAACGGATCAGGACCAGTTGATAGAACAGATGGCTAGATTAGAGCTGGAAGTGAAGTTTTCAAAGGAATCGGATGAGAAGTTGTTTCAAATAACTACTGGTTCTACTCTGGTAGACAAGGTGAAAGAAGCATAAATTCACGAAGAAGAATGCAAAAAGATTTGGAAAAGAATAGCGGATGGTGAAGAGTGCAAGTTTAAGATCGACAGTGAGGGACTGCTACGATTTGAAGGTAGAATCTGGGTACCGCCAGTACCAGAAGTTAAGGAGGAAATTTTGAGCGAAGTTCATAGTTTGAAATATTCAATTCACCCTGGGAGTACGAAGATGTACCAGGATCTTAGGCATCATTTCTGATGGCCGAATATGAAAATGAATGTTGCTGAATGTGTTGTGAAATGTCTAACTTGCCAGAAAGTCAAGGCAGAACACAGAGACCTAGTTGATTGCTACAACCGTTGGAAATTCCAGAATGGAAGTGGGAGCATATCACGATGGATTTCGTTGTTGGTCTTCCAGTGACTCAGAAGGGTTTCGATGCCATATGGGTCATTGTGGATCGACTGATGAAGTCAGCCCACTTTCTACCAATCATGGTTAAGTACAACTTAGAATAATTGGCGAAGCTGTATGTTAAGGAAATTTTTTCTCGACACGGTGTTCCGGTGTCGATTGTGTCCAACAGAGATCCGCGGTTCACGTCGAATTTCTGGAAGCGATTGCAAGAGTGTCTGGGAACGCAATTGCGAATGAGTACATCATACCATCCTCAGACTGACAGCCAGAGCGAGAGAACGATTCAGACACTTGAGGATATGCTGAGAGCTTGCGTGATGGATTTTAAGGGAAACTGGGATGATTATCTACCGTTGGTGGAGTTTGCCTACAACAACAGTTACCACGCGAGTATCGACATGCTGCCTTACGAAGCGTTATACAGTAGGAAGTGCAAAAATCCTTTATGCTGGGATGAAGTCGGTGAACGTCAACTGATGGGGCCAGAATTGGTACAACAAACTGCTGAAATTGTGAAGCTGATCAAATCAAGATTGGTTGTTGCTCAAGACAGACAAAAGAAATATGCCGATCAACATCGACAGAACCGAAAATTCTTACCAGGGAGCTTCATTTTCTTGCAAGTATCTCCCTGGAAGGGGAAGATTCAATTCGACAAGAAGGGGAGGCTGAGTTCCCGATTTAATGGACCGTTCGAGGTACTACGAAAGGTGGGCGAGGTTGCTTACGAGGTAACATTACCTCCGGAGCTCGAGAATATACATAACGTCTTTCACATTTCTGTGTTACGGCCTTACAAACACGACTATAAACATATAATAGAATACGAGACTTTGTAATTTGATAAAGACTTAACTTATGAAGAGGTTCCTGTTCAAATAGTTGACAGAAAGGAACAAGTGCTTAGGAATAAAGTAATACCTTCTGTTAAGATAATCTAGAGGAACCACAGTGCTGAAGAAGCCACGTGGGAACTCGAATATATTATGATGAAATCTTATCCGCAATTATTTACTTAATTTTGTTTAACCCCTTATATATCGATTCTGGGGACAGACTCCTTTTAAAAGGGGAAGAATGTAACAGATGAGAATTTTGAGAACTTTTATGAGAATTTTTTTTGTGTTGTGATTCTTGGGACAGAATCCTTTTTAGGAGGGAAGATTGTAACGATTGAGATTTTATATATTAAATTGTAATATTTATTGAGTGAATAAATATTTTATGTAATTTATTTATTGAGTTAAATAAATAAATAATGTGTTTTTGTGAACTGATTTAATTAAGTGCAATATTTAATTAAATTGATATGTTAGTAATAGTGTAGCATAATTCTAGTTTAATTAAGAATAATTGAATTAGATTTAATGTTATGTGCTAAGTTTTGATAATAATTTGTTACATGTATTATGTTTAATAAAGGAATTACAATTGTGGAACAATTTGGTATTATGTGCAATTTTAATTAATTAAGGAATGTGAGCTTTTATTTAATTGAATTGGAATGTGATAATTTAATTAAATAAGTGTAGTATTTAATCTATGGATTAAGGATTTATTAAAATAATGAAAAGGGTTTTAAATTGGTTTTACCAAACGAGGCCCTTATACTTGTTTAATCTTATTTTTCCAAACAAGGCCTTAAGCTCAAAAAGTAGTTTTTAATATAATTTTGTTTTGGCCAAACAAGTTTTAGGGCTTTTCAAATTCAAAACTTGTAACTTATGTGATTAATTGTATTTATGATAATTATTATAGAGTAATTATATTGTATAAGTTATATATCATATGTATATACAATATACGTTAAAATTAAAGAGTTAGTACTTTAGTTTAGAGTTAGAGACAAAGAAAGAAAACAAGAGAAGGGTTAGAGAGAATTATCAGAGAAGAAGAAGAAGAAGAAGAAGGGAAACCTTGAGAAAACAAGAGGAGAGCTTTCATCATCTCCATCTCTTCTCCTAATTCAAACTAGAAAAAGGTATAAACTTAGAACTCTATAAGTTGTAATCATGTTCTTCTATGTTTCTATGGTTTTAGAATGGCAAGGGAAAGGTTACTAAGTAGCTTTATTTATGTAGGATTTATGATGTAATAGGAACTTATGTTATTATGTATTAGTTAGGTTTATATATACTTAAGGTATGTTTAAGCTATGTAATCGATGTTTAAGTTACGAGACATTGGGACATGAATAAATTATATTAATTAAATGTAATCTATTTGGTATAAGTTGTGTATTTATTCCGCTGTGCGATGCGACATTTAGTTGTATTATTATTATTGTGTCAGATTATAGAACGTGATGAACTGAATTCGAGAGACCCTGTGGCCGGTCCAAATTTGGGGGCATCACAAGTTGGTATCAGAGCTGTAATTATAAACCTTAGGAGCGAGTGTCCTTAGATTATAACTTAGGAGAACTTAGAAATTTAGAAGGAGATAAAACTCATATAGAGTTTTCCTAGAGAGACTTAGTGTGTTATGAAATGTAACTTCATTCTATACAATGAACTTATGTTTTATTTAACATTCTAATGGAGTTGTTGTTTGTTTGTCTTGTGCTGTGATTGTAGGATGGCAGATATGAGAGTACCTAGTAGAGTGGCAGAGGAGGAGCCCAGGGATATACATGTAGTATACGAGGCACCTCTAGAGACTGTGCCAGTGCAGGCTATGGCACTGTTCGAGTCTGACGACGAGGACGAGATTGAGATAGAGTCCCATCCAGAGGAGGAGCCGATGGGGGATGAGCCAGTGGAGGACTCTAATGAGGCTACTGTAGAGGAGAAGATGTTAGGTGAGTATGAGGAGCGGATTTTAGAGTTGGACTGCAGAGTTCAGGAGTTGGAGGCTGAGGCCCAAGAGAGAGAGTCGGAGTTCCAGAAACTAAGGGACGAAGACCATCAGAGGAAGTTGGCTATGTAGGAATTAGAGGTGGAGATTGCTTACCGCAAGGAGGCAGGGATCCAGATAGGAACCTTATTCCATAGGTCGGTATCCAGAAATATGGATCTGGCAGAAAAGCTGGAAGAGGTAGAACAGAGGGAAATGAGTGAGAAGACTGAGAAAGAGGCACTCCGTACTCAGCTAGAGTTGGAGGTGATGGATAGGATACACTTCGAGGAGAAGTGGGAGGCAGCCAATGAGAGAGCTGACGACCTAGAGGATGAGGTCAGATGCAAGAAGAGGAAGATGAACAAGATGGGGTATGTGTTCTGTTCTGCTTTCGAGAGGGTGATTGATGATGTGTACCACTACCCAGCGGAGAAGGGACATACCCTACATACCTTGAGCCGAGAGTTGATAGCATACATAGCACAGATCGAATACAAGAGCGCTGTAGAGCGTGGGATGATGGGATGAGACCCTTAGTAAGTCTTGTAGTAGTATTTACTTTACGTGATGTATATACTATATTGTAATCCCAACTTTTTGTGTAAAGTGTGGGATAGTGATGTAAACCCCGTGTAAGCTTTTGTTAGAGGGGTAGTATGGTAGTATGATAGTGTTCCCCGTCTTTTGTGATATTAGGGGATATGTGATAACATTTATAAAAATATGATAGGATAATCATGTAATGAAACGATTTGGCATATGAATATAAATGAAGCTTATTTCAGAAATGTGTTATAAAATTTTATGCCTTTAGTATTAAAAGAAATACTTAAGTAATATAACTGAGTAATAATAAAATAAAAATTTGTGATGCAGATAATGCCGCCCAGACGTAGATTGACTGCACCTGAGGAGTCAGTGAACAATGAGAGGGAACAAGTAGACCCAATCCAGAAGCTAGTAGATCTGTTAGGAGAGGCCCTTAGGGGAAGGAACAACGAACCCGTTCGTCCCAATCCTCAAGGGGTACCAGTCAAAAGTTTTAAGGACTTTAGGAGTGTAGGACCCCTAGAGCTCGAGGGTACTATCTACCTAATCATTGCGCAAACATGGGTTAAGGATATCGAGAAGGCCTTCACTATAGATCGTGTGGGTGAAGACCAAAAGACTGTATTTGCTACATATATGATGAGAGGCGAAGCCAACTACTGGTGAGAGGCTAATCGACAAAGAGCTGGAGAAGGGATAATAGCATGGGATAGATTCAAAACTCTATTTTTCGAGAACTACTTCCCAAAAAGCATGAAGAATAGGATGGAGGTGAAGTTTTTGGAACTTAAGCAAGGTGATATGACGGTAGCGCAGTACGCGGCTAAGTTTAATGAACTAGCGCGATTTGTGGAACATCAAGTAGGAGATGAAGAGAGGAAGGCAAAATGATTCGAACAAGGGCTGAAGCCATGGCTATTTAACAAGGTATCAGTTCTTCAAATTGATTCCTTTGCAACGTTGATGGAGAAGGCAATCATTGCGGAAGGTGGCAGTGAGGCCTTAAGTCTGTATAACAAAGAGAAGAAAGGAAAGAATACTGGAGGAGAAAATCGTACTGGAGGAAGCAGTAGTGGAGGAAGTAATTTGGGAAAGAGAAAATGGGAGAACAATAACAACAACAAAACAACAATCAATCAGGGAATTTTCGTGGTGGATTTAAGAAAAGAAGTGAGGCATGTAATAAGTGTGGAAAGAACCATCAGGGGGAGTGCTGGAAGGGACGCGGCACTTGCTATAACTGCAGTCAGGAGGGTCACATTTCACCCAACTGCACAAAGTTGAAAAAGATACAAGGATGTTTTGCATGTGGCTTGACGGAGCACCAAATTAAGGACTGCCCAAAGAAGGGAAATGGTGGGGGTCGTAGCCAACAAGAGGGAGGTAACAAACTAATGATCGGCGGACCGACACAATCCAACTGCCCAACCGCCAGAACCTTCAACATGACCGTCCAGGATGCATTGGCTGCGAAGGACGTGGTGTCAGGTATAATCCCAATCAATGATATAAATGCTTATGTATTATTTGATTCGGGTGCCACCTGTTCTTTTGTATCTGAAGAATTTTCTAGTAAACTTAATTCACCCAGAGAACGATTAGAAGATCCCTTGAACATAGAAGTTGAGAATAAGGAAGTAATCCCTATAGAATACGTTTATCAAAATTATCGCGCAAACATTAGAGAACATGAACTGAACGTAGACTTGATTCCTATTAGATTGGGAGAATTTGACGTAATACTGGGAATGGATTGGTTGTATAACCATGTTGCGATAATTGACTGTCAGAACAAATGTGTGAACCTTCAGACTCCGAGTAAGTCTAAGGTAGTGTTTTATGGTAGCTCATCGCTTATGCAATCGTGTTGTCTTACGATGATGCAGGCCAAGAAATTGTTAAGGAAAGGATGTGTAGGTTATTTAGCTTACATCGTAGATACTCAGAAAAAGATAGTAGAAATTAAAGATATATCCGTAGTGAATGAATTTCGAGATGTATTTTCGGACGATCTGCCTGGTCTTCCGCCAGACAGAGAAATTGAATTCGTAATAGACTTAGCACCGGGAACGGCACCAATTTTAAAAGCACCATATCGTATGGCGCCAGTAGAAATGAAGGAATTGATGATACAACTGCAAGAGTTATTAGATAAGGGTTACATACGGCCAAGTGTGTCTCCTTGGGGAGCACCAGTGTTATTCGTTAAGAAAAAGGACGGATCGATGGGGCTCTGTATCGATTATCGAGAATTAAACAGAGTAACGATCAAGAACAGATATCCGCTACCGAGGATAGATGACTTATTTGATCAACTGAAGGGAGCGAAGCGTTTTTCGAAGATAGACCTACGGACGGGTTATCATCAACTGAAGGTATGGGATGAGGACATACCAAAGACTATGTTGCGAACCCGTTATAGATATTACGAGTTTTTGGTAATGTCATTCGGATTAACTAATGCTCCGGCAGCATTTATGGACTTGATGAACCGAGTTTTCAAGTCATACTTGGATAAATTTATAGTAGTTTTCATCGATGATATTTTTATCTACTCGAAGACAGAGGAAGAACACGCCGAACATCTAAAGATTGTTTTGGAAGCACTAAGGAAAGAGAAGATGTATGCAAAGTTTTCAAAGTGTGAATTTTGGATGGAGAAGGTTCAATTCTTAATTCACGTGGTGGATAAGAATGAAATCTCAGTAGACCCTGCAAAGGTCGAGGCAGTAAGTAATTGGGAGCAACCAAGAACACCGACGGAGGTGAGGAGTTTTTTAGGATTAGCTGGGTACTATTGAAGATTTATTCAAGATTTTTCTAAGATAGCAACCCCGTTGACCAATCTAACAAGGAAGACGGTGAAATTTGTATAGACCGACAAGTGCGAAGAGAGTTTTCAAGAGTTGAAGAAGAGATTGAGCGAAGCGCCTATGTTGTCACTACCAGATGATGTGAGAAATTTTGTGGTGTATAGTGATGCATCGCACAAGGGACTTGGTTGTGTGCTCATGCAGCACGATAAAGTCATTGCGTATGCATCACGACAATTGAAGGATTACAAAAAATGATACCCTACTCACGACTTCGAGTTAGTGGTAGTAGTTTTTGCGTTGAAGATTTGGAGGCATTATTTGTTCGGAGAGAAATGTGAGATATACACTGAACACAAGAATCTGAAATATATATTCACACAGAAGGAGTTGAATATGCGTCAGAGGAGGTGGTTAGAATTGATCAAGGATTATGACTGCGATATTCTTTATCACCCATGTACGGCAAACGTGGTTGCCGACGCTCTAAGCAGAAAAGGAAGGGAGAAACTGTTTCATTTGACGACTCAGGAAGAATTGGTAAGAGAAATGGAAAGATTAGAGATAGAGGTAAGAGGGCCGAAAAGGTCGGAAGAGAAGTTGTTCGTAATAGAAGCTCGTCCAACCTTGTTGGATAGAGTAAAGGAATCACAAGAGAAAGATGAAGAGTGCGAGAAAATCAGAAAGAGGATTGCAGAAAATGAAGAAGAAAGATTCTGAATGGATAAAAATGGCATTTTGAGATTTGAAGAAAGAGTGTGGGTACCAGCGGTAACCGAGTTGAGGGAAGAGATTTTGCATGAGGCACACAATACGACGTATTCCGTTCATCCGGGAGGCACAAAGATGTACTGAGATTTAAGGTAACATTTTTGGTGGCCCAATTTGAAATGGGATATCGCAGAGTGCGTTAGTAGATGTTTGACTTGCCAACGCGTCAAAGCAGAACACCAGCGGCAGAGTGGTTTACTACAACCGTTGGAAATACCGGAGTGGAAATGGGAGCATATTACGATGGACTTCGTGGTAGGACTTCCAGTCACACAGAAGGGATATGATGCAATTTGGGTTATCGTGGATCGACTAACGAAGACCACACATTTTCTACCGATCAAAATTCGCTACAGTTTGAATCAGTTAGCAAGTCTATATGTAAAGGAGATTGTTTCACGACATGGAGTGTCGGTGTCAATTGTCTCTGATCGAGATCCGCGCTTCACGTCTAACTTTTGGAAAAGCTTGCAAGAAAGAATGGGAACACAGTTGAGGTTGAGTACCGCTTATCATCCCCAGACAGACGGACAAAGTGAGCGAACAATACAAACGCTGGAAGATATGCTTAGAATTTGCTTGATGGATTTTAAGGGAAATTAGGACGACCACCTACCCTTAGTCGAATTTGCATATAATAATAGTTACCATGCGAGTATCAGCATGCCACCGTACGAAGCTCTTTACAAAAGAAAGTACAGAACGCCATTATGTTGGGACGAAGTTGGAGAGCGACGAATACTCGGACCAGAGTTAGTTCAACAAATCGCAGGCGTGGTGACAGTGATAAGAGCCAGACTAGTAACAGCTCAAGACCGCCAGAAAAAGTATGCAGATTTGCATCGGCAGGACCGAGACTTTAGAGTTGGCAGTTTTGTATTCTTGAAGGTATCTCCATGGAAGGGAAAAATTCGATTCGGTAAGAAAGGAAAGTTGAGTCCAAGGTTCATAGGACCGTTCGAGATACTGAAGCGAGTGGGCTTAGTGGCATACAAAGTTGCGTTACCACCCGAGTTGGGGCACATCCACAACGTGTTCCACATTTTTATATTGCGACCGTACAAGGCCTACTACAAGCACATGATTTCTTATGAGCCCATTTAAGTGGAGAAGAACTTGGTGTATGAAGAAATTCATGTCCAGATATTAGATAGGAAAGAGCAAACCTTAAGAAATAAAGTTATTTCATCTGTAAAAGTACTTTGGCGTAACCACGATGTCGAGAAGGCTACGAGGGAGTTAGAAGATATAATGATAAGGGATTATCCCCATCTATTTGTGTAACCTTGTAGCAATTCTGGGACAGAATTTTTATAAAGGGGGGAGGATGTAATACTCGAGAATTTTCGAATATTATTAAATGAATATATTAATGGGAATGGATATTACTTTGAATATAAATAATTATGTGTTATGAGATGAGTTAACTCAATTATATCAAATTGAATAGTTTGAATAATTGAGAAGGATTGTGGAGTTATAATAAGCTCAAGAGATGCCTTGTGTGGCACAGAGATGAGAATTACGATGATTAAATTAATTTAAAGAAAGAATTAATGAGTGGATGATTAATCAATAATATATTGTTAATTGAAGATTACTATGAGTAATAACATATTAATGAATAAATATTTGATTGATATTAGAAGATAAATGTTTGTTCAAGTATGTGTTAAAGTATAAAGTATCACTACAACTATATTATATAAAGTGTAGTGTGACACCTTAGTAAGACTATGTAATGTATATAAACTATATTATAAAGTGTAGTGTGACACTTTAGTAAGAATATGCAATATGGAAACTATATTGTAAGGATGATAAATTGTATGAGTTACATAAATGAAGCTTACATGACCATGTGGTAGATATAGTATTTTAATAAATACTATATGGTATATTAAATTAAAGTATGTAATAACAATAATTATTTCAATAAGTTACATAATTGGAATAATAAGGTTTGTAATAATATGCCACTATCCTATTCATTTATAATTTGACATTATTAAAATGTACATGGATTCTATATCAAATGTGTATATATGTACCCCAATTTGTTACCATGTAATGTTATTATGACATTTTTGGTCCATGTATGCCCCAAATAAATTTAATCCAAGGTAAGCACATATGTGTGTTGAATGTATAATATATGGTGTTTCCTTCCTTGCTAGAATGTTGAGTTCTTATTCTTGTCCCTAAAAGATTGTCCATTCCTCTTTCATTTCATCTAAACGTGAAAGACCAATGACCTATACTACCTCTACATACCAACTCCAATTAGCCTCAATGAATGGCCTAAGCCTATTTCTTGCAAACTCACTTCTCAGCACTAACAAATGATGAAAGGGGAGATGGCTCCAATAGTAACATTGATTTGCTATTTCACCAAACATCAAATGCCCAATGTATTCTTCTTTCATCTCTTAGTTTATTTCTATGTATAAAGCTCTTGTATGGTTATTCATTTGTCTATAAATTAAGCTCCCATCCCCTTCAATTCACTTTGATTGAGTTATTGCTAAGTTATATAGAAAGTGAGGATATTGTATTGAGAGGGCAATCTGAAAGTTAAGTCAGGAGAGTATCAATTCAAGCTAAAGAGGTATAATCTCTAAACCCATTTGAAATTCAATTCATAGAAATTGCATGATATTGTTGGAATTGATGTGTGATAAGGTGCTAGTATAAGTTGTTAAGTATATCTATATGTTAGGAATTGCTGAAGTTCTGCTGAAAGCAGAACATTGTCTGGCCTGGAACCGGAGTGGCTCTACCGCGCCACTCCCTAGTACAATTGGCGCGACCGCGCCCCCCTGCAGAATCTGTTAATGCTTTTTGTTATACCTTCTGATATATTGAGCATGTTATACTAATAAAGTATGCATATAACTCACATTAATATGTGGAATAGGGTTGCTATGTAAGTCATATTAGTTATTTTAGCTTGAGTATTTCAAAAGGAACTTAAAGTTATGAAAAGAGGAACTTTGATATGTTAGCCTTATATTGATGTTATGACTTTTGATACATGTTAGTATAGTTTAGAAATGCATGAGAGACATATTAACTTATGTACATAGGTTCCGTAATGTAATACGAACATGTGAACCTCACTAGTACACATTCCTAATGAAAATGGATGTTTTGAACACAAACTTTGACATGCTATGCCATGTTAATATTTTGATTTTGCGAGCGTAGTAGTATGGTTTAGAAATGCATGAACAACCCATTAACTTGTGTTTATATGATTCGTAATGAAGCGTGAGCATGTTGAACTCGTTAGTGAACGTTACTAACAACAACATAAGCTTTAAACGTGGACTTTGACATGCTATATTAGGAGTCTAAATTCTGATATTTTTGATGTATTTGAAGATGCTTATAAGGCACGTTGACTTGTGTATATAGATTTCATAATATAGCATGAACATGTTAGACTCTACTAACGAAAGTATAAGCTTTGCACGTGAGCATTGATATGTTACATTAAGGTTTAAATTCTGAAATATATGGACGTGTTTGATAATACTCTTAACCTCATTAACGTCATACATGTATATATGCCATGATTAGGTGTCGTGAAACCAAGTTTAGCGTAAACGAAGCATGCTTTCAAACTAATAACAATGATAGTTATGTGTATGCGGTATGAATATTCATGAGTATGCCTAATACAAGATATACGAATACCTTATGTGTTTAAAAAGCAAGCATGTTAGACTTTATGATTTTCATGACCTTGAATGACCGTAAGTTGTCAAAAGTGTTAACCTAGAACCATATCATGAAAGAGAGAACTTAGATGGACTTGGAAAGCATGAAGGTATCCTTTAATATGCATATATGTTATGAGATATCATATATTGATACTTGAATCCAATTTTGACGGCTAACTTATAACAATGTGATAACTTACTAAATGAAATATGATTGGTATTGATTATGGTCTTATGTGATAATAATGATATGAGAATACGTTTAACTCAAAAAGAGGAACGTTAAGTGATAAGTGGTCTTTATGACCACTTATTCGGATAGTAACCAGCTTGTTCCGCTGTCGAAACTCAAGTATCTGTGTGTTTTTCACGTGTTTTTGCTTTGTTTTGTAGTTTGCATGTTTTGGAACTCCCTTGGTGCTTATTGAGGTTAAAAGGACAAAAAGAGGTCAAAAGGAGCAAGAATGGAATGATGACATGACAATGGGAAGGAAATACAATCCGGACATCGTTTGGGGGATTTATATTCATTTCATGTTCTTGGATTGGAGCTTAGTTCATATTGTATAGCATCTTATAAGCTTTCCGGAACATCTTGAATCATCCCAATCGGAGTTCGGAAGCGAGAGTTATGCCCCGTATACCAACGGACGTTAAACTTCACGGTTTTGAGTTTTCATGCACAGCTGTCACTTGGAGCTCAATTTCAGACTTCATCCATCCATTATTTCTCAATGTGCAAAACATGAAAATTGTAGAGCTCTTCGATAGCTTCGATTTAACAGGTGACAGTCCTCGTAACTCCTCCCGGATCAAAAGTTATGGCCGTTCTACCAGAGGACACTGCAACAGAAAAACCCTTGGCGCGGGCGCGCGGATTCTAGTGCAATTTTGGGTGCGGCCGCGCTAGTCCCCAGCTGTGCCAGACTTGACTTTTCAATTGAACGGGACTTGGCTTTTGATTGGGATATAAGGGGGCTCGTTTGGGGCAAGAAAGAGCATCATATATTGGCCCTAAGCCCTAGTTCCTCTCTTTTCTTCCTTTACATCTTGTGTAGTCTAGATTAGGAGTAGATTTGAGAGTAGATTAGTGCTAGTTTAGAGTTTAGTTAGTTAGATTCTAGGGTTTTGTTAGTTTTTGAATATTGAAGCAAGTGTTTTGACATCAAAGGATCCAAGCTCGGAGAAAGATTTGCAATTTCTATCTTTAATCTCACTTTGTTATCATTGTATATTCGGATAATGTTTATCAATCTTGTGGATAATATACTTGAGTTGTCTATGACTTAATTTATATTTTGAGGTTTCAATGGAACCTAATGAGTTGTCTATATTGATTTCCTTCCATGGTTGGTTCTTATTGATTGCTATGTGATTGTCTACTGCGATTTATGCTTTCAATGCTTAATTGAGTCATGACCAATTACTGTGATAACCCACATGGGATTGAAAGACGAAATGTGGATTTAGATCTAATCGTAGTAGCGGGCGATTGTACGTTCACATGGCGTTGGATACTCACTATTTCCATTGGTGGAATATTTTGGAAAATTGACTAACACAGAAAGTCCATTTTTAGTGGCCAAACCCGAATATGGGAAGATTGCCCACTATTTTGGACCAGTCATGGTATTTTGACCATATCTTCCTCATACAAAAATCTTTTGAGGTGCTTCCTGAGTCTACATTGCTAAAAATTTCATGATCTACAACTTCCATTAAGGAAACGTTTTCAGATTCTGCACAGAAAATTACAGAATTCGTGATTTATCCAATTGTTCATGCTTTTTTTATTTTTCTGGCAGCATGCTTTTCCTCCGAACCAATCTTACTAGATCAGACATCCCAAAAAATCTACAAGGAATTTTTGTATGATTCTTTTTTCTATATTTAGCTTACTTCCATACCTTCTTTTTGATATATGGCTCACTCTCTAATTCATTATACACAAGGAGTTATGGGTTTTACAATTTCAGTTTGTATTTTCCCATTTCCAACGAATTTTTGTGTTCTTCTTCTTTCTATTTCATTTCATTCTTAGATCCTTTTACTAGATTCTTGGTAATCCATGATTTAACCATTGTAAACAAGTTTAATCATGATCTACTACCCTAAATCTCATAGATCTAAACATCTATCCATGAAATCAAAGGATTTAACTTAGGGTTTGAATATATACATTCTTTAGCTTTCATCTTCTTCCTTGTCCATGTCTTCTTCTCCATTTCCATGGTAGCCACTTCTCTCTCTCTCTTTTCTCCACCGAGAGCTTTAGCTCTCTCTTCTTCTCTCTATTTTGCTGGAAATGAAGTCTTGTCTTGGCAAAATAATAATAATAATAATAATAATAATAATAATAAGGGTAATCAAAGGAACAAGAATGGAGGTAAATGAACAAGGTGTGGTCTTGAAAGATGAAACCAAGGAGCTTGTCTTCTTTCCCTTCCCCTAGATGTCCCACGCCATTCTCCTCCCAAAATACTGAGTATTCCGCCGGTCCACCCTCAATTCTGTAGATTTAATTCCCATGTGGGTCCCTATTTAATTTATTTGACCCGCTCTTTGACTTTTGACCCAAAAAGTCACATTTTCAATATTACAATCATTTCCTACTAATTTCAACGTTCCCGGTGTCATGGTCATGTCCGTTTTATCAAATTCATTTTGAACGTCAAGTTTGACTTTTCATCTAAAAAAAGGCAAATGTTTGACTTTGACCTAAAAGTCAACCCGACACCAAATTTTGTTTATAGTTCTTACTTACTAATTTTGACGTTCCCGATTCAACGGTGAAGTCCGTTTTTCAAAATTCATCTTCTATCTCACATTTTTTATGTTTATAATAAAAGTCAAACTCTTTACTTCATAATTATCTTACATATTCCCAACACATACTTAAAATAATATATGTTGACTTTCCTTATCATTCTTTAATTAATATACATATACAGTTATGTATATAATTATTTCATCTCATCACCTCTTTGAATATATAATTTTATTTCATTTATTGTTTGGCTAATAAATAAATATATATTACTTATATATTTTTTTATTCCATAAATTATTCTTTTCTTAGTTCGTTTAATGTGTTAGGTTAGTAACACCCAAAACTTACACCATAATTGTATTATATACAATTATTTATCTAGATATGGATTAATTTCATGTATTTCCTCCTCATCGTGAATAAATACTTTATCCATAATATCTCATATTACTCTTAATTAGAGTCTTTTATCTTAAAGTCACTCTTTACTGATATATATAACACCATTATAGGTTCTTATAACACATGGATTAAAAGAAATGTTGCTAAGATCCGGGATATTACATTCACCCATTCTTCTAAAAATTTCGTCCTCGAAATTACAGTATACTTACCTATGCTCATTTTATTCCTTAAAACTAGGTTTTCAAACCAACCTTTATTTAATCACAACTGATTAATCACTTAACTCTTTCCTCATGTGACGAATGAGAATTTTGTAAATATATTTGAATATTTATTAAAATAAATAAATATTTTTAATGATTTAATTATTGAGTTAAATAATTAATTCATAAATTTATGGTAGATTAATTTAATTATATGTGTTATATTAATTAAATTAATGTGTAGTAATTTAATAGTTCAAAGAATATATTTAATTGAGTTTATTTGATTAAATGAATTAATTAAATAAGCATATGTTACTTTAATTAATTTAATAATTAATTAAAGAATTAATGAATTGACAGAATTAATAAATAAAAATATTAATTATGTGACAATATGATTTAATGTAAAATTTATTATATTATATTTAATTGATTTAAATAAAATTAATTGATTAATTAAAGTGTTACAATTAACTATATACTAAACTAGTTAATTAAAATAAATGAAAAAGAAATTAAGGGTGTAGCCAAACAAGGCCTTAAGGTGAGTTAGTCCGTTTGTTATACAACGGATATATTATATATACGTATATTATTCTGTTCAACGGAATTTTTTTCATTTTGCTCAAAGTCAGAGAAAGAAAAAAAAACTTAAAAATTTTCAGAGAAAAGAAAAAGAAGAAATTGAGAGAGATTGAGAAAGGAAGAATTGAGAAATCAATTGTGTTTCTTTGATCTATCTTCACTACTAAGGGTAATCCCTACTTTTCAAGTTTTCAAAATTGATATTTCTTCATTACGTGTTTTAAAGTTTTCTGTGAAAATTGGGTTTCACAATTGGGTTATGATATGACTTTATCTATATGGGTTTATGATTATAATGTGTTTTATAATTGGTATGAATGATTTAAAATGATCAATTTTATTTAATTTGGCCTTAATTAGATTTTGAAGAAAATTACAGAGTTTTTATACGTCTTTGTAAAAACTCTGTTAAGAATTATTTTGGGAAATTAAAGTATGAGGTTATCATATATGTGACCATAGATGTTAGTATTATGTGTTAGATCATGTATCCATGATTTACACTGATCACACCAAGTAATTTTGTTAATAAATGGGTTTTATAAAATTATAGAGTATTGAATATGGGTGAATAACCCATATGGGTTAAATTAATGATTGAATCATATGTTTATAGTTAAATTGATACATGATATGATTGTATATGTTAAAACAAAGAAAATGGAATTGAAATAAATGGATTCGGTGTAGTAACGAATCCGTAAGAAGAATTTTTTTTTATGTTTTTCATTAAACTTTTGAAAGTTTTGAAGAACAATGAAAATTAGTGTTTTGATTTGTGTAATTACATGACTTGGAATGTTAAGAACATGTTATAAGTGATATATAATGTTCCTGTGAAGTTTATACTTCATGGGTAACATTATAAATCAGTATATTGGTGTAAAATTTGAGAAAGTGGCCGAATTTCTGTGTTCTTCGCGAACTAGAAATTCTGGGAAAACGTAGCCGCGCGGCCGCGCCAGTCTGAAATTTTCGAAAAATTTGCTAAGTGTTGAAATTTGAGAAAAATGTTTTTAATCTAATGAACATGAAAACATGTTGTAAATATGATAGGATGTTGATATGAGTTTAATAAATTATGTTACGTGATTAATTAATGAATTAATTATGTGACTTAAATTATTATTTATAAACTTTAAATAATGTGATATAAATATGAAGACATTATTTTAAGTCTAATAAACATGAAGACATGTTATGTATGTAATAAGTTGTTAATACATGTTAATAACTTAAGTTATGTGATTAATTAACAAGTTAATTAATCAATGTGAACCTTTATTTGAAAAACCTAATAATGAGTTCAAAGAACACTAATTGTAAATCAATAATCATATCGAACCTGTGATTAATTGATATTGTAAATGTGTGATAGGTAAGAGTAATAAAAGAAGTGAGTAATAATTGTAGCTTGCGCACGAGACAAGTTTTCTATCCCTAACTTACTATTATTGTTGGGCAAGTTTCCTAAACTAAACTCTTTAAATTGAGCAATTGTTATGCTTAATTACTATTGTTGAGCAAATTCTTACTCTTGAATATCCAAGTTTAGAATTTCACATGAGATGCCATGATTCTTTTAAAAGTATCATTTAAGTGTACAATACTTATTCGATTGTATACCTTGAGAAGTTAATTTTCAATTTGAATATCATTTATTGAGTTATTCAGACCAACTTTATTTGGTGCGGATTCTGATGTCAAACTGAGATGAACAACCCTAATATAGGGGATTAATGAAGATGCTTAAAGCGTTAAGATAGTGTGCACAGTATCAATACAAAGGGCTGATCTCCCTAAGTACGAGAAGTAAAGTCTATAGTCTTATGATTGTTAAAGGTTTGAAAGGTTAATATACTTGACAACCTAAGACTCGGTTCATGGTCTTAATGACCCTCAGAAGTAATTTGATTCTCGATTAATATTCTTGATTCAAAAATTGAGCTTTCTGTTATTCAGAATTCTTTTATTCGCATGTTATTATTCTGTCATATTTTTATACTTGCGGGCATTCGTGCTCACTCTTGCATAATAACATTGCAGATAAGAATGAACAGTCTGGTGAGCCTTCTAGTAGCAAAGGAAAAGGAAAATCTAACAAGTGATGAAGACTTGTGTTGTCATTAACAATGTTAAAGTTCAAGACTTATGTGTGATGATTTAAGACTTATTTATTTACGTTTCCACAACAGAGATTTAAGGTTAAGTATAACCTGGGATTTATGATGTTATATTATGTCAGATGATAATTTATTTATCTAATAAATGAATTTTATTATTTATGGGTAGATAGTTGTATGATATTGGAACAGTGAACACTAAATTCTGTGGAAATTAAGATACCGAATTTGGGGGTGTCACAGCGAATCTTGATCAGTACAAAATGCGCAGTCTTCGTTAGTCGATCCACGATAACCCAAATGGCATCATATCCCTTCTGTGTGACTGGAAGTCTTACCACAAAGTCAATCATAATATGCTCCCATTTACACTCCTGTATTTCCAACGGTTGTAGTAAACCACTCGACCGATGGTGCTCTGCTTTAACGCGTTGACAAGTCAAACATCTACTAACGCACTCTGCGACTTCCTGTTTCAGATTGGGCTACCAAAAGTATTACCTCAAATCTTGGTACATCTTAGTGCCTCTCGGATGAACGGAATACATCGTATTGTGTGCCTCGTGCAAAATTTTTTTCTCTCAACTCGGTTACCGCTGTTACCCACACTCTTCCTTCGAATCTTAAGATACCATCTTTATCCATTCGGAATCTTTCTTCTTCATTTTTTGCAATCCTTTTTCTGATTTTCTCGCACTCATCATCTTTCTCTTGTGCTTCTTTTACTCTATCCAACAAAGTTGGACGAGCTTCCATTACAAACAACTTCTCTTCAGACCACTCCGGTCCTTTTACCTCTATTACCAATTTCTCCATCTCCCTTATCAACTCCTCTTGAGTCGTCAAGTGAAACAATTTCTCCCTTCCTTTCCTGCTCAGAGCGTCGCCAACTACATTTGCCTTACCCGGGTGATAAAGAATATCGCAGTCATAGTCTTTGATCAATTCTAACCACCTTCTCTGACGCATATTCAACTCCTTCTGTGTGAAGAAATATTTTAGACTTTTGTTGTCCGTGTATATCTCATATTTCTCTACGTATAAGTAATGCATCCATATCTTTAACGCAAAAACTACTGCCGCTAACTCCAAGTAGTGAGTAGGGTATTGTTTTTCGTAATCCTTCAATTGTCGTGATGCATACGCAATGACTTTGCCGTGCTGCATAAGCACACAGCCAAGTCTCTTATGCGATGCATCACTATACACCACAAAATTTTCCGCATCATCTGGTAGTGATAACACAGGCGTTTCGCTTAATCTCTTCTTCAGTTCTTGAAAACTCTCCTCGTCAGATTGGTCAACGGGGTTGCTATCTTAGAAAATTTTTGAATGAATCTTCGATAGTACCCAGCTAACCCTAAGAAACTTCTTACCTCTGTCGGTGTTCTTGGCTGCTCCCAATTACTTACTGCCTCGACCTTTGCAGGGTCCACTAGGATTCCATTTTTATCCACCACGTGACCTAAGAATTGAACCTTCTCCATCCAAAATTCACACTTAGAAAATTTTGCATACATCTTCTCCTTTTTTAGTGCTTCCACAACTATCTTTAGATGTTTGGCGTGCTCTTCTTCTATCTTCGAGTAGATCAAAATGTCGTCGATGAAAACTACCACGAATTTATCCAAGTATGGCTTGAAAACTCGATTCATCAAGTCCATAAATGCTGCCGGAGCATTAGCCAATCCAAATGACAATACCAAAAACTCGTAATGTCCATAACGGGTTCGAAATGCAGTCTTTGGTATATCCTCATCCCGTACCTTCAATTGGTGATATCCTGTCCGTAGGTCTATCTTCGAAAAATATTTTGCTCCCTTCAGTTGATCAAATAAGTCATCTATCCTCTGTAGCGGATATCTGTTCTTGATCGTTACTATGTTCAATTCTTGATAATCGATACAGAGCCTCATCGATCCATCCTTTTTCTTAACGAATAACACTGGTGCTCCCCAAGGAGACACACTCGGTCGCACGTAACCTTTATCTAATAACTCTTGCAGTTGTATCATCAATTCCTTCATTTCTACTGGCGCCATACGATATGCAGCTTTTGAAATCGGTGCCGTTCCCGGTGTTAAGTCTATTACGAATTCGATTTCTCTGTCTGGCGGAAGACCAGGCAGATCGTCCAGAAATACGTCTTGGAATTCATTCACTACAGATATATCTTTAATTTCTACTCCCTTTTTTCGAGCATCTACAATATAAGCTAAGTAACCTACACATCCTTTCCTTAACAATTTCTTGGCCTGCATCATCGTAACGCAACACGATTGCTTATGCGATGAGCTACCATAAAACACTACCTTAGACTTACTCGGAGTCTGAAGGTTCACACATTTGTTCTGACAGCCAATTATTGCAGCATGGTTATACAACCAATCCATTCCTAGTATTGCGTCAAACTCTCCCAATCTAATAGGAATCAAGTTTACGTTCAGTTCATGTTCTCTAATGTTTGCGCGATAATTTTGATAAACGTATTCTATAGGGATTACTTCCTTATTCGCAACTTCTATGTTCAAGGGATCTTCGTTCTCTGGGTGAATTAAGTTTACTAGAAAATTCTTCAGATACAAAAGAACAGGTGGCACCCGAATCAAATAATACATAAGCATTTATATCATTGATTGGGATTATACATGACACCACGTCCTTCGCAGCCACTGCGTCCTGGACGGTCATGTTAAAGGTTCTGGCGGTTGGGCGGTTGGATTGTGCAAGTCCGTTGATCATTGGCTTGTTTCCCTCTTGCTGGTTGCTACCTCCGCCACTTCCCTTCTTTGGGCAGTCCTTAATCCGGTGCTCCGTTGAGCCACATGCAAAACATCCTTGCATCTTTTTCGGCTTCGGGCTGTTGGGTGAAATGTGCCCTTCCTGTCCGCAATTGTAGCAAGTGTCCGTCCCTTCCAGCACTCACCTTAATGGTTCTTCCCATATTTCGGGCATCCCTCAGTCCTCTTCTTAAAACCTCCACAAATATTTTTCGATTGATTGTTGTTATTGTTGTTGTTGTTATTGTTCTCCCACTTTCTTTTACCCAAGTTGCTTCCTCCACTACTGCTTCCTCCAGCACGGTTCTCTCCTCCAGTATTCTTTCCTTTCTTCTCCTTGTTATACAGACTTAAGGCCGCATTGCCACCTTTCGCAATGATTGCCTTCTCCAATAATGTCGCAAAGGAATAAATTTGAAGCACTGATACCTTGTTGAACAGCCAAGGCTTCAGCCCTTGTTCGAATCGTCTAGCCTTCCTTTCCTCATCTCCTACCTGGTGCTCCGCAAATCGTGCTAGTTCGTTAAACTTAGTTGCGTACTGCGCTACCGTCATATCACCTTGCTTTAGTTCTAAGAACTTTACCTCCATCCTATTCTTCAAGCTTTTCGGGAAGTAGTTCTCAAAAAATAGAGTCTTGAATCTATCCCAAGCTATTATCCCTTCTCCAGCTCTTTGTTGATTAGCCTCCCACCAGTAGTTGGCTTCGCCTCTCATCATATATGTAGCGAATACAGTCTTTTGGTCTTCACTCACACGAGCGATAGTGAAGGCCTTCTCGATATCCTTAACCCATGTCTATGCAATGATTGGGTCGGTAGTACCCTCAAACTCTAGGGGTCCTA
Source organism: Panax stipuleanatus (assembly GCA_020205555.1). NCBI lineage: Eukaryota > Viridiplantae > Streptophyta > Magnoliopsida > Apiales > Araliaceae > Panax > Panax stipuleanatus. The sequence continues at coordinate 42,087,320 of CM035116.1, read as the reverse complement.
CACTCCTAAAGTCCTTAAAGTTTGTGACTGGTACTCCTTGAGGATTGGGGCGAATGGGTTCGTTGTTGCTTCCCCTAAGGGCCTCTCCTAACAGATCTACTAGCTTCTGGATCGGGTCTACTTGTTCCCTCTCATTGTTCATTGACTCCTCAGGTGTAGTCAATCTACGTCTGGGCATCATTATCTGCATCACAAATTTTAATTTTATTATTACTCAGTTATATTACTTAAGTATTTCTTTTAATACTAAAGGCATAAAATTTTATAACACATTTCTGAAATAAGCTTCATTTATATTCATATGCCAAATCATTTCATTACATGATTTCCCCTAGCATATTTCTATAAATGTTATCACATATATCCCCTAATATCACAAAAGACTGGGAATATACCAACTTACTACCCCTCTAACAAAAGGTTACTCGGGGTTTAAATCACTATCCCATACTTTACAAAAAAAATTGGGATTACAACATAGTATATACATCACATAAAGTAAATACTACAACTAGACTGACTAAGGGTCTTATCCCATCATCCATGCTACACAGCGCTCTTATACTCGATTTGTGCTATATATGCCACCAACTCTCGGCTCATAGTATGTAGGGTCTGTCCCTGCTCCGCTGGGTAGTGGTACACACCGTCAATCACCCTCTCGAAAGCTGAACGAAACACATACCCCATCTTGTTCATCTTCCTCTTCTTGCATCTGACCTCATCCTCTAGGTCGTCAGCTCTCTCGTTAGCCGCTTCCCATTTCTCCTCGAAGTGGATCCTATCCATAACCTCCAACTAACTGAGTACGGAGTGCTTCCATCTCAGTCTTCTCACTCAATTCCCTCTGCTCAACCTCTTCTAGCTTCCCTGCCAGATCTACATTTCTGGATACCGTCCTGTAGAATAAGGTTCCCATCTGGATCCCTGCCTCCCTGCGATAGGCAATCTCCACCTCTAACTCCTGCATGTCTAACTTCCTCTAGTGGTCCTCGTCCCTCAGCTTCTGGAACTCAGACTCTCTCACCTTGGCCTCGGCCTCCAGCTTATGGACTCTGCAGTCTAACTCTAGGATCCGCTCCTCGTACTCGCCTAACATCTACTCCTCTACAATAGCCTCGTCAGAGTCCTCTACTGGCTCATCCTCCATCGGCTCGTCCTCCATCGGCTCCTCCTCTAGATCGGACTCTATCTCAATCTCGTCCACATCGTCAGACTCGAACGGTGCAATAGCCTGCACTGGCACAGTCTCGAGAGGTGCCTCGTATACTACATATATATCCCTGAGCTCCTCCTCTGCCACTCTACTAGGTACTCCTGTGTCTGCCATTCTACAATCACAAACACAAGACAAACAAACAGTAACTTCATTAGAATGTTAAATAAAACATAAGGTCATTGTATAAAATGAAGTTACATTTCATAACACAATAAGTCTCTCAAGGAAAACTCTAGATGAGTTTTATCTCCTTTCTAACTTATAAGTTCTCCTAAGTTATAATCTAAGGACACTCGCTCCTAAGGTTTATAACTACAGCTCTGATACCAACCTGTGACGCCCCCAAATTCGAACCACCACAGGGTCACTAAAATTCGGTTCGTCACATTCTCATGGTAATACGATCATAACAAAAATCACACAATCACAGCGGAAAATCTAGAGTAATATACAATGATTTATTATAATTATTCCCCCATGTCTCGCAAGCTACAGTACTTAATAGATTACATAATAATATCAAATAACGACTTATTACATAATCTAACTTAAGCTTAAACATAGTCAAATCCAGTCTTACTATATCATCTTAATACAACATTATAATATTTAAAACATAAAAGGGACTAGCTAGTCGGTAGCCTTTCCCTTGCCCTTGTCGGTACTCGAGGGTCCGCACTGCTCTGCCTTAACTGAAATGTTTTAGGAAAAGCAAGAATGAGCAACAGGTTTGCTCAGCAAGTAATATAACAATAATGGTGAGTAATATAGTTCTCGAATCTCAAAAAGGGTATAGCAAGGTATGATAGTTCAAGGATAGCAAGAATATCAACAGTTCTCAATAAAAGTCGCTAAGGACAGAATAATATCAATATGATTCAATACTAAATCAATTTAAGATTTCAGGATAACTGAATACTGAGCAGTCACTAAGGACTATGAACTCTTACTAGAATTAACAGTAATATACTGATAATCTAATAAAACAAGTACAACAGGTGATCAGCCTAAAGTATCCTACGGTATGCATATCATTCAATCGTACTAAAGTGCGCATGTCGGTCTCCCGATAAATAAAATTTCCCTTCAAAGAAGGTTGTTCATCTCAGTCAAACACATGATCCCGCACCAATCAATTGGTTTGGGTCGCTTTTCAACAATATAAATCTAGCCAAATCAAATGGCATAGATCACAACAATTATAAGTTCAATCTCAAGATTTAAAGTTCGAAGAATATAAATCAACTTTTATCTTATCCACAAAGTATATGATTCAAACTATCTAAATTTCAATCTTAAAAGCTTACTTGTACGACAATAATAGCACAAGATTAATGAACGCTCAATAAAGAGTAAGGTTAGAAACTTGCTTACAATATCCGTTGAATAAAGTAAAGCAAGGGTTTAGGATACTTGCCTTAAGCGTAGTTTATCCTCGTTAAGTAAATCAAATCTTTCAAATCCCTATCGTAATATAGTTATGCGTATAGGATATTCATTAGTCATACAGTTTAACATTATACTTTATCTTATTCATACAACCAACATATAAGTTAAGTCTTCAATCTTACTATACCGTCATATATCACGCATAGTACTATATCACTTCACGACTCTAGATTGACATAACTTACATTATCTTTTATCCATAAGGTTCCTCCTTTCGGGTTAATTAAGTTTACATATCGTCATTATCACATAAGATCACAACAATTAGCAAACATACTCTTTTTAGCAAGTTATAGCATTGTTGCAAGTTATCCGTCAAAGTCGGGTTCAAGTATCAACATATGATATCACATAACATATATATATGTTAAAGAGTCTTGCATGTTTCCCAAGTCCATCTAAGTTCTCTCTTTCATGATATGGTTCTAGGTTAACACTTTTGATAACTTAAGGTCATTTAAGGTCATGAAAATCACAAGGTCTAACATGCTCGCTTTTTAAACACATGAGGCATTCGTATTACTCGGGTTAGGCATACTCATGAATATTCATATCGCATACATGCAACTATCATCGTTTCAGTTTGAAAATATGCTTCATTTATGCTTAACTTGAATCACGACACCTAATCATGGTATATATACATGTATGATACATGAGTGAGTCTAAGAGTGCTATCACATATGTCCATAAATTTTTGAATTCAAATCTCAAAGTAGCATGTCAATGCTCACGTGCAAAGCTTGTATTTTGATTAGTAATGTTCACTAATTAGTCCAACATGTTCATGCTTCATTACAAATCATATAAACACAAGTTAACGGGTTATTCATGCATTTCTAAACCATACTACTATGCTCACAAGATTAGAACATCAACATGGTTATAGCATGTCAAAGTTTGTTTTCAAAACTTCCATTTTTGTTAGAAATGTGCACTAATGAGGTTCACATGTTCATATTATATTACAGAACCTATATACATAAGTTAACATGCTTCTCATGCATCTTTAAATCATACTAATATGCTTGCAAAGTCATAATGTTAACATGACTTATATACGTCAAAATTTGATTATAAAAACCTTAGGTTTATTTTCAAACTATAAGCTTTTTCATAAATCATGCATGCAAACATAGTAACATATGTTTATGTTATATCAAAGTATCCTTATATACATGCAAATCATGTTTTCATGTTCGTCTAAACTATATAAGTAAACTGTTACTTAACAGATTCATAGTAGAAATCAGCAACTGATGCAACGGACCGGCACAGCTACGCCGTGTCTTGTTCGTACCAGACAGCAGCCTGCTTCAGCGGTTTCCAGCCCAAACACATAAATTACTTCACGAAAAAGCCACATTGCATTTCAACATGCTTATAAGTCTATTATAACAACTAAACAAGCATTCTACTAATCCAATTACAATCTAATTAAACATGATCAAGAATTGAAATCTTTGACAGAAACAAAATGAAGAACAAGAAAGAGGGATTATACCTCTAAAATTGCTTACTGAGTTTGCTGCTATATGAAAACCCACAATGCTGCTAAATAAAATCTCTCTCTATATCTCAGTGTACTAGCCTTAAGCAATATCTCAGCAATTTAAAATGAAGAAGGAGAGAGTCTCATTTATAGAAAATTAAAAATCCAGTTAATGCAATTCTACACAATCTCAGTCCATTGGTATGAGCAAGGATATGAAGGTTAAGAGAGAGTTGTTGATTAGTTGTTGAACTCTACTATTGAGCCCACTCCCCTTGTGATGATTTACTATGAAGCTATCTATGTTTGCTGAGTTTGATGATATAGGCTAGCCTCTTGCACACGTGAAGAAGGAAATGATTATCATATTTGGACAAGCCATATAACTCAGCATTTGGGTAACATGAATTTACATACCACACTTAAGTTATTATACACATACTATATACTTAAGTTATATTCATATGCATATAATATATACTTAGGCTATAATTTCAATTAAACTCATAATGTATGTCTAATGAGGAACAATATTACAATGTAGTAAATGTATTTTGCACATATATAATCCATGTACATTTTATTAACACCGGTATAATTTAATCGGATATTATCACATTACATTATCTCCTTTATTATTAAGTTCTATTAATCAACAATTGTTTACAATATATTCATGATGTACTATTTTAATGTATACTCACATACAATGGTCACATAAGCCTCATGACGTATTCATTTAATAACATATAGTTTCTATATATAGTATAGTCACATTAATGCGTCACATTGCACTATATAATATAGTTGTAGCTTCTATACTCTATATGATTAACATTTCATACTTACACATAATAATTACTCGAGCAATTATAATCATATTAATAATCTACTCGTTTATGTTTTATTAATCTCCATAATAATGAATTAACATTTATATGATTAATTATCGCATTCCTCGTTAATTAAATAAATATAATTTTATTATATTTATAAACAAGTTACTTATTATTATTCTATTATTTGCAATAATAATAATCAACATATTATTAATTAATCACCATCAATATTCTATTTCTCATAATAACAATTAACAATTAATATAGATTAATTGTTCGCTTAATAATTCCTTCACCCATGAATTAATTAATTCATCATTGAATCTATTCTCGTGCCACACAAGGCATTCAACAAGCTTATCACAAACTCTATATTTTCTCAATTATTATAATTATTCAATTTAATATAATTAAGTTAACTCATCTCATAACACATACATATTTATATTCAAATAAATATTCATTTCTATTAATATATTCATTTAATAATATTCAGAAATTCTCGGCTATTACAATCATTACCTTCTATGATCACTTTCTGTAAAAATTCACACTTCTACCCATTCTATTCCCGGAATAATGAAATACCTTTCAGGAGTCTTCAACAATCATTCAATAATTGTGAAGCAGCTTGAATAACTAGGAATTAAAATATTTCTTTAAAAAAAATTCATGTTTTACTGAGTGGTCATAAAGACCATGAACTCTTTACTAGGTTTAACGGGTATTTCCACCACAAACCATATCTAGAATGTTTACCAATCACAAAGGCTTAAATATCCTTTACTAGGCATGTTTAACGGGTATTTCCACTACAAATTAATCTTTATATCGATTCAATAGGTTTAACGGGTATTTCCACCGCAAACCTTTAACAGGAAGTTTAACAATCACAAGGACTCACTACAAGAAAACCAGCTAATTCCGACGAAATATTTTGTCGAACTTAAGGCCTTTCCGTCGAGATTAGGCATATTTTCAACGAAAATTTCAGTCGATCATTCCGTCGTCATTAACCCCCTCGGCATTACGTCCGTCGAGATTTTAGTGGAAAATAACTAAGAATGACGGACTAACCCTGACGAACATCTCCGTCGATAATCCACTAATCTCGACGGAATTCTATTATTACTGACGGATTAGTTCGTCGAAGTTACCATTCATTAATTAACCAGACTTAATATCAACGAAAAATGGCTAAAGTCGACGGACGGTTTAGTCGAGAATAGTAAATGCCAAAAAAATTAATTAATTACAGGTTCCTAATGCCGACGGAAATTCCCTCAAAATTAGCCTATTCCGTCGAGATTAACTAGATTTTTTTTTTTTTGGCAAATTTCTGTAATTTTCATTTACAGGGTTTTAAACCCCAATAATGTACATGTAACCTGTTTCATCCCAATCATATACGCTAACACCAAATAACAACCTAACAACACATACAAATACCAACAACGCTATAATGCATACGCTAAACCAATCACATACCAACAACACTAAAATACCAATCACATACACTAACGACAACAACAACGTACCAACAACAACGTACACTACAACGTACGCTACAACAACGTACCAACAACGCTAATACCAACAATGCTAGCACGTAATATAATGAATATAATCTATACATGTACAAATGTTCTACAATATAATGAATACAATCTATACAAATGAGCTAGCACGTAAAACTGGCTAGCTAGTAGGAGGAGGATCATCAGACGAGGGTTGACGACACTGATGCTCATCGCCATCGCCACCGCCACCCTGCAGATAAGATTAAGACATAAATCATTAGTCTATATAATATGTGAGAATGAAAAGACAGTTAATTGAAAATAAAATAACATGCAGAATACCTGACTCTCGGGCTGCTCTGGTGGATGAGAATCAGTGACAACGACCCTCCGATCGCCATCGCCACCCTGCAGATAGGATTAAAAATATAAATCAATAGTCTATATAATATGTGAGAATTAAAAGACTGCTAAATGAAAATAAAATAACATGCAGAATACTTGACGACTCTCGGACTGCTCACCAAAAGCCTCCAATAGTAGAGTAACCACCATCCGGAGCACCTCACCGCTTAACGTGGTGAACTGCTCGGGCGGTAATCCAGTACTCTCTACGGTGGCCCCTGCTGCAATATCCTGAGCCAGCTGGTGAAGGCGAGAATGGGTAGGTAAGTGCTGACGTCAAAAAATTGGATCAGTCTGAAACCTCTCCAATACCGCCACTATAACCCTCTGGAAAAAACATCATCAAAGCCAGCACGCGTATCAGATGATCCAACTGGTGGTCTCAGGCACTGGAGCTGGCTAGAGCCTGTGATAAAAAAACTAACTTATTACGTAGTATATATAAAATTTATTTTATTTTAAAACTTAAGATATATTATATATTACCTCCAGGTAGGGTATACACGTGTATCCTTGGCAGGCCCAACACGCGATACCTACCGGTACTCGAAGTTGGGGGATCCTGAGACGCAACCCATAGTCTCAACTCCTCATCCCGAGATAACTCAATCTCAGGCAGAGGAGTGGTGGAATCTAACGGCCTAGGATCCCCCCTAGCAGCCTGCAACTCAGCTAGACGGGCGTCTCGAAGCGACTGAAATTGATCCTAAAATGTTATTTGTAAGACCCTAACTTTTATGAATAAAGATTTAATTTTCTTTATATATTATTTCGAAATAGTAAGGTGTTGATTGATAAATGTGAAGTTAAGGGTGAAATGTGCAGATATTTTAAAATGAGCAAGTGGTTATAAAATATTCTGGTTGTCGGGGAATATTCGTTTGGTCGTGGAATATTCTTGTTGTCGGGGAATATTTGTACGACGGCGCAGCTATTTGTGGACCCCACAACGGAATAACTGTCGGATATAGAAAGCGACAGAAATAACCTTTTTATAAATAACTGCGTAGTTATTACTGTTAGTACTGTTGAAATACCCGGTGGTTAAAATACAGTGATACGCGGTGTTGCACAATAGCACACGGTATTGCACAGTATTTTGAATTATTGAGTCTTACGTGAGAAGGCACTTACTCAATTATTGTTACAGTAATTACTGTTCAATATTTTATATTATTGACTCAATAATTGCTACGTTGATATTTTATATTATTGACTCAATAATTGTTACATTGATATTTTATTGACTCAATAATTGCTACGTTGCTATTTTATATGATTGATTCAATAATGGCTACAGTTGATATTTTGTATTATTGATTCAATAATTGTCATTGCACAATGTTTCACATTATTAACTCAATAATTCATATTATTTGAATAATATTATTAGATAGCATTATTGACAATATTTAAGGAAGTTCTGTCTAGGAGGGGTCATTTAATTGCGCGCCAGTAAGGAGAAGTCCTTATCGGAAGGCCCCCTCTTTCCTATGAACGACCTGGTTGTCAATATTGTAGTTCTGTAATATTATTTGTGAATAATTAATTATTGATTTATATGATAAGAAAATATTTATTTTGTGGATATTAAAGAAGGAATTAGTGCTGATGTATTTTTATCAGTATTTTGGTGTGAGAAATCATCTGTTTATGGATTTCGGATAATTTATGTTTGGAATTTGAAAAAACTCCCTTCTACAAAGTTGTAGAGAATTAAATTTCCTATGGAAGGACATAGAATTTGTATTTTTCTGACAAAGAGACTATTTATTATGAATTATTGAAGTTTCGGAAAAATAAATATTTTTTTAATGGGTGGGCCCCACTTTTGTTGAAAATTCTAATTTTTGGACAGCAGCCGGCGGCGGAGGAAATTTTTAAAAAATAATATTATTTTATTAATTTAGTCTCCTTTGGCATCCTAAGTTTTTCCTATAAATAGGGTGCTTAAGTTAGAATTGAAAATCACACCAGAATTAGAAATTTTCTCTCTATAATATCGAGCTTATTTTTGTGAGTATTTCAATACTTTGAGTATTAGTATTCAGTGTAAGTTTCCTTCGGTATTATATCCGATATTCTAGTCAGAGGTACTATTCTTTTGAGGTAAGGGATGTTATTTTCTTTCGTAAATGATGTTATTCTTTTCAATATCATTATACCGAAATATTGGCATGGATTTTGTTATGAAATTCTTAATTTTTCCGTCGGGGTTACTATTCACGTATACGGCACTATTCACGTATACGGCACTATTCACGAAAAAATTAAATTTTCTTCTATTTGTCCAAATTGTATGTTATGGTTACTATCTTTGGTTGGATCTAAGTTTTGACCTTTATTCTTGAATTTTGCTCCATAATTGATTATTACAAAGTATTTTTGAATTGGATAAACTAAAATAGGAATCCTTAATCTTTGTCTTTTATCCCACTGGATTCGTTCTTTAAAATGTTTTTCATCATCCTCAGTCCTAAGTGGTGATATAACTGAATATCTTTGGCCTGTAGAGCAAAGATGAATGATTACCTGATGAATATCTTTGGCCGTAGTGCAAAGATGACAGGTGTTGAGATGAACATGACCACTGATGATACAAATGAATATCTTTGGCCTGTAGTGCAAAGATGAATATTTGATTTGAGATGTATATTGATTGATGTTACAGGGATAAAATATTGATGATGAACGGTTATTTTCGCTGCGAATATTGATCTAAAGTTGGTTGTCCATTATATTTTATCTGATTTGTTGAAGACTAACGATAATTTATTTTCCATTATCTTAGTCATAATATTCTTACTGAGCTAGTTGAGCTCACCCTTTTCATCTGTTGTCCTCTTCAGGAAATGAGAATGTCGCAGGGACTAGTCGGGGGACAGAGTGATGGTCCGAGTTAGAGCAGTAGTAGTCCTCACTATTTCTGATAAATAGTGTGATAATAATTGTAATGAGGACTTAGTTTGAATATTAATATTTTTTACATATTTGTATTGACACTCACAGTTGTGTGGTCGTATTTTGTACGACCGTGTGATATATAAGTTTGTATTTGAATTCTGTACCATGTATTTGGCGACTCAGAATGGGTTGGGTTGACTGGACCTATTCTGGGGGCGTCACAGTTGGTATGAGAGCTTAGGGATATGATCTCTGGCGGAGATCGGGGAAATAGAACTAGGAGGGGAGAGACGAGTAAATCCTTCGCTAGTATGTCCTACCTAAGCTTATGTGGTATTTAATTGGTCAGTCGGAGCATAGGGTTAATATGTGATATGTTGATTTGTTTAATTAACCCTTGTTTTATGGCAGTATTTGAGAATGGCAGCTGAGAATGTTAACAACGAAGTGAATGAGACCGTGGAGACACCTTTAATCACTAACCAGGAGAACGTGCAACAAGAAGGCAATGTTCATCCTGAAAACAACGCTGGTCAGACGATAAACGATGAGATGTTTAGAAGTTTTCTGCAGTTCATGCAAAATCAGACGAGGGAGACTCGTGTGCAACATACAGGTGGAGATAATAACAACTCGCGAATTGTCACTGCCAAGCAGTTCAAAGAATTGGGACCACCAGAGTTTCTGGGAAAGCCAGATCCGATCAAGGCAGAGACGTGGATTAAACAAATTACCAAGATATTTGATGTCTTGGGATGCACGGAGGAACAGAAGGTTCCATTCGCCACGTTTATGTTCCATGGAGAGGCAGATTACTGGTGGGAATCCGTGAAGCGTACCCAGTCAGCCGCACTCTAGATGTCTTGGGAAGCGTTCCAGAAACTGTTCAATGACAAGTACTTTCCTGAAAGTATTCGTCATATGAAGGAGGTTGAGTTTATCTGACTGGAACAAAACAACATGACGGTATCCCAATACGAGGTTAAGTTCGCGGAGCTGTCCAGGTTTGCACCTCATTTGGTGGAGAATGAGGAACGTATGACGCGGATGTTTCTAAGAGGTTTGAAACCCGAAATACGTCAATACCTCATTTCTCATAAATTTTCTCTATATTCGGATGTAGTGAACAGGGCCCAGTTGTTAGAACGAGATAATGATTATGTTCAACCGAGGGACCACAACCAAGGTCGTACCGGTGGCAACAGTCATCGGAGTAATGACAACCAGCGAGGAGGAAAGTATGACAGAAGCGGTAACCACTCCAGTGGTAATCGTGGCCATGATAGCAGAAGAAGCGAATCGGGGGGAGATTTCAAGAAGAGAAGGTACAACAATGAGAACGTGAAGACGTCGACATCAGCACCAGCATCAATTGTTTCTAGGGGAGGAGAACGACCACAGGTCGTATGCTATAAATGCGGGAAAGAGGTACACATCATCCCAAACTGCCCACAACAATTCAAAGCATGCTATAACTGTGGAAAAGAAGGACATATAGCTCGAGATTGTCCTATTGCGAAACCAAGTCCAGCGGGAGTGGTGATTCCAAAGGCGGTTTCGGACAAGTCAAAGTCGGTGATTCCTGGAAGAGCGTTTGTCGTGACAGCCCAAAACGCGAGGAATCCACACGACGTGATTACGGGTAAACTAATCATAAACTCTTGCGAAGTTTACACCTTGTTAGATACCGGTGCTACCCATTCCTTTATTTCACCTGCTTGTGCTCAACGTTTGAACTTGACTTCGGATAAATTAGACTTTAACTTATCTGTTGAAACTCCGTTAGAAGAAACTTTTGTTACATCCACAGTTTACAAATCTTGCTTAATTCAGATTGGTACCCTTACCTTACCTGTTGATCTGATATCTTTGAAAATACTTGCATTTGACGTGATTTTAGGAATTGACTGGTTAACCACTTACCATGCCAAAATTGATTGTTTTTGTAAGGTTGTTAGTTTTTATATTCCTAATCAACCTGTTGTGCCAATCCAAATCACCAAACCACTAAAATCAGTCAATATCATTTCAAATCATAAATCTATTCGTTTATTGAAAAACGGATGTCAAGATTTCTTAGCTCATGTCACTGATCTAAACCAGAATACATCAGATTTGAATGATATTTCTGTTGTTAATGAATTTCCTGATATATTTCCCGAAGAACTTCCCGGTCTACCCCCAGAACGTGAAGTTGAATTCTTTATTGACCTTGAGCCTGGTACAAAACCCATTTCTAAAACCCCATATCGAATGGCTCCTATTGAACTTCAGGAGTTAAAGGTCCAACTACAGGAGTTGTTAGACATCTATTTTATTCGTCCTAGTACGTCTCCTTGGGGTGCTCCTGTTTTATTCGTAAAGAAGAAAGACGGGAGTATGCGACTTTGTATTGACTAACGGGAGTTGAACCATGTCACCATCAAGAATAGGTATCCGTTACCTCGTATTGATGACCTGTTCGACCAGTTGCAAGGAGCACAGTTCTTTTCAAAGATCGATCTTCGTTATGGATATCATCAGTTGAAGATTAAAACTGAGGATATTCCAAAGACTGCTTTCAGAACACGGTACGGGCATTATGAGTTCCTAGTCATGTCTTTTGGATTGACTAATGCTCCTGCTGCTTTCATGGATATGATGAACCGTGTATTTAAGGAATATTTGGATTAGTTCATTATTGTCTTTATTGATGACATCCTCATCTATTCTAAAAGCCGTGAAGATCATGAGCACCATGTGAAGCTGGTACTTCAAAAGCTTCGTGAGAAAAAGCTATATGCCAAGCTGAAGAAATGCGAGTTCTGGCTTGAGGAAGTAGCATTCCTTGGGCACGCGGTATCGAAACGTGGAGTATCTGTGGACCCGGCGAAGATTGAAGCAATACAAAGCTGGGAGCAACCTAAGTCGGTGACTGAAGTACGAAGCTTTCTGGGCTTAGCTGGTTATTATCGGAGGTTCGTAGAGGGATTTTCTCGAATTGCTACTCCATTAACTCAGTTGACTCGGAAAGATACAAAATTTGTTTGGAGCGAGAATTGCGAGAAGAGCTTCCAAGAGCTCAAGAAAAGACTTATCTCGGCACCTGTTCTGACAATACCATCTGGTTCGGATGGATTTGTTATCTACAGCGATGCTTCGGGCAAAGGGTTAGGATGTGTTCTCATGCAACATGGGAAAGTCATAGCCTATGCCTCGCGACAACTCAAAGAATATGAGAGAAATTATCCTACTCACGATCTAGAGTTGGCAGCTGTCGTTTTTGCGTTAAAGATCTGGAGACATTACTTGTATGGAGAGAAAGTGGAGATCTATACAGATCAGAAGAGCCTTAAATATTTCTTCGCTCAGAAGGAACTCAACATACGGCAACGACGTTGGCTTGAGCTGTTGAAAGATTACGATCATACCATCCAATACCATCCTGGAAAAGTGAACGTGGCAGCTGACGCGTTGAGTAGAAGATCATATGTGGGAACGAGTGCGATGATGTCAAGTATACGCGTAGAACCAACTTTGATTGATAAAGTTAAAGCTGCTCAAGCTACGGATGCGGAGCTGATGAAGATGAAGAAGAAGGTGCAAGAAGGTGCCATTCCAGAAGCAAGAATCGATGAAGAGGGAATACTTCGAGTCAACTCCAGACTGTGTGTTCCTAACGATTCTGACTTGAAGCATAGAATTATGATGGAGGCACACAACACACCATCGCAATCCATCCTGGGAGTACCAAAATGTATCGTGATCTTCGACATACATTTTGGTGGAGCAATATGAAGAGAGAGATCGCGGAGTTTATTTCGAGATGTTTAACTTGTCAACGTGTAAAAGCAGAGCATCAAGTGCCGAAGGGTCCATTGCAACCACTGGAGATTCCGAAATGGAAGTGGGAACACATTACGATGGATTTCGTTACGGGTCTTCCTAAGGTTTCTCAAGGCATAGATGCGATTTGGGTTATTATTGATAGATTAACTAAGTCTGCTCATTTCTTGCCGATACGAGAAACTTATTCCCTTGAACGTCTTACTCATATGTACGTGAATGAGATTGTGAGATTGCATGGCATGCCAGTATCCATAATTTCGGATCGTGATCCAAGATTCATTTCACGATTTTGGATCAGTTTGCAGAAAGCTATGGGCACTGATTTACGATTCAGTTCGGCTTATCATCCTCAAACAGATGGACAATCGGAAAGGACTATCCAAACTCTTGAAGATCTATTGAGACTCTGTGTTCTAGACTTCAAAGGGAGTTGGGATAAGTACTTACCATTGGTGGAATTCTCCTACAACAACAGTTATCAGGCAAGTATAGGCGTAGCTCCATTCGAAGCATTGTATGGGAGAAAGTGTCGTTCTCCAGTATGCTGGAATGAGGTGGGTGAAGCAATATTGTTGGGACCGGAGTTGGTACGTATGACTTCAGAAAAAATTCAAATGATCCGACAACGGATACAAAACGCACAAGATCGACAAAAGAGTTATGCGGATCTTCATCAAAAGGACGTGGAATTTAACGTTGGGGACCATGTATTGTTACATATTGCTCCGTGGAAATGAGTTACGAGGTGTGGGAGAGAGGAAAGCTTAATCCACGATTTATTGGTCCATTTGAGATTCTTGACCGAGTAGGAAATGTGGCCTATAGACTCGCTTTACCTCCAAGCATGTCTCCTGTTCATAACGTGTTTCACATATCCGTGTTACGTAAATATGTGAAGGATCCAAATAGCATTATTGAGTTAGAACCAGACGAGATAGCCGAAGATTTAACGTACGAGGAGGTACCTGTCAAGATCTTGGATAGGAAGGAGCATGTCCTACGTTCGAAAATTATACCTCAAGTTAAAGTTTTGTGGAGAAACCATGCTATTGAGGAAATGACCTGGGAGTTGGAATCGGAAATGAAAGCGAGGTATCCTCACCTTTTCGACATACCAGGTACGTACGTCAATTTCGAGGACGAAATTTCATAAGGAGGGGAGGTTGTAAGACCCCAACTTTTATGAATAAAGATTTAATTTTCTTTATATATTATTTCGAAATAGTAAGGTGTTTATTGATAAATGTGAAGTTAAGGATGAAATGTGCAAATATTTTAAAATGAGCAAGTGGTTATAAAATATTCTGGTTGTCGGGGAATATTCGTTTGGTCGTGGAATATTCTTGTTGTCGGGGAATATTCGTACGACGGCGCAGCTATTTGTGGGCCCCACAACGGAATAACTGTCGGATATAAAAAGCGACAGAAATAACCTTTTTATAAATAACGGCGTAGTTGTTACCGTTAGTACTTTTGAAATACCCGGTGGTTAAAATACAGTGATACGCGGTGTTGCACAATAGCACACGGTATTGCACAGTATTTTGAATTATTGAGTCTTACGTGAGAAGGCACTTACTCAATTATTGTTACAGTAATTACTGTTCAATATTTTATATTATTGACTCAATAATTGCTACGTTGATATTTTATATTATTGACTCAATAATTGTTACATTGATATTTTATTGACTCAATAATTGCTACGTTGCTATTTTATATGATTGATTCAATAATGGCTACAGTTGATATTTTGTATTATTGATTCAATAATTGTCATTGCACAGTATTTCACATTATCAACTCAATAATTCATATTATTTGAATAATATTATTAGATAGCATTATTGACAATGTCTAAGGAAGTTCTGTCTAGGAGGGGTTATTTAATTGCGCGCCAGTAAGGAGAAGTCCTTATCGGAAGGCCCCCTCTTTCCTAAGAACGACCTGGTTGTCAATATTGTAGTTCTGTAATATTATTTGTGAATAATTAATTATTAATTTATATGATAAGAAAATATTTATTTTGTGGATATTAAAGAAGGAATTAGTGCTGATGTGTTTTTATCAGTATTTTGGTGTGAGAAATCATCTGTTTATGAATTTCGGATAATTTATGTTTAGAATTTGGAAAAACTTCCTTCTACAAAGTTGTAGAGAATTAAATTTCCTATGAAAGGACATAGAATTTGTATTTTTCTGACAAAGAGACTATTTATTATGAATTATTGAAGTTTCAAAAAATAAATATTTTTTTAATGGGTGGGCCCCACTTTTGTTGAAAATTCTAATTTTTGGACAGCAGCCGGCGGCGGAGGAAATTTTAAAAAAATAATATTATTTTATTAATTTAGTCTCCTTTGGCATCCTAAGTTTTTTCTATAAATAGGGTGCTTAGGTTAGAATTGAAAATTACACCAGAATTAGAAGTTTTCTCTCTCTATAATATCAAGCGTATTTTTGTGAGTGTTTCAATACATTGAGTATTAGTATTCAGTGTAAGTTTCCTTCGGTATTATATCCGATATTCTAGTCAGAGGTACTATTCTTTTGAGATAAGGGATGTTATTTTCTTTCGTAAATGATGTTATTCTTTTCAATATCATTATACCGAAATATTGGCATGGATTTTGTTATGAAATTTTTACTTTTTTTGTCGGGGTTACTATTCACGTATACGGCACTATTCACGGAAAAATTAAATTTTCTTCTATTTATCCAAATTGTCTGTTATGGTTACTATCTTTGGTTGGATATAAGTTTTGAGCTTTATTCTTGAATTTTGCTCTATAATTGATTATTACAAAGTATTTTTGAATTGGATAAACTAAAATACGAATCCTTAATCTTTGTCTTTTATCCCACTGGATTCGTTCTTTAAAATGTTTTTCATCATCCTCAGTCCTAAGTGGTGATATAACTGAATATCTTTGGCCTGTAGAGCAAAGATGAATGATTACCTGATGAATATCTTTGGCCGTAGTGCAAAGATGACAGGTGTTGAGATGAACATGACCACTGATGATACAAATGAATATCTTTGGCCTGTAGTGCAAAGATGAATATTTGATTTGAGATGTATATTGATTGATGTTACAGGGATAAAATATTGATGATGAACGGTTATTTCCACTGCGAATATTGATCTAAAGTTGGTTGTCCATTATATTTTATCTGATTTGTTGAAGACTAACGATAATTTATTTTCCATTATCTTAATCATAATATTCTTTACTGAGCTAGTTGAGCTCACCCTTTTCATCTGTTGTCCTCTTCAGGAAATGAGAATGTCGCAGGGACTAGTCGGGGGACAGAGTGATGGTCCGAGTTAGAGCAGTAGTAGTCCTCACTATTTCTGATAAATAGTGTGATAATAATTGTAATGAGGACTTAGTTTGAATATTAATATTTTCTACATATTTGTATTGACACTCACAGTTGTGTGGTCGTATTTTGTACGACCGTGTAATATACAAGTTTGTATTTGAATTCTGTACCATGTATTTGGCGACTCAGAATGGGTTGGGTTGACTGGACCTATTCTGGGGGCGTCACAGTTGGTATGAGAGCTTAGGGATATGATCTCTGGCGGAGATCGGGGAAATAGAACTAGGAGGGGAGAGACGAGTAAATCCTTCGCTAGTATGTCCTACCTAAGCTTATGTGGTATTTAATTGGTCAGTCGGAGCATAGGGTTAATATGTGATATGTTGATTTGTTTAATTAACCCTTGTTTTATGGCAGTATTTGAGAATGGCAGCTGAGAATGTTAACAACGAAGTGAATGAGACCGTGGAGACACCTTTAATCACTAACCAGGAGAACGTGCAACAAGAAGGCAATGTTCATCCTGAAAACAACGCTGGTCAGACGATAAACGATGAGATGTTTAGAAGTTTTCTGCAGTTCATGCAAAATCAGACGAGGGAGACTCGTGTGCAACATACAGGTGGAGATAATAACAACTCGCGAATTGTCACTGCCAAGCAGTTCAAAGAATTGGGACCACCAGAGTTTATGGGAAAGCCAGATCCGATCAAGGCAGAGACGTGGATTAAACAAATTACCAAGATATTTGATGTCTTGGGATGCACGGAGGAACAGAAGGTTCCATTCGCCACGTTTATGTTCCATGGAGAGGCAGATTACTGGTGGGAATCCGTGAAGCGTACCCAGTCAGCCGCACTCTAGATGTCTTGGGAAGCGTTCCAGAAACTGTTCAATGACAAGTACTTTCCTGAAAGTATTCGTCATATGAAGGAGGTTGAGTTTATCTGACTGGAACAAAACAACATGACGGTATCCCAATACGAGGTTAAGTTCGCGGAGCTGTCCAGGTTTGCACCTCATTTGGTGGAGAATGAGGAACGTATGACGCGAATGTTTCTAAGAGGTTTGAAACCCGAAATACGTCAATACCTCATTTCTCATAAATTTTCTCTATATTCGGATGTAGTGAACAGGGCCCAGTTGTTAGAACGAGATAATGATTATGTTCAACCGAGGGACCACAACCAAGGTCGTACCGGTGGCAACAGTCATCGGAGTAATGACAACCAGCGAGGAGGAAAGTATGACAGAAGCGGTAACCACTCCAGTGGTAATCGTGGCCATGATAGCAGAAGAAGCGAATCGGGGGGAGATTTCAAGAAGAGAAGGTACAACAATGAGAACGTGAAGACGTCGACATCAGCACCAGCATCAATTGTTTCTAGGGGAGGAGAACGACCACAGGTCGTATGCTATAAATGCGGGAAAGAGGTACACATCATCCCAAACTGCCCACAACAATTCAAAGCATGCTATAACTGTGGAAAAGAAGGACATATAGCTCGAGATTGTCCTATTGCGAAACCAAGTCCAGCGGGAGTGGTGATTCCAAAGGCGGTTTCGGACAAGTCAAAGTCGGTGATTCCTGGAAGAGCGTTTGTCGTGACAGCCCAAAACGCGAGGAATCCACACGACGTGATTACGGGTAAACTAATCATAAACTCTTGCGAAGTTTACACCTTGTTAGATACCGGTGCTACCCATTCCTTTATTTCACCTGCTTGTGCTCAACGTTTGAACTTGACTTCGGATAAATTAGACTTTAACTTATCTGTTGAAACTCCGTTAGAAGAAACTTTTGTTACATCCACAGTTTACAAATCTTGCTTAATTCAGATTGGTACCCTTACCTTACCTGTTGATCTGATATCTTTGAAAATACTTGCATTTGACGTGATTTTAGGAATTGACTGGTTAACCACTTACCATGCCAAAATTGATTGTTTTTGTAAGGTTGTTAGTTTTTATATTCCTAATCAACCTGTTGTGCCAATCCAAATCACCAAACCACTAAAATCAGTCAATATCATTTCAAATCATAAATCTATTCGTTTATTGAAAAACGGATGTCAAGATTTCTTAGCTTATGTCACTGATCTAAACCAGAATACATCAGATTTGAATGATATTTCTGTTGTTAATGAATTTCCTGATATATTTCCCGAAGAACTTCCCGGTCTACCCCCAGAACGTGAAGTTGAATTCTTTATTGACCTTGAGCCTGGTACAAAACCCATTTCTAAAACCCCATATCGAATGGCTCCTATTGAACTTCAGGAGTTAAAGGTCCAACTACAGGAGTTGTTAGACATCTATTTTATTCGTCCTAGTACGTCTCCTTGGGGTGCTCCTGTTTTATTCGTAAAGAAGAAAGACGGGAGTATGCGACTTTGTATTGACTAACGGGAGTTGAACCATGTCACCATCAAGAATAGATATCCGTTACCTCGTATTGATGACCTGTTCGACCAGTTGCAAGGAGCACAGTTCTTTTCAAAGATCGATCTTCGTTATGGATATCATCAGTTGAAGATTAAAACTGAGGATATTCCAAAGACTGCTTTCAGAACACGGTACGGGCATTATGAGTTCCTAGTCATGTCTTTTGGATTGACTAATGCTCCTGCTGTTTTCATGGATATGATGAACCGTGTATTTAAGGAATATTTGGATTAGTTCATTATTGTCTTTATTGATGACATCCTCATCTATTCTAAAAGCCGTGAAGATCATGAGCACCATGTGAAGCTGGTACTTCAAAAGCTTCGTGAGAAAAAGCTATATGCCAAGCTGAAGAAATGCGAGTTCTGGCTTGAGGAAGTAGCATTCCTTGGGCACGTGGTATCGAAACGTGGAGTATCTGTGGACCCGGCGAAGATTGAAGCAATACAAAGCTGGGAGCAACCTAAGTCGGTGACTGAAGTACGAAGCTTTCTGGGCTTAGCTGGTTATTATTGGAGGTTCGTAGAGGGATTTTCTCGAATTGCTACTCCATTAACTCAGTTGACTCGGAAAGATACAAAATTTGTTTGGAGCGAGAATTGCGAGAAGAGCTTCCAAGAGCTCAAGAAAAGACTTATCTCGGCACCTGTTCTGACAATACCATCTGGTTCGGATGGATTTGTTATCTACAGCGATGCTTCGGGCAAAGGGTTAGGATGTGTTCTCATGCAACATGGGAAAGTTATAGCCTATGCCTCGCGACAACTCAAAGAATATGAGAGAAATTATCCTACTCACGATCTAGAGTTGGCAGCTGTCGTTTTTGCGTTAAAGATCTGGAGACATTACTTGTATGGAGAGAAAGTGGAGATCTATACAGATCAGAAGAGCCTTAAATATTTCTTCGCTCAGAAGGAACTCAACATACGGCAACGACGTTGGCTTGAGCTGTTGAAAGATTACGATCATACCATCCAATACCATCCTGGAAAAGCGAACGTGGTAGCTGACGCGTTGAGTAGAAGATCATATGTGGGAACGAGTGCGATGATGTCAAGTATACGCGTAGAACCAACTTTGATTGATAAAGTTAAAGCTGCTCAAGCTACGGATGCGGAGCTGATGAAGATGAAGAAGAAGGTGCAAGAAGGTGCCATTCCAGAAGCAAGAATCGATGAAGAGGGAATACTTCGAGTCAACTCCAGACTGTGTGTTCCTAACGATTCTGACTTGAAGCATAGAATTATGATGGAGGCACACAACACACCATCGCAATCCATCCTGGGAGTACCAAAATGTATCGTGATCTTCGACATACATTTTGGTGGAGCAATATGAAGAGAGAGATCGCGGAGTTTATTTCGAGATGTTTAACTTGTCAACGTGTAAAAGCAGAGCATCAAGTGCCGAAGGGTCCATTGCAACCACTGGAGATTCCGAAATGGAAGTGGGAACACATTACGATGGATTTCGTTACGGGTCTTCCTAAGGTTTCTCAAGGCATAGATGCGATTTGGGTTATTATTGATAGATTAACTAAGTCTGCTCATTTCTTGCCGATACGAGAAACTTATTCCCTTGAACGTCTTACTCATATGTACGTGAATGAGATTGTGAGATTGCATGGCATGCCAGTATCCATAATTTCGGATCGTGATCCAAGATTCATTTCACGATTTTGGATCAGTTTGCAGAAAGCTATGGGCACGGATTTACGATTCAGTTCGGCTTATCATCCTCAAACAGATGGACAATCGGAAAGGACTATCCAAACTCTTGAAGATCTATTGAGACTCTGTGTTCTAGACTTCAAAGGGAGTTGGGATAAGTACTTACCATTGGTGGAATTCTCCTACAACAACAGTTATCAGGCAAGTATAGGCGTAGCTCCATTCGAAGCATTGTATGGGAGAAAGTGTCGTTCTCCAGTATGCTGGAATGAGGTGGGTGAAGCAATATTGTTGGGACCGGAGTTGGTACGTATGACTTCAGAAAAAATTCAAATGATCCGACAACGGATACAAAGCGCACAAGATCGACAAAAGAGTTATGCGGATCTTCATCAAAAGGACGTGGAATTTAATGTTGGGGACCATGTATTGTTACATATTGCTCCGTGGAAATGAGTTACGAGGTGTGGGAGAGAGGAAAGCTCAATCCACGATTTATTGGTCCATTTGAGATTCTTGACCGAGTAGGAAATGTGGCCTATAGACTCGCTTTACCTCCAAGCATGTCTCCTGTTCATAACGTGTTTCACATATCCGTGTTACGTAAATATGTGAAGGATCCAAATAGCATTATTGAGTTAGAACCAGACGAGATAGCCGAAGATTTAACGTACGAGGAGGTACCTGTCAAGATCTTGGATAGGAAGGAGCATGTCCTACGTTCGAAAATTATACCTCAAGTTAAAGTTTTGTGGAGAAACCATGCTATTGAGGAAATGACCTGGGAGTTGGAATCGGAAATGAAAGCGAGGTATCCTCACCTTTTCGACATACCAGGTACGTACGTCAATTTCGAGGACGAAATTTCATAAGGAGGGGAGGTTGTAAGACCCCAACTTTTATGAATAAAGATTTAATTTTCTTTATATATTATTTCGAAATAGTAAGGTGTTTATTGATAAATGTGAAGTTAAGGATGAAATGTGCAAATATTTTAAAATGAGCAAGTGGTTATAAAATATTCTGGTTGTCGGGGAATATTCGTTTGGTCGTGGAATATTCTTGTTGTCGGGGAATATTCGTACGACGGCGCAGCTATTTGTGGGCCCCACAACGGAATAACTGTCGGATATAGAAAGCGACAGAAATAACCTTTTTATAAATAACGGCGTAGTTGTTACCGTTAGTACTTTTGAAATACCCGGTGGTTAAAATACAGTGATACGCGGTGTTGCACAATAGCACACGGTATTGCACAGTATTTTGAATTATTGAGTCTTACGTGAGAAGGCACTTACTCAATTATTGTTACAGTAATTACTGTTCAATATTTTATATTATTGACTCAATAATTGCTACGTTGATATTTTATATTATTGACTCAATAATTGTTACATTGATATTTTATTGACTCAATAATTGCTACGTTGCTATTTTATATGATTGATTCAATAATGGCTACAGTTGATATTTTGTATTATTGATTCAATAATTGTCATTGCACAGTATTTCACATTATCAACTCAATAATTCATATTATTTGAATAATATTATTAGATAGCATTATTGACAATGTCTAAGGAAGTTCTGTCTAGGAGGGGTTATTTAATTGCGCGCCAGTAAGGAGAAGTCCTTATCGGAAGGCCCCCTCTTTCCTAAGAACGACCTGGTTGTCAATATTGTAGTTCTGTAATATTATTTGTGAATAATTAATTATTAATTTATATGATAAGAAAATATTTATTTTGTGGATATTAAAGAAGGAATTAGTGCTGATGTGTTTTTATCAGTATTTTGGTGTGAGAAATCATCTGTTTATGAATTTCGGATAATTTATGTTTAGAATTTGGAAAAACTTCCTTCTACAAAGTTGTAGAGAATTAAATTTCCTATGAAAGGACATAGAATTTGTATTTTTCTGACAAAGAGACTATTTATTATGAATTATTGAAGTTTCAAAAAATAAATATTTTTTTAATGGGTGGGCCCCACTTTTGTTGAAAATTCTAATTTTTGGACAGCAGCCGGCGGCGGAGGAAATTTTAAAAAAATAATATTATTTTATTAATTTAGTCTCCTTTGGCATCCTAAGTTTTTTCTATAAATAGGGTGCTTAGGTTAGAATTGAAAATTACACCAGAATTAAAAGTTTTCTCTCTCTATAATATCAAGCGTATTTTTGTGAGTGTTTCAATACTTTGAGTATTAGTATTCAGTGTAAGTTTCCTTCGGTATTATATCCGATATTCTAGTCAGAGGTACTATTCTTTTAAGATAAGGGATGTTATTTTCTTTCGTAAATGATGTTATTCTTTTCAATATCATTATACCGAAATATTAGCATGGATTTTGTTATGAAATTTTTACTTTTTTTGTCGGGGTTACTATTCACGTATACGGCACTATTCACGGAAAAATTAAATTTTCTTCTATTTATCCAAATTGTCTGTTATGGTTACTATCTTTGGTTGGATATAAGTTTTGAGCTTTATTCTTGAATTTTGCTCTATAATTGATTATTACAAAGTATTTTTGAATTGGATAAACTAAAATACGAATCCTTAATCTTTGTCTTTTATCCCACTGGATTCGTTCTTTAAAATGTTTTTCATCATCCTCAGTCCTAAGTGGTGATATAACTGAATATCTTTGGCCTGTAGAGCAAAGATGAATGATTACCTGATGAATATCTTTGGCCGTAGTGCAAAGATGACAGGTGTTGAGATGAACATGACCACTGATGATACAAATGAATATCTTTGGCCTGTAGTGCAAAGATGAATATTTGATTTGAGATGTATATTGATTGATGTTACAGGGATAAAATATTGATGATGAACGGTTATTTCCGCTGCGAATATTGATCTAAAGTTGGTTGTCCATTATATTTTATCTGATTTGTTGAAGACTAACGATAATTTATTTTCCATTATCTTAATCATAATATTCTTTACTGAGCTAGTTGAGCTCACCCTTTTCATCTGTTGTCCTCTTCAGGAAATGAGAATGTCGCAGGGACTAGTCGGGGGACAGAGTGATGGTCCGAGTTAGAGCAGTAGTAGTCCTCACTATTTCTGATAAATAGTGTGATAATAATTGTAATGAGGACTTAGTTTGAATATTAATATTTTCTACATATTTGTATTGACACTCACAATTGTGTGGTCGTATTTTGTACGACCGTGTAATATACAAGTTTGTATTTGAATTCTGTACCATGTATTTGGCGACTCAGAATGGGTTGGGTTGACTGGACCTATTCTGGGGGCGTCACATTATTTGTATACGCGAGTTAATTATATTATTTGATTAGCATTCTAATATTAATAATAGCTTCAAATTTTAACCAAGTCTTACCCGTATAGCTAAAGCTGCAAGAGACAATATGCGAGACTCCTTAGGGGTGTGGGCCCTATCCCAGAACTCAGTCATCGTAGGGGGTCGGCCCAAGCTTGAGCTCATGGCCTAATAAATAAGATAATTAAAACTGTATTAAGTATGTTACTAACAATTGACTAGCTAAATAATAAAATACGCAATATTTACAGACTTCACCTCCTCAAAGGACTGTGAGCCAGTCGTGTGTATGACTCGGAGCTGGCTCTGTTTTTTCTTTGCTTGCTCTGACTTTTTCTTGAACACCTCATCATCCCAGTGCCGACACATAGTCTCCCAAGCCTGATAACCGACTATACGGGGATGATGAGATCTAATCATAGTCCCAGGCTACTCGCTAACTGCCCGGGCCGCCCACTGTCTCATCTCGTAAAGCCAGCCAGAGTAGTTCTTCGCGACATGTGCAGTAATAACACTGTCTCTGGCTACTAGAGATATGCCCTCCTCGTATCTAAAATAAATCTATAAGAAAAGTTGTATCGACATATCAGAATTCATTTAAAAAGTATATAATGGTAAATGATAATGCATTAGTTACTTGAAGCTATGTAATTTGACTTACGTGAAAATCGAGCAGCATAGTATCCATGAATGAGGCATCATATTGGGCGAACTGACTAAAGCGCATACAGCCAGTAGGCAAGTGTGTCAGGCAGATGGCGTACAGCGTCGCCTTCGCGACAGTGTCCAAGATGCTACAATATAATGCGAGAGAAATAAAATGATTTATTATATTAATAATGTAATTATATATATATATATATAGATGTTAATTTATTACAATTGATAGTTTAAAAGTGATACTTACTGCGCCGAGTCGACATCTACCAGGACAACATGTGGCTGTGCTGGCGGCCGGCCAAATAATCCGAGGTTAGTGCCTCGCTGACGTCGACGAGCACTATCTGTACAAATAACATTATATAAATATAATATTTTCATAATTCTAATAAATTTAATATTTAAGTTTGGAAACATACTATCTGATGAAGATCACTGGTCGTGGGTGTCGTTATCTGATCCCTAAAGACCACCACGACGACGACCTCCCCCGCTATGTCTAGCCATATATCAGCGTACTACTGAAATAACCAACATATTAATCTATTAATTAAGTTGTAGTTAATTTATCTAAATTAAATTATCATTCGATTACAGAGAACCATTTAAGTTAAGACTACGTACGTCATCAAACCCGTCAGAATCAATCTCAACTTCGCTATCTGATTCTGACTCCTCTGCCTCCATATCGATTTCGTACTCGTCGTCTTCGTGTACAATGATATAGTCATTGACAACCACGTCTTCCTCAACATCAGGTATGTTAATGAGGTCAAAAACCATATCATCATCCCGTAAGACATCTACCTCGGGATCGCTAATTTGTTCTTGCAACGGCTCATCTATTCCCGACAGATTAGTACCATCAAAAGCATGAGTCTTTGTTGTGACAACAGTATACCAGGGGCTCCAATAATTTAAGACATTCGGGGCGTAGTACACTTGAGTAGCTTGGCTGGCTAGAACGAATATATCATTAGACTGTAGTTTTGACTTTATGTCTACCGTGACAATTCTATTACGATAAATTTTAACACCCTTAACAGTATCAAACTAGGGACACCTGAATGTAACAACCTGTTTACCATTGGGATAATTTAGTACAACCACTTCCTCTAATCGTCCATAGTAATTGGACTCGGAGTCTTGGTAGCAACTTCCCAGCACGACAACGCCCGAATTTACTGATTTCATTTCATTCAAATCATCAACCTTGAATCTATACTGATTCACGATGCAACCAGAAAATGAACTTATGAGTTTGTACGGGCATGAAACAACGTCTCTGAAACGCTCATAAGCGCTATCCGCTACAACCCTGCTCTTAAACCACTGGTGAAAATTTTCAGTAGTGAATGCTTCCAACTGTGCTGGAGTCATTCCCGAATTAGAAGCATTCGCTTCCTCTTCGAATGCACTAAAATAATATAATAAAATCATTATTACAATCATAATCTTAGTGTATTGACATGTGTACGTATAATAATACATACTTGATGTCTTCCGCCAATTCAGGCAAATTTAGAAGCACGTATATGGATACAATCTTCAAATCTCTATCGCTTAAGTAAGTCATTGTCTTATGGCCAAATGGTTTTGCCGGATATGTGAATACAGCTAACTCATCATCAGAATGAGATTGATCACCAAGGACCTCATTTCTACTTAAACGAGTGTGCTTAGTTGAGACTACAACGTTGAAGTACAGAGAGCAAAAATTGACAAGTTCTTCCTCCGTATAACGTTCAGCAATTGAACCCTCTACACGAGCTTTGTTTTTCACTTTCTGCTTTAATCGACGCATATACCTGAAATATGATTTCACGCAATTATTACTAATAATATGCCTTAAAAAATCATCAAAATTTAAACAAATAGATGATATTAGTTACCTCTCAAAAAGGATACATCCACCGATAGTACACTGGTGCTCCAAGTTTCAGTTCATATGGTAGATGTATAGGCAAATGCTCCATCGAGTCAAAAAACCTGGAGGTAAGATCATTTCTAGCTTGCACATTGTTAGCACTATATTCTTCTCCATCTGCTCAACATCACTGTACCTTATTACTGTTGAGAACATATCCCGAAAGAAAGCTGATACTTCGGCCAAGGCATCAACAAATTTCCTAGGTAACATCTCACGAAATGCAATTGGCATCAACTTCTACATGAATACATGACAATCGTGAGATTTGAACCCAGTCATTTTCAGCTGCTCAACCTTGGTGCAACGAGATATGTTAGAAGCATATCCATCTGGGAGCTGCAACACACTTACCCACTTGCACACGTCTTCAACCTGTTGCTTGGTTAGACAAAATGATGCTTTATGTTTTGAGTTATTAGGTCGAAGCCACAATTCTGACCTGATATTCATTTCCTCCAAATCTTTACGTCCTTTATCAGTGTCTTTTATTTTACCACTAGCATCTAACACGGTGTAAAATAGATTCTCAAAGACATTCTTTTCTGTATGCACGACATCTATACAATGACGGACTAAAAGTGTGACCCAATATAGCAACTCAAACCACATGGGCGAATGTGTCCAGTTATGAGTTATTCCGTAACCAACTGCTCTCAACTTACCATGCTCCTTACCTGGCGGTGGAAAAGATAGATTGTTAAGCCAGCCCGATATCTCGCTGCCCGACAAACGTCCAACAACCCCCTTTTTCTCTGTCTTTTTGTTAAACTGTGCAGACAACTTTCTGTAACTGTGGTCAGCAAGCAATAATCTACGAGCAGTTCGAAACCAACTGGTTTTACTCCCATAACGTAGTTGTCTGCCTTACACATCCCCCGTACAGACTGGACATGACAGATTGTCATGAGTTGACCAACCACTGATCATCCCAAGTGCCGAAAAGTCGGTGATAGTGCACAACAAAGCTGCCTTCATCACAAAATTTTGCATCTTCGCTTTATCATAGGTCCGAACACCCGTCTCCCACAACATCTTAAGTTCATCAACTAACGGCCTGAGGTACACGTTTATGTCTTTTGTAGGACTTTTATCCCCCGGTATCAGTAAAGTCAAGAACAAATACAGATCCCTCATGCATATTGACGGTGGAAGATTGTAAGCTACCATTATTACTAGCCAAACAGAGTAGGGCTGGCTAAAATTCTTAAATGGACAAAACCCATCTGTAGCTATGCCAAGCCTGACATTCCTATCATCCTCTATAAATTTTGGAAAATTTTCATCAAACTTCTTCCACTCATCTCCATTTGCAGAGTGAGTCAGCTAACCAGGCACGACATCCCTTATTTTATGCCAACTCATAAGTTGAGCAGTATGGGACGACATGAATAGCCGTTGAAGCCTCGGCGCAAGAGGAAAGTACCGTAATATCTTCCTGGGAATATGTTTCGCCTTCCCCTCACGTTTTGTCACCTTGAAGCGAGGCAAGCTGCATATATCACGATGTCCCTTATCTCTGTCCGCCCCATAGTATAACATGCAATCCTGCCCACAAGCATCAATCTTCTGATACCTCATATTCAAACCCTTGACCATCTTCTTCACTTCGTAATAATTTGCAGGTAAGGTATTATCCGTGGTTAAAAAATTGCAGATAAGAGCAAGCAAATTGTTGAAACCTCTCTCACTGCAGTTTTCATCATTCTTAAAGTGTAAGAGCTTAGTCACTGCAGATAGCCTGGTGTGCTTGTCATTTCCAGGATACAAAGGGACCCCCGATTAATGTAACATCTTGTAAAAGGCAGCAGCTGAATCATTTGGTTCTTGTTGAGCATTACCTGGCACATGCTCGTTATCAGCCCAGTTTATAGTGTTAGGCCTATACACATTGGCCAACATCTCCACGACATCATAGTTATCCACAATTGAATCCCTCAACTCAGCTGGTTGGTCTACACTATTTGAAAGTTCCCTCAACTCAGCTGATTCCCCATGATGAATCCATAGGGTGTACCTATCCACAAATCCACGGGAAAATAAGTCAAATCTAATCTCGTCGGCTTTCTTCAAGATAAGATTTTTACATTTGACACACGGACATTGCATTTTTCTGTTCGGATCCTCAGCATGTTCTATTATTTTGTTCAAAAGTTAGACACCCCATCATGATAAGCTGACACTAATCCCCTCCCATCAATTGGTATCCTACGGTACATCCAACTCCGGTTGGCTGACATATTGATGCTGCACATAAGACGCATTTAGTACAGTTTCTTTGCTTTTTGTAACTGTGTTCCATGCATGAATTATATTTTTCGGCAGCATCTCCTTTATAGGACAGGGGTAATTCATGATTCTATCCCGTTCCTGGATGCGTCTCTTCACTAATGTCAACACGTTAAGCACGTTTCTACAGTTTTAAGAAAATTTCGACATCACCTCCCCATGGTCTCCAAGCACACGAAATACATTAAGATAACTTAATCTAAGTATGTACTCAAAAAACATGTAGAGATAACAATCAAAAAATCCTCAAAACAACAAAAATGTAATGTTTCGTATTGGCACCGGCCTAAGTGAAAGACTTAACATCCAGTAACAGTCCTAAACTGCGGACTATTCGACATTCACTCCTACTGAGTGAATGTCAAACGAGTTTCTAAGTTGACACCTCCAAAGCATGTCTTCATCAAGTTACAGATATGTAGGTTATCAATGAATTTTACAGGCAAATAAGTATGATTTTCCTGTAAAATTCATTGATAGCCTACGTAAAGGCAAATGGATGAAGACATTCTTTGGATTCAAAGCTCCACATAGATGCTTTCTTTGTGATAGAACTGAAATGTCTACACTTTCGGAGATCGGAAAGACTCTAAAGATTTTATCATTTTTAGATGAAGAATAATATGGGGAACCAGAGCATATCGTTCAAATATGAGCTGATGTCTATTGGTGTCCATATGTCTATCGTTTATTGAATATTGCGGCAAACTAAGCAAATGATACTTAGTTTATTTTACCAATGTAAAACTAAGTATTTTATTAATTTTATAAAAGACTAAGCAAGTACTACTTAATTTTTTTTTTTATTAAATTTATTTTATTTTCATTTTATTTTCTTTAATTTAGTTATGAAGACTAAGCAAGTACTACTTAGTATTTTATTTTATTTTAATTTCATTTAATTTTCAATTAATTTACTTTAGTTGTAGAATACTAAGCAAGTACTACTTATTATTTTATTTGATTTGATTTGATTTTAATTTTATTTAATTTACTTTAGTTGTAGAAGATTAAACAAGTACTACTTAGTATTTTATTTTATTTTAATTTACTTTATTTTATTTTTATATAGTATATTATATTAAAGTAAATTTATTTTATTTTATTTTATTCTATTTAATTTAATTTAATTTTGTTTATTTTATTTTATTTTATTTTATTTAATTTAGTTTAATTTAATTTAATTCTATTCTATTATCATATATTATATTATGTAAAACTAATTAATTAATGTTATTGAAATGGAGCCCACAAATATTGCAATTGAACATTTCTGACAGAAATTCTATCGGGAATATTGTCAGAAATAGCAAATATATACAAATTTCAACAAATATATACAATGCTAAAATATACAATGAAATAGGACAATTTCAGTCAAAATAAATTTGCAGAACATGCCTTGAACCCAATTTCAGCAAAATAAATTACAGAACTAAGTTTGAACCCAATTTCAGCCAAAACAATAGAATTATATGAACATATCATATAATTTCAGCCAATTTGCATATTATTTCAGCCAAAACAAAAATTTGCAGAACATAATATATGAACAATATGCCAATTTGCAGAATATATGAACATAGCATATAATTTCGAAACATAGCATTTACAAATTAGAGACTGCTAAATAGGGGAACTGTGACGCCCCCAAATCCGTGACCGCCACTTGGTCTCTCGAATTCGGTTCATCACGTGCTCATGGTAATACATCACAATAATAACTAAATAACACACAATCACATCGAAAAATCTATTCTAGAATAATTTACAATGATTTATTATAATTATTCCCCAAAGTCTCGCAACCTACAGTACTTAATAGATTACATAATAATATCAATTAACGACTTATTACATAATCTAACTTAAGCTTAAACTTAATCAAAACCAGCCTTACTACATCATCTTAATACAATATTAAAATATTTAAAACATAAAAGAGACAAACTAGTTGGTAGCCTTGCCCTTGCCCTTATCAATGCCTGAAGAATCACCATGCTCTACCTTAACTGAAATGTTTTAGGAAAAGTAAGAATGAGCACAAATTGCCAGCAAGTAATATACAATAAGGGTAAGTGATATAATTCTTAATTCTCGAAAGGGTATAACAAAGTTTGATAGTTCAAGGATAACAAGACTATCAACAGTTTTCAATAATAGTCGCTAAGGACAGAATAATATCAATGTGATTCAATAATAAATCAATTCAAGATTTCAAGATAACTGAATACTGAGCAGTCACTAAGGACTATGAACTTCTACTAGAATTAACAGTAATAAACTGAAAATCCAACAAAAACAGGTATAACAGGTGATCAGCCTAAAGTACCATCGTTATGCATAACAATCAATCATACTCAAGTGTGCACGTCGGTTCTCCGACAATTATATATTCCCATCAAAGAAGGTTCTTCTCCTTAGTCAAATACAAGATCCCGCACCAATTAATTGGTTTTGGGTCGCTTCTCAATAATATAAGTCTAGCCGAATCAAATGGCATAGACACTTTCACAATATTCAAGAACAATACCAAGTTCAACATGAATAATAGCTTTAATGAAATAAAAGTTCAAGTATGCTAATTCAATTTAAACGATTAAGTAAAGAAACTAGTTCGCAATATACAAGGATAGAATACTTGCATAAAGTAAATGCGTCGGTTAGGATACTTGCACCGTAAAAGAGTGTAAGTAAGAGAACTTGCCTTTGGCATAGTTTATCCACGAAAAGTAAATCAACACTTGTGAATTCCTATTGTAATACAATTACATATATGTATAATATTCATTAGTCATATAATTTAACTTCACCTTTTGTCTTCGAATATACGATCAACACATAAGCTAAGTTTTAACCTAGCTATACAGTTATATAGAATATAATTTGCATCCTTTACGTTCCTCTTTTCTTCAAGTTGATCATATTCTTACATTATTATTATCATGTGAGACTATCACAATTAGCAAACATACTCGCATTGTATTAATGTCACATAAGACTACAAGCAATACTAAATATATTTTATTTTAGCAAGTTATGGCATTCTCATAGGTTAACCGTCAAAATCGGGTTCAAGTAACACATAACATATGATATCACGAAGTATGTATACATATTTAAAGGATACTTTCATGCTTCTTCAACCTTTCTAATTCCAATCATATATGATTTAGTTTTAATTCACGATCCCTAACGACTTAGGGTTATACAATGCCATGAATTTACATAAGTTGTCATGCTTATCATTTAGACATATAAAGTAGTCATATATTTTATTGATACGCATGTTCGTATGTTTCTACGTCATGGATGTGTGATTCTAGCACTGTTACTAGTTCGTGACTTAATCGAACTCATGCTTGATTAACTTGCATTACATCTAACAAGTACGTACATGTATGATGCCTTCAAAGCACATTCAATCATGTTGAAAATATCAGAATGTAGAGTCCTAATATAACATGTCAAAGTCCACATTTAAAGCTTATGTTGTCATTAGTAAAGCTTGCTAATAAGGCCTAACATGTTCATGCTATTTACATACATATGTTATCATGTCCGACATGCATTTCACGGGCATATAAACATGCTTATAAGATCAGAATATCAACATGGTCGTAGCATGTCAAAGTTTCTTTTCAAAACATATATTTTTGTTAGCATGTTCTCTAACGAGGTTTGACATGCTCACGTCATATTATGAAACATGTATTCACAAGTCAATATTCATTTCATGCATTTCTAAGCTGCTCTACCACGTATCAAAAATCAGAATATAGTCATGCTTTATAACGTTAATGATTGTTTAAGAAACTTTAAGTTCGTTTCCAAAATTCTAAGTTTATCTTCAAGTCTATAACTTTATCATTTATGCATGCGATCTTCGTAAAACAAGTTCTCTTTTAGGTCTAGGTATACTCATACATATGTTACTCATGCTAGCAAGTTGGTTCAAATAGTAGTCTAACTATCTAGCACTCACAGCATAAACAAAAATCAGAGTCTGTTGCAGGGTACCGGCGCAGCTGCGCTGTGCCACAGTTCACAACTGGCGCAGCTGCGCCATTGCCTGAACCGAAATGAAATCTTCTGATTCGGCAGAAAGCAAAGCTAATTTCTAAATTCCACAACCAATTCGATTGTAATCAGTCATATTATAGTTTAAACATGTATATAATCTAATATATCAACTATGTAACAACTAACAAGCATTACTTGATTGCATAATCATGAATTCCATACTCAATTCAAGAATTAAAGTTTTGATAGAAAATAAGAAATGATAATGGAGAACAACTACATTTAAATCCCAACATGTATATTAGTCCATGTAACCACTAATCATTCTTTCTATACTTCAATTAACATGCATAGCATCTATAACCAATCAATTAAGAAATCCCAGAAATCTTGCAGAAACAGAAAAAGGAGAATGAAGAACAATAACATGTGATTATACCTCTGTTAGCTAATGAAACTTGCTGCTAATTCACTTCTTATAGCTCTAGACTGATATTATATATGCTCTCAAGCAATTCTCAGCAGTTAGAATTATAAAGAAACATGGATGCTATTTATAGACGAATTCTTACACAGGCAATGCAATTATATTCCAAATCAAACTAATGGATTATAGGTTTGCATGAAGGTTATGAAAGAGTTGTTAGATGGTAGTTGAAACCCATCATGATAGCCACTCCCCATTGATCATTATTATCTAGTTGACTAGCTTGAGCTTGGGAGGAGAAAAGGGAAATAGGCTCCTAGCCTTTTGTCATTCACGTGTGCAAGGATTGAGACTAATAATATGGGACAAGCAAATTATCTTCAGCATTCTTACAAATGGACTACATGCTACACTTGTATATATACACCATATACTCATGTTATGTATTATATGTACTCTTAGGTTATAATTTAAATCACAATGTACTTCACATAATGTAATAAGTGTAATTTACACATATATAATTCATGTATATTTTTATCATGCCAGTAAAACTTACTTGGATATTATTACGTTATATTATCTCCGTTATTAAATTGTCCCCCAATCATCCATGATATATTATTTTAATATACACTTCACATACATTTGTCACATACACATTTCATATAACTTTTACAACTTAATAAACTTTACTATATAGTTTATACATACATGCATGGTTACACTTAAGTGTCTCTCTATATAATATAGTTGTATTCCATATACTTTATTTTATTAATTATTGCATGCTTGTACAATATAATCTTATTATATTTATAACTTACTTATTTATTTTATTATTCATAATGTCAAATAAATAAATTATTCATCTCATTGATTAATTAACGATAATATTAATTAATCCATTCCTCATTGATTAATAATGAAATTATTAACTTCCACAACCATTGCTCATTTTTATTATTATATTTCTTGCAATAATCACATATTATTAATTAATCACCATTAATATTCTATAATAATTATTCTACGATGATAATTAATTAATATTCTATGATTAACAATTAATATAGATTAATTGTTCGCTCAAATTAATATAATCATTAATATTTCTCATCACTGTGCCACACAAGGCTATCAACGAGTTTATCGCAAACTCTATAAATTTCTCAATTATTATAATTATTCAATTTAATATAATTGAATTAATCATTCTCATAACAAAAAAATCATTTATATTCTAATAATTCTCGTTTCCATTAATATATTCATTTAATAATATTAAGAAATTCTCGGGTATTACATCCTCCCCCCCTTATAAAAATTTCATCCCGGAATTGCTACAAGGTTACACAAATAGATGGGGATAATCCCTCATCATCCTATCTTCTAATTCCCACGTGGCCTCCTCGACATCGTGGTTACGCCAAAGTACTTTTACAGAAGATATAATTTTATTTCTCAAAGTTTGTTCTTTCCTATCTAATATCTGGACAAGAATTTCTTCATACGCCAAGTTCTTCTTCACTTGAATGGGCTCGTAAGAAATCACGTGTTTGTAGTCGGCCTTGTACGATCGCAACACGGAAATGTGGAACACGTTGTGGATGTGCTCTAATTCGGGTGGTAACGCAACTTTGTATGCCACTTCGCCCACTCGCTTTAGTATCTCGAACGGTCCTATGAATCTTAGACTTAATTTTTCTTTCTTGCCGAAACGGATTTTTCCTTTCCATAGAGATACTTTCAAGAAGACAAAACTACCGACTTCGAAGTCTCGGTCCTGCCGATGCAAATCTGCATACTTTTTCTGGCGGTCTTGAGCTGCTACTAATCTAGCTCTTATCACTGTCACCACGTTTACGGTTTGTTGAACTAACTCTGGTCCGAGTATTCATCGCTCTCCGACTTCATCCCAACATAATGGCGTTCTGCACTTTCTTCCGTAAAGAGCTTCGTACGGTGGCATGCCGATACTAGCATGGTAACTATTATTATATGCAAATTCTACTAAGGGTAGGTGGTCATCTCAATTTCCCTTGAAATCCATCACGCAAGTTCTAAGCATGTCCTCCAACATTTGTATTGTTTGCTCACTCTGTCCGTCTGTCTGAGGATGGTAAGCCGTACTCAACCTCAACTGTGTTCCCATTCTTTCTTGCAAACTCTTCCAAAAATTGGTACGTGAAGAGCGGATCTCGATCAAAGACAATAGATACCGGCACTCCATGTCGTGAAACAATCTCCTTTACATACAGACTCCCTAATTGGTTCAAACTGTAGCGGATCTTGATTGGTAGAAAATGTGCGGTCTTCGTTAGTCGATCCACGATAACCCAAATGGCATCATAACCTTTCTGTGTAACTGCAAGTCCTACCACGAAGTCCATGGTAATATGCTCCCATTTCCACTCTGGTATTTCTAACGGTTGTAGTAAACCACTCGGCCGTTGATGCTCTGCTTTAACGCGTTGGCAAGTCAAACATCTACTGACGTACTCTGCGACTTCCCGCTTCAGATTGGGCCACCAAAAATGTTGCTTCAAATCTCGGTACATCTTGGTGCCTCCCGAATGAACGGAATATGTCGTATTATGTGCCTCGTGCAAAATCTCTTCCCTCAACTCGGTTACCGCTGGTACCCACACTCTTCCTTCAAATTTCAAGATACCGTCTTTATCCATTCGGAATCTTTCTTCTTCATTTTTTGTGATCCTCTTTCGGATTTTCTCACACTCTTCATCCTTTTCCTAGGCTTCCTTCACTCTATCCAACAACGTCGGACACGCTTCCATTACAATTAACTTCTCACCAGACTTTTCTGGTCCTTTCACTTCTATCTCCAATTTCTTCATCTCTCTTATCAACTCTTCATGAGTCGTCAAATTAAATAACTTTTCCCTTCCTTTTCTGCTCAGAGCGTCGGCAACCACGTTTGCCTCTCCCGGGTGATAAAGAATATCGCAGTCATAATCCTTGATCAATTCTAACCACCTTCTCTGCCGCATGTTCAACTCCTTCTATGTGAAGATATATTTCAGACTTTTGTGGTCCGTGTATATCTCACATTTTTTCTCATATAGATAATGCCTCCATATCTTTAACGTAAAAACTACTGCCGCTAACTCTAAGTCGTGAGGAGGGTATCGTTTTTCGTAATCCTTCAATTATCGTGATGCATACGCAATGACTTTGCTTGTGCTGCATAAGCACACAGCCAAGTCCCTTGTCCGATGCATCACTATACACCACAAAATTTCCCGCATTATCTGGTAGTGATAACACAGGCGCTTCGCTCAATCTCTTCTTCAACTTCTGAAAACTCTCTTCGCATTTGTTGGTCCATACAAATTTCACCGTCTTTCTAGTCAAATTGGTCGACGGGGTTGCTATCTTAGAAAAATCTTGGATAAATCTTCGATAGTACCCAACTAACCCTAAAAAGCTTCTCACCTCCATCGGTGTTCTCGGTTGTTCCCAATTACTTACTACTTCTACCTTCGCAGGGTCTACAGCGATTCCATTCTTATCCACCACGTGGCCTAAGAATTGAACCTTCTCCATCCAAAATTCGCACTTAGAAAATTTCGCATACATCTTCTCCTTCCTTAGTGCCTCTAAAACAATCTTAAGATGTTCGGCATGTTCTTCCTCTGTCTTCGAGTAGATTAAAATGTCGTTGATAAAAACCACTACAAATTTATCCAAGTATGTCTTGAAAACTCGATTCATCAAGTCCATAAATGCTACCGGAGCATTAGTCAATCCAAATGACATTACCAAAAACTCGTAGTGTCCATAACGGGTTCAAAACGCAGTCTTTGGTATGCCCTCATCCCTCACTTTCAGTTGGTGATATCCTGTTCGTAGGTCAATTTTTGAGAAACACTTCTCTCCGTTCAGTTGATCAAATAAGTCGTCTATCCTTGGTAGCGGATATCGGTTCTTGATCGTTACTCTGTTTAATTCTCTATAATCGATACAGAACCTCATCGATCCGTCCTTTTTCTTAACGAATAACACTGGAGCTCCCCAAGGAGAAACACTCGGTCGAATGTAACCCTTATCCAACAATTCTTGC
Source organism: Panax stipuleanatus (assembly GCA_020205555.1). Taxonomy (NCBI): domain Eukaryota; kingdom Viridiplantae; phylum Streptophyta; class Magnoliopsida; order Apiales; family Araliaceae; genus Panax; species Panax stipuleanatus. The sequence continues at coordinate 42,049,515 of CM035116.1, read as the reverse complement.
AATTGTATCATCAATTCCTTCATTTCTACTGGCACCATACGATATGGAGCTTTTGAAATCGGTGTCGTTCTCGATGCTAAGTCTATTACGAATTTGATTTCTCTGTCTGGCGGAAGACCAGGCAGATCGTCCGGAAACACGTCTTAAAATTCAATAACTACGGATATATCCTTAATTTCTACTCCCTTTTTCCTAGTATCAACGATGTAAGCTAAATAACCTACACATCCTTTCCTTAACAATTTCTTAGCCTTCATCATCATAACGCAACACGATTGCTTAAGCGACGAGCTACCATAAAACACTACCTTAGACTTGCTCGGAGTCTGAAGGTTCACACATTTGTTCTGACAGTCAATTATCGCAGCATGGTTATACAACCAATTTATTCCCAGTATTACGTCAAATTCTCCCAATCTAATAGGAATCAAGTCTACGCTCAGTTCATCTTCTCTAATGTTTGCGCGACAATTTCGATAAACGTATTCTACAGGGATCACTTCCTTATTAGCAACTTCTATGATCAAAGGATTTTCTAATCGTTCTCGGGGTGTACTAAGTTTACTAGCAAATTCTTCAGATATAAAAGAACAGGTGGCACCCGAATCAAATAATACATAAGCATTTATATCATTGATTGGGATTATACCTGATACCACGTCCTTCGCAGCCACGGCGTCTTGGACAGTCATGTTAAAGGTCCTGGCGGTTGGGCGGTTGGATTGTGTCGGTCCGCCGATCATTAGCTTGTTGCCTCCTTGCTGATTACTACCCCCGCCACTTCCCTTCTTTGGGCAATCCTTAATACGGTGCTCAGTTGAGCCGCAAACAAAACACCCTTGGATCTTCTTTGGCTTCGGACAGTTGGGCGAGATGTGCCCTTCCTGTTCGCAGTTGTAGCAAGTACCACATCCCTTCCAGCACTCGCCCTGGTGATTCTTCCCACAATTTGGGCATCCTTCAGCCCTCTTCTTGAAACCTCCACGAAAATTCCCTAATTGATTATTGTTGTTTTTGTTGTTGTTGTTGTTATTCTCCCATTTTCTCTTTCCCAAGTTGCTTCCTCCGCTACTGCTTCCTCCCGTACGGTTCTCTCCTCCAGTATTCTTTCCTTTCTTCTCTTTGTTATACAGACTTAAGGCCTCACTGCCACCTTTCGGAATGATTGCTTTTTCCAGTAATGTTGCAAAGGAATCAATTTGAAGAACTGATACCTTATTGAATAAGTGGGCTTTAGCCCTTGTTTGAAGGGTCTAGCCTTCCTCTCTTCATCACCAACTTAGTGCTCTGCAAATCGCGCTAGTTCGTTAAACCTAGCCGCGTATTGTGCCACCGTCATCTCCCCTTGTTTTAGTTCTAAGAACTTTACCTCCATCCCATACTCTTTGGGAAGTAATTCTCGAAGAACAGCGTCTTAAACTTATCCCAATCTATTATCCCTTCTCCAGCTCTTTGTTGATTAGCCTCCCACCAGTAGTTCACTTCTCCCCTCATCATGTACGTGGCTAACACCGTCTTCTGATCTTCGTCTACACTAGCTATAGTGAAAGCTTTTTCTATCTCCTTGATCCACGTTTGTGCGACGATTGAGTCGATGGTTCCCTCGAACTCCGGGGGTCCTACACTCTTAAAGTCTTTAAAGGTTGTTACTGGCACAGTCTGAGGGTTCGGGCGAACGGGTTCATTGTTCCTTCCCCTTAAGGCTTCTCCTAACAAGTCTACCAGTTTCTGGATCGGGTCTACTTGTTCCCTCTCATTGTTCACTGACTCCTCAGGTGCAGTCAATCTACGTCTGGGCGGCATTATCTGCATCACAATTTTTCATTTTATTATTATCCAAGTATATTACTTAAGTATTTCTTTTAATACTAAAGGGAAAAAAATTGTAACACATTTCTGAAATCAACTTCATTTATATTCATATGCCAAATCGTTTCATTACATGATTATCCTAGTATACTGCTATAAATGTTGTCACATATACCCCTTAATATCACAAAAGATAGGGAATATACCAACCTACTACGATACTACCCCTCTAACATAAGCTAACTCGGGGTTTACATCATTATCCCACATCTTACACAAAAGATTGGGATTACAACATAGTATATACAATACATAAAGAGAATACCACTAGACTATCTAAGGGAATCTCATCACATCATCCCGCGCTCTACTGCGCTCTTGTACTCCATATGCGCTATACAAGCAACCAGCTCTCGGCTCATAGTGTGTAGGGTCTGTCCCTGCTCTGCCGGGTAGTGGTACACACCATAAAGCACTCTCTCAAATGTCAAACGGAACACGTACCCCATCTTGTTCATTTTTCTCTTCTTACATTTGACCTCATCTTCCAGGTCATCTGCTCTCTCATGGGCAGCCCCCCACTTCTCCTCGAAGTGTATCCTATCCATCACCTCTAATTCCAACTGAGTACGGAGTGCTTCCTTCTCTGTCTTCTCACTCAGCTCCCTCTGCTCAACCTCCTCTAGCTTCTCTGCCAAATCTACATTCCTAGCCACCAACCTGTGAAACAGAGTCCCCATCTGGATCCCTGCCTCCTTACGGTAGGTGATCTCCACCTCTAACTCCTGCATGGCCAGCTTCCTCTGATGGTCTTCGTCCCTCAGTTTTTGGAAATCGGACTCTCTCTCTTGGGCCTCTGCCTCCAGCTCCTGAACCCTGCAGTCTAATTCAAAGATCTGCTCCTCATACTCTCCTAGCATCTGCTCCTCTACAGTAGCCTCATCAGACTCTACTGGCTCATCCTCCATTTGCTCGTCCTCCATCGGCTCCTCCTCTGGATCAGACTTTATCTCAATCTCGTCCTCGTCGTCAGACTCGAACGGTGCAACAGCCTGCACTGGTGTAGCCTCTAGAGGTGCCTCGTATACAACATGTATATCCCTGGGCTCCTCCTCTGCCACTCTACTAGGTACTCCTGTGTCTGCCATCCTACAATCACAAACACAAGACAAGAAACAGCAACTCCATTAGAATATTAAACAAAATATAAGTTCATTGTATAAAATGAAGTTACATTTCATAACAGACTAAGTCTCGCTCAAGGAAAAACTCTATGTGAGTTTTATCTCCTTTCTAACTTCTAAGTTCGCCTAAGTTATAGTCTAAGGACACTCGTTCCTAAGGTTTATAACTACAGCTCTGATACCAACCTGTGACGCCCCCAAATCCATGACCGCCACTTGGTCTCTCGAATTCGGTTCATCACGTGTTCATGGTAATATATCACAATAATAATAATAAAATAACACACAATCACAGCGAAAAATCTATTCTAGAATAATTTACAATGATTTATTATAATTATTCCCCAAAGTCTCGCAACCTACAGTACTTAATAGATTACATAATAATATCAATTAACGACTTATTACATAATCTAACTTAAGCTTAAACTTAATCAAAACCAGCCTTACTACATCATCTTAATACAATATTAAAATATTTAAAACATAAAAGAGACAAACTAGTTGTTAGCCTTGCCCTTGCCCTTATCAATGCCTGAAGATTCACCATGTTCTGCCTTAACTGAAATGTTTTAGGAAAAGTAAGAATGAACACAAATTTCCAGCAAGTAATATACAATAAGGGTAAGTGATATAATTCTTAATTCTCGAAAGGGTATAACAAAGTTTGATAGTTCAAGGATAACAAGACTATCAACAGTTTTCAATAATAGTCACTAAGGACAGAATAATATCAATGTGATTCAATAATAAATCAATTCAAGATTTCAAGATAACTGAATACTGAGCAGTCACTAAGGACTATGAACTTATACTAGAATTAACAGTAATAAACTGAAAATCCAACAAAAACAGGTATAACAGGTGATCAGCCTAAAGTACCATCGTTATGCATAACAATCAATCATACTCAAGTGTGCACGTCGGTTCTCCGACAATTATATATTCCCATCAAAGAAGGTTCTTCTTCTTAGTCAAATACAAGATCCCGCACCAATGAATTGATTTTGGGTCGCTTCTCAATACTATAAGTTTAGCCGAATCAAATGGCATAGACACTTTCACAATATTCAAGAACAATACCAAATTCAACATGAATAATAGCTTTAATAAAATAAAAGTTCAAGTATGCTAATTCAATTCAAACGATTAAGGAAACTAGTTCGCAATATACAAGGATAGAATACTTGCATAAAGTAAATGCGTCGGTTAGGATACTTGCACCGTAAAAGAGTGTAAGTAAGAGAACTTGCCTTTGGCATAGTTTATCCACGAAAAGTAAATCAACACTTGTGAATTCCTATTGTAATACAATTACATATATGTATAATATTCATTAGTCATATAATTTAACTTCACCTTTTGTCTTCGAATATACGATCAACACATAAGCTAAGTTTTAACCTAGCTATACAGTTATATAGAATATAATTTGCATCCTTTACGTTCCTCTTTTCTTCAAGTTGATCATATTCTTACATTATTATTATCATGTGAGACTATCACAATTAGCAAACATGCTCGCATTGTATTAATGTCACATAAGACTACAAACAATACTAAATATATTTTATTTTAGCAAGTTATGGCATTCTCATAGGTTAACCGTCAAAATCGGGTTCAAGTAACACATAACATATGATATCACGAAGTATGTATACATATTTAAAGGATACTTTCATGCTTCTTCAACCTTTCTAATTTCAATCATATATGATTTAGTTTTAATTCACGATCCCTAACGACTTAGGGTTATACAATGCCATGAATTTACATAAGTTGTCATGCTTATCATTTAGACATATAAAGTAGTCATATATTTTATTGATACGCATGTTCGTATGTTTCTACGTCATGGATGTGTGATTCTAGCACTGTTACTAGTTCGTGACTTAATCGAACTCATGCTTGATTAACTTGCATTACATCTAACAAGTACGTACATGTATGATGCCTTCAAAGCACATTCAATCATGTTGAAAATATCAGAATGTAGAGTCCTAATATAACATGTCAAAGTTCACATTTAAAGCTTATGTTGTCATTAGTAAAGCTTGCTAATAAGGCCTAACATGTTCATGCTATTTACATACATATGTTATCATGTCCGACATGCATTTCACGGGCATATAAACATGCTTATAAGATCAAAATATCAACATGGTCGTAGCATGTCAAAGTTTCTTTTCAAAACTTATATTTTTGTTAGCATGTTCTCTAACGAGGTTTGACATGCTCACGTCATATTATGAAACATGTATTCACAAGTCAATATTCATTTCATGCATTTCTAAGCTGCTCTACCACGTATCAAAAATCAGAATATAGTCATGCTTTATAACGTTAATGATTGTTTAAGAAACTTTAAGTTCGTTTCCAAAATTCTAAGTTTATCTTCAAGTCTATAACTTTATCATTTATGCATGCGATCTTCGTAAAACAAGTTCTCTTTTAGGTCTAGGTATACTCATACATATGTTACTCATGCTAGCAAGTTGGTTCAAATAGTAGTCTAACTATCTAGCACTCACAACATAAACAAAAATCAGAGTCTGTTGCAGGGTACCGGCGCAGCTGCGCTGTGCCACAGTTCACAACTGGCGCAGCTGCGCCATTGCCTGAACCGAAATGAAATCTTCTGATTCAGCAGAGAGCAAAGCTAATTTCTAAATTCCACAACCAATTCGATTGTAATCAGTCATATTATAGTTTAAACATGGATATAATCTAATATATCAACTATGTAACAACTAACAAGCATTACTTGATTGCATAATCATGAATTCCATACTCAATTCAAGAATTAAAGTTTTGATAGAAAATAAGAAATGATAATGGAGAACAACTACATTTAAATCCCAACATGTATATTAGTCCATGTAACCACTAATCATTCTTTCTATACTTCAATTAACATGCATAGCATCTATAACCAATCAATTAAGAAATCCCAGAAATCTTGCAGAAACAGAAAAAGGAGAATGAAGAACAATAACATGTGATTATACATCTGTTAGCTAATGAAACTTGCTGCTAATTCACTTCTTACAGCTCTAGACTGATATTATATATGCTCTCAAGCAATTCTCAGCAGTTAGAATTATAAAGAAACATGGATGCTATTTATAGACGAATTCTTACACAGGCAATGCAATTATATTCCAAATCAAACTAATGGATTATAGGTTTGCATGAAGGTTATGAAAGAGTTGTTAGATGGTAGTTGAAACCCATCATGATAGCCACTCCCCATTGATCATTATTATCTAGTTGACTAGCTTGAGCTTGGGAGGAGAAAAGGGAAATAGGCTCCTAGCCTTTTGTCATTCACGTGTGCAAGGATTGAGACTAATAATATGGGACAAGCAAATTATCTTCAGCATTCTTACAAATGGACTACATGCTACACTTGTATATATACACCATATACTCATGTTATATATTATATGTACTCTTAGGTTATAATTTAAATCACAATGTACTTCACATAATGTAATAAGTGTAATTTACACATATATAATTCATGTATATTTTTATCATGCCAGTATAACTTACTTGGATATTATTACGTTATATTATCTCCGTTATTAAATTGTCCCCCAATCATCCATGATATATTATTTTAATATACACTTCACATACATTTGTCACATACACATTTCATGTAACTTTTACAACTTAATAAACTTTACTATATAGTTTATACATACATGCATGGTTACACTTAAGTGTCTCTCTATATAATATAATTGTATTCCATATACTTTATTTTATTAATTATTGCATGCTTGTACAATATAATCTTATTATATTAATAACTTACTTATTTATTTTATTATTCATAATGTCAAATAAATAAATTATTCATCTCATTGATTAATTAACGATAATATTAATTAATCCATTCCTCATTGATTAATAATGAAATTATTAACTTCCACAACCATTGCTCATTTTTATTATTATATTTCTTGCAATAATCACATATTATTAATTAATCACCATTAATATTCTATAATAATTATTCTACGATGATAATTAATTAATATTCTATGATTAACAATTAATATAGATTAATTGTTCGCTCAAATTAATATAATCATTAATATTTCTCATCACTGTGCCACACAAGGCTATCAACGAGTTTATCGCAAACCCCATAAATTTTTCAATTATTATAATTATTCAATTTAATATAATTGAATTAATCATTCTCATAACAAAAAAATCATTTATATTCTAATAATTCGCGTTTCCATTAATATTTTCATTTAATAATATTAGGAAATTCTCGGGTATTACAGGAACAATTAGGGCAGAACCTTAAAGCCTTAAGCTAGCTGATAATGGTAGAGAAAGAGGAGGAAATGGCGCCGCCACGAGCTTACCCCAACCACCACAGCGGCGCCACGAGCTTCGCCGAAAAATCGAGGACAGTGAGGAGCTTCCGCCGGAAAAACTGGAGTTGCACAGTGAGGAGCTTCAGCCGAAAAAATGGGAGGCCGAAAAAGTGGGAGGGAGCTTCTGCCAGAAAACCAGAGTGAGCTTTTCTGTTCAATAGAGATAAGAGATGGAGAGAGCTGGAGGAGAGAGCTGGAGGGGAGAAAAGAAGTGGGCGTCTGGGGTTAATCTGTTCTAATTTTAGGTTTTATAAGTTAATTTCGACGGAACGTCCGTCAGTCTTAAGTCCCTCGTAATTACGTTATTCTCGATGGACAATCCCTCGGATATAACACAAGTCCGTCGAAGTTAGTTTTCGCGCTGGCGGTAAACTTGGCGCCAGGGATGGCCTTCTACTGCCGATGGAATTTCGTCGTAATTAGTTTATTTCTGAGGGAGTTAAAATCGACGGAATATTCTGTCAGAAATAAATTAAATTTGAGGAATTATAGTCCATCGAGGTTAGATCCGTCGGACTTAGTTGATTTTCTTGTAGTGACTGTAACTTCGCATTTCCCTTTAAAAGGGTGTTCATTCATCTCAGACTTTATACAAGATTCCGTACCACACTAATATGGTTTGGAGAACATTTCAATGAATTATATAAATTCAACATAACTTTACCATATCAGTCCAGCCAAAAAAAATGGCATAGACTTGCATTATTAAATCGTTTATAAATCACGAACTCTGAAACTTTATGTTATTCAAGTAAAAATAAAAATCATTTTATGACTTTATCATACTGCAACATGTAACGGTTCGTTGATGGTTCTATGACCATATCCATACCATGTCATCATGCGTTGATGACTCCATCAATTATCATCTTCACAACATGCTTTCAATGGTGTGTCGATGATTCCATAAATACATTTTGAAAATTTCCAAATCAAATTTGTCTAGCTGAAATAATTAGCGTAGACATTTGAGCAAGGTAACTTAAAAAAAAACTTGTAGTTCAATGAATAAACCAATCTTTTTCAAAAAGCATATAATTGTGAATATAAACACGATTTCATGGTCTAGCATAGCTAGAAGATTTGGAATATCCTAGAACCTCAAATATCATATCATAATCATTGTTTAGCAACTATCATTAGTTCTAATCTCACTAACGTTCATCAATCATTGGGAACACTTAAATCTTGGTCTATGACCTTCTTCTAACCTCTACCCCATACTATTCATCAAACTTGCCACACAATATGAGTTCAAGAACTTGCAAGAAGTTGAGCTTTTTGAGCTTGTCCTAGTAATATGTAGTCAAGGAGCAAATCAAAGACTGTCCATATACCGAGGGGCTCAAAAATATACCATACGATTATGAGTTATAAACTTACCATACATGTGAGTTTTTACACATCTAACTTTACCATCACTCAATCCTACTATCCGATATACACATGAGAGAATAATCACCTTCTCAATACACATATAGCGAAAAACGCGACACAAGGTTTCAACAACTATCAATATAAGAAGCTAAGCGGTTATTAAACCAAGCACCAATTCCTTGCCCATACAAGGAATTGCACAACTCAGCCACTAACATGAGTCCTCAATTGAAAACTAACAAAACGATAACTTTCACTTTACTTTGTATGATTTTGTTTTAATCCATAGCTTATCATTCATAACTCATCAAAAGTTATTTTTAAACATCAGTTGTAGATCTTGTACGACCTGGAAACATTCTTTCTGCTTTTCAATATTTGCTCATAAGATATCACTTATCATCTTTTTAAGATATTCTTTTGGATAATCATCTATACCCAATTTCATACAAATTTTCTAATTTCATCTTTCATCACTTAAACTCCAATCGAGTTTATTTCGTACCATTTTCATCCTATTATTCTACGATCATAGCCGAAAATACTTTTACCTAAGGTTTATAACCTATCAGCTTTGATACCAACAATAACCACCCCAAAATCTTTGTACTTGCTACAGCCGATTTTGTGCGTTAATGTACAACATCTTCCTTATTAAAGACATTAAGTAATTACAATTATTACTAAATATCCTTACATAAACCATGTGTATAACCTTTATAGAAATACAACTAATTCTATTATTAAGAATTTGCAACATTTGCTAAATAAATAGCTCATTAAATATGTTTTATTAAAAACCTTACAACGTCCTTCTTTAAATCCAAAATCGTAATCTTTACTTCTCCTATTTTGATAAAAGATCATATCCATTATGATCTATCCTATCATAATAAATATGAATATATATACTCATAATTTTAACATTTTCTTTTAAATATAAACTCTACACTTAATCTTTCATGACTTGTAATAATCCAAGCGTTGTAACATAATCATGTGTTATACTAACATTTACAGGTTTCTAACCTTAATCATTTACAACCCATCATACACCTGAAGGTTCACAACCAAATATAATGCGTATCCTGTCAGTAAAGTTTTAATGTCAAAACTTAACTCCACGGCTTCAAGTCAAAACCTTTGTCATTTCTTTTCTTCCTTTATTGGAACTTTGTAAATCTTGAACATCTCTGAAAATGTTTGTTTTAAGCAAGAGTGAGTACGGCGGCTTAACAAGTCTAGCAGTTATCACATAACACGAAGGTCATATTTTTAACATGCTTTACATTTATGCTTTTCATGATATGCACTTATATGCATTATACTTTTCATGATATGCATTTATATGCATCATACTTTCCATGATATACATTTCATATGCATCATACTTTCCATGATGTGCAATTCGTATATATATATCGTACTATACCCTTCACATAAAATAATTATCTCACATCATTAACTGGATATTAACAATTTGTCACATTATTGCAAAAAGACACATTAACACATGCTTGCACATATAAGCACTTCACACATAGGAGCAAGTTCTGAAAAACTTGCCTTAACCGGCTTTACTGCTTACGTTACCATTTTGTGTTCCTCGCCCAACATATACGGTATGTGAGATCAACAATACACAATATCAGTTACATTTTATCTCCAAAATAAATCGTATTTCAAGATTTTATCTTTATCCTACCGTCATTGGAATAGCTTCTGTACGTAATAATAATATCGCCGTTCAAGTTAGTTATTTATATAACTCTTAGTCATTTTTGATTCAGTCATAATATGTATTGGTCATAATACCAGACATTTAACTCATATCAAATTCCCAAGTTTGATTTTTTTTTTCAATTTTTGGGCTGGCCAAAAAGTGCTACACAACGATTACATATTTTGAATCTACACAAAAATCTGAACAACATATCAAAAATGTGTAATGCCCAAAAATTGACTAGGCGAACCAAAACGGCTCGGCGTGCCAAAAACAACCCACGCTGCCTAGGCAACTTGCAAACTGTCCAAATTCTCAAAAACAAAAATCTGAAAATTTTAAATTTTGTATTTTCGTGCTACTTTTGTGAATTTTTATCTCATTCATTACATATCGGATTAAAGACATTTTCGGCGACGTTCTTTCTCATACTACATAGCATTTAAAAAAATATGACCTACATGAAATCAGTTTGGTAAGACTCAAAAACAGTGGCCCGAAATAGCTCGCTCATAGAAGTTTTCAGACTAAGAAAATTTTCTAGCTTTTGCAGAATTTGTATAAAATCTGATTTTCGTACCTACTATGAGGATTTTTAACTTTCTGCTCTTAAGTTCTTTTAACTCCCTTCTTGAACAGAAATCAAGATCTAACTACAAGGTATTTTATAAGAATATAACTTGTTCAAATTCATTTCATTATGACATGAAAACAAAGGCTTGAAAATACTCATTCAACATATTTTTCACATACATAATTTTCCTTTAAAACCCAAAAAAATCGTCTTTTTGATTTCTTTCCATTCCAATCACTTGGAACAACTTTAAAACTCTTAAATACACCACTTACAACTTATGTCTTTCAAAAATAACCAAAATATACAAATTTCTTTTTTAAGTTCGTTATTTGAAGAAAAAAAACTTAAGTTTTAAAATAGGTTTTACAAAATACAATCTTTCATACTATATTTTGTCAACCAAAGATAGCTTGAAAATATCAACTATGCGTACCCACATTAATCACACATAGTGTACACTTTGAGTTTCAAGTTTAGTATAAATAACCATCCCAAATAGGATTCATGACATTTATCAAATCATTTAAATTACATTTGTTTATAAATTACCAACATAAAATCCTTATCTTTTAGGCTCTTACCAACATGACCTGCTTATACATTTTACTAATCATGTCGCAAGGTTACATACTTATAAACAAACATGATTTAAAACATTATACATAGACAACTCATTGATATTCCTTTATACCAACCACTTGATATCTCAAGTTTAGAAAATCTTTCCTCTTTGGACCTTTATCAAGTGCATTGTGTGCACACATTAACTTACACATCATCTATCACATAACAACATGAACATGCTTAGATCATGTTAATAACACATAATAGTAAGAACACTTGCCTTGGATCCGAAGCTAGGATTTCCCGGTAGACGTTTAAAAGTCTATATAATGGGTGGCGTGTACCCGAGAGTTAGTTTATCAAATTTTACTTCTTAATATGTCTATTTATAACTTAAATACACTATTTCCACTGGTGGAATATTTTGGAAAATTGACTAACTCATAAAGTCCATTTTTAGTGGCCAAACCCGAATATGGGCAGATTGCCCACTAGTTTGGACCAGTCATGGTATTTTGACCATAACTTTCGGATACGAAAATCTTTTGAGGTGATTCTTGAGTCTAAATTGCTTAAAATTTCATGATCTACAACTTTCATTAAAGAAACGTTTTCAGATTCTGCACAAAAAATTACAGAATTCGTGATTTATCCAATTGTTCATGTTTTTTTTATTTTTCTGGCAATATGCTTTTCCTCCGGACTAGTCTTACTAGATCAGACATCCCAAAAAATCTACAAGGAATTTTTGTATGATTCTTTTTTCTGTATTTAGCTTACTTCCATACATTCGTTTTGATATATGGCTCACTCTCTAATCATTATATAGAAGGAGTTATGGGTTTTACAATTTCAGTTTGTATTTTCCCATTTCCTACGAATTTTTGTGTTCTTCTTCTTTCTATTTCATTTCTTTCTTAGATCCTTTTACTAGATTCTTGGTAATCCATGATTTAACCATTGTAAACAAGTTTAATCATGATCTACTACCCTAGATCTCATAGATCTAAACATCTATCCATGAAATCAAAGGATTTAACTTAGGGTTTGAATATATACCTTCTTTAGCTTTCATCTTCTTCCTTGGCCATGTCTTCTTCTCCATCTTCCATGGTAGCCACCTCTCTCTCTTTCTCTTCTCCACCGAGAGCTTTAGCTCTCTCTTCTTCTCTCTATTTTGCTGGAAATGGAGTCTTGGCTTGGCAAAATAATAATAAAAATAAAAATAATAATAATAATAATAAGGGTAATCAAAGGAACAAGAATGGAGGCAAATGAACAAGGTGTGGTCTTGAAAGATGAAACCAAGGAGTTGTCTCCTTTCCTTTCCCCTAGATGTCCCCCTAGATGTCCCACGCCATTCTCCTCCCAAAATAATGAGTATCCCGCCGGTCCACCCCCAATTCTATAGATTTAATTCTCATGTGGGTCCCTATTTAATTTATTTGACCCGCTCTTTGACTTTTGACCCAAAAAGTCACATTTTCAATATTACAATCATTTCCTACCAATCTCAACGTTCCCGACGTCATGGTCACGTCCGTTTTATCAAATTCATCTTTGAACTTCAAGTTTAACTTTTTATCTAAAAAAAGGCAAATGTTTGACTTTGACCTAAAAGTCAACCCGACACCAAATTTTGTTTATGGTTCTTACTTACTAATTTTGACGTTCCCGATTCAACGGTGAAGTCCGTTTTTCAAAATTCATCTTCTATCTCACATTTTTGTTGTTTATAATAAAAGTCAAAATCTTTACTTCATAATTATCTTACATATTCCCAACACATACTTAAAATAATATATGTTGACTTTCCTTATCATTCTTTAATTAATATACATATACAATTATGTATATAATTATTTCATCTCATCACCTCTTTGAATAAATAATTTTATTTCATTTATTGTTTGGCTAATAAATAAATATATATTACTTATATATTTATTTATTCCATAAATTATTCTTTTCTTAGTTCGTTTAATGTGTTAGGTTAGTAACACCCAAAACTTACACCATAATTGTATTATATACAATTATTTATCTAGATATGGATTAATTCCATATATTTCCTCCTCATCATGAATAAATACTTTATCCATAATATCTCATATTACTCTTAAGTAGAGCCTTTTATCTTAAAGTCATTTTTTACTGATTTATATAACACCATTATAGGTTCTTATAACACATGGATTAAAAAAAAGAATTTAATCATCTTTACAACATTTCCTAAACAAAACTATGTATTAAAATCTAACCTTTATTTAATTACTTAATATTTCCTTCAAAAGAAATGTTGCTAAGATCTGGGATATTACAATACCTACTTATCCGGTATCTATTACTTGAATTAGTTGCTTAAACTTATGTTTCATAGTTACTTTTCATGTATTTTGCGTTCATTTTTTAGATCTTATGTTTGGGAACTATATGAGCGGCTATTGGTATGAAAAGGCAAGGAAATACAATCCGGACATCGTTTGGGCTTTCATGTTCATTTCATGTTATTGGCTTGAAACTTGCATTTTTTTCTATAGCTTCTTCTAAGCTTTTCGAAACATCTTGAATCATCCCAATCAGAGTTCGGAGGCGAGTGTTATGACCCTTGTACCAACGGACGTTGAACTTCTCGGTTTTGGGTTGCCATTGCACATATGTCACTTAGTGAGCCCAATTTTGACCTTCATCTATCCATTATTTCTCAATTCTCAAAGAATGAAAGTTGTAGATCTCGTCGATATCATCGATTTGACAGGTGGCAAGCCCCGTAATTTCTCCCGGATCAAATGTTATGACTGTTCTACCAGAGTGCACTGTAGCAAAAAATCAAATGCGCGGTCGCGCCATTTTATAGTGTATTTGGAGCGCGCCCGAGCTCTTCCATAGGCCAAAAAAGTTGTATTCGCTACTAACACGCCCGCGCCCAACTCCAGGCCATTTGGAGCGCGGCCGCGCCACTCCTAAAGATGACCAGAGTTGACTTTTTCATTAAATAGTGCAATTGAAGCGTAACATGAAGGAGAGTCATATTAGGTCTTAAATATAGAGATATATCAGTATATGTAATATCCGAGATTATCATGTAATTTAATTATTATCAATTAATGAATCTATGTGAAACTCTTGTGTGATTTCTATTATTAGGGGTATATGTGCTATTCATATATGTTATGTGATGATATGTATTTAAATAGTTGGTTTAATTTAATTTAACTATTTGAATTGGTTAAGTAGATAATTAATTGATTAATTTTGTGGAATGGTATTAAAACATGAGTTGGAGTTCGGAGCGGAATTTAGAGACGCGGACAGCGTATTTGAGTTCGGAACGTCAAAATTAGTCAGGATAGACTGTAACACACAAAATGTGTCACGGTTGACTTTTTGGTCAAAGTCAACTGGTTGACTTTTTCGGGAAAAAGTCAACCACGAATTTTGGAGATGAATTTGACTAAACGGGTAGTCCCATGACGTCCGGAACGTCGACTTTAGTAGGAATCGATATAAATATCGAAACGCGTGGCTACAGGGGGCAAAATGGTCAAAATAGTTATTTAATTAATTTAATTGATTAAAATAGTATTTTAATATAGAAGTGCAGCAGCTGTGGGGCAAGTGTGACTATCAAATTGGGACAATGAGGAGGGAGTATACGTATATAGTGGAATTGAAGGAGGAGGGAGTTAGTTTTATATCTTATTACATCCAAAACCTTTTCATTTTCTCAAACTCCCACTTTCTTCTTAATTAACTAAACTTACGAATGGATATTATGGCTATAATTGACGTTATGGAGTTGGAGGGGTGGAAGACTCAAGCAATCTCAACTTCTATATATACTCTCCTCTCAAAACACTATTCTTGTTGCTAACAAAATTTCATACGGGAGAAATATTGAGAGCTTGGGTGAAGTTGGCGACTTTCTAGAGAATTTTGGAAGCAAGGGAGATTGGTTATCAAGCTTCAATCCGATCATTATCAGTAGCTAACTCTAATCAAGAGGTAATTCATAACTTTATATGTTCTTGACGAAAATAGTAAGAAAATGCGTGAATAAGCATGGTAGATATTTTGTTTTGGCTTTGTGATGCCATGTTATTGTGTATTACTGTTATGTGGCTATTAAGAATGAAAATTCTGGACTTAATCATGTTGCAATTATATAGAGAATCAAGGAATTATTCTATGTATGCTATATGTTTGATTAAATGCCACTAACATGTCAAATTGTTCGAATCATGGGAATTTAGTGAAGTTAAGGGTTGTGTTATGTGCAAACATGTTAGTATAGATGTTCTGGATAGTAGGAACCTTTCAATTGCATGCTAGAATCGAAAACATGGATTTTTGTCAAAGTTGGTTGAACATAGAATCTGTGACTTTTCGGGTTTTTCGGAACCTCGGAATCACGGTTTCTATGACCCGATTAGTGTATATAATAATTTTGTAAAATACTCTGTAGTATCATGTACAAACTGACCAAATTTCATATGGAACGGAACTAAATTGAGAGAGTTATGATTTTCGTTAGCAAGCATGTTGGAAATAAAAATCTGTAGATTTCTGGGTTTTTTCCAGAAAGTTTCTAAGTATAGAACGCTGTCTGACATGCTTTTCTAGGCAGTCGGTTTGTGGTCTTAACATGCTAGTTTCTGCTATGTGATATTTTTGTAAAATACTATGCTATATGGAGTATATTGTGTCCAAGTTTCATGGTCAAATGTTGTGTAGTTTAATCGGAATTAAATTACAAAGTGGGCTGCTCGAGCTAAAGAATTTTCTGGGCAACGAAGAGCACCGCAGGTGCGCCGCTCATCAGGCTTGTGATTGCGTAGCTGCGCCGGTCTGGGTCAGGTCGGTCCGGGTCGGGTCGGGTCGGGTCGGGCAAGGTCAGAAAATTGTCAAAAACTTATTTTTGCTCAGAATCTCATATTGAACCACTTTACCTATATGACGCTATATGATATGTGATTGATATGTCAGAAAAATGTCAGGCTTGTACCGAGCTCGTGTTTATTCATTGACACGTACAAGTTTCTTTGACGTAAAGTTCTACAACTTCAATTATCTTGCAAATTTTATTGTTGATTACTCAGTTATTGCTTCAACTGCTATGCTTTAAAGTTCTATTTATTTAAAGAACTGTTGCTAAGTATGTTTTCTGGCCTTTGTTTTCGGCTAGTTATTATTGATGAAAAATGATTTAATTCAAATCTTTTGAAGCTATTTAATGTTTATCAATCCAAATTGCTTTGGTACGGTCTCGCATGAATACTAAGATGAACAACACGAATAAACGGGCGAACAGATGTTGGGCATATAGTCCCATTTATGCTTATGCAGTTGAAACTTTATACTTGTGCACAATGTAGGGTACGATAGGCTGATCACCTAGAGTACTTGCAGAGACCGTTTGCAATCTATTTGATTGTTAAACCGTCTGATGGTTTTCGATGAAACAAAGTAATGTTCAGGGTATTTAACACCCCTTAGTATGATATTGATAATTCTTAAACTCTTATATTTGATATTCTTGTTTATCACTTGATAATTCTTTCAACTGTTGAGATATAGCCATACAGATGCTTTTACTCGTGATGTATGTTTTCAAACTACTTTATATACTTGCTGGGCAATTTGTGCTCATTCTTGCTTAAACTTTTCTGTTAAGGTTGAGAAGGCTGAGGGCTCGGGCAAGGACAAGGGGAAGTCTAAGATGAAATGTTGAGAGTTGTTTATGTAATAAGTTTATATTTTCGCATATGATGTTATGTAGCAATAAACGCTAAGTTAAGTTTCGGTTTATTTAAGGTTGTAAAGACTTGGGATTTTATTTGAATAAGTATGTAATAGTTATTACTATTATTATTATTTTCAGAGTTTATGTAGTTTGATGTTGATGTATGTTGTATCGTGAGCACCAAGTCCTGTAATCGATGTTACACGAAATTGGGGGCGTCATAAGTTGGTATTAAAGCTGTAGGTTATAAACCTTAGGTGGGGAACCTTAGAGAAGTTAGTGGAGATAGTAGGGAGATGAACTCACATAGAGTTCGAAGGGTTGTGCCAAATCTATTTTACTAAAAACAAAATTAATACCTATTTTAAAATACTAATCAAGTTACTTTGTCTTGATTGTAGGATGTTAGGAGAAGAGGAGGTAAGAGATATTCACGTTGTGAGTGAGCAGTTGGTGGCAGCTGTACCTAAGCCCATAGCTGAGGCAACAGCTGACTCAGACCCGGAGGAGTATCCTGAAGATGAAGAGGAGGCTGAGGAGGACTCCGAAGAAGCACCTGAGAATAGTCTGTAAGATGAGTTGAAGGATTGGATTACCGAGCTGGACGACAAAGTCCATGAGCTGGAGGAGCTGTATCAGGAAGAGCAGGAAGCTGCAGCATTGCTTGGGGCATTGGTGCAACACCTGGTGATTAGGAACAGGGATCTGGCTGATAAGCTGTAAGCAGCAGGTCAGAAGGCGAATAAGCTAAAGGATGAGAAAGAGGCTATCAGGACCCTTGTTGGGGCATACCATTAATGGGTTGGAGTCGAGGATACAGAGTCTCCAAACTGACAAGCAGATCAATACCACTTTTTGGGTAGAGGAGATGAGAGGCCGTGTTCGGGCCGAGAAGCTAATAGCCGAGTTAGAAGGAGAAGTGAGAGATAAGAAGGTTAGGATGGATAGGATGAAGTACGGATTTAAGTTAGTGCATGGGAGGTTCCAGCATAGGGTGTATCACTTTCCACGTGAGGAGTACCGGTCTAGGCATGCTATAAGGCGAGGGCTGGTGCTAGAGATAGCAGATGAAGAGCATGAAGACGCCATAAGGCGAGGTCTTTAGGTTATTCGTGATTAACTTTTACTATTAGCGTATAGAACGCTTAACTATGACATAAAAACTTGGTTTTCGATTTTTGTTAAGTATCTTGGTTTAAATGATGTAAATGGCTTAATGCCATAAGAGGATTATATACCTTGGGTATTTTGATTTTTAAATAAATAAATGCTTTTATTTAAATGTGCGATGTGATGATTAAGTTTTTATATGAATTATAAATGTTGTAGGAATAAGTTATGAGATGATAACACTAAGTTTATTTAAACAGAAAGATGGCTAGAGGAAGACGTCGTCAACAAGTACCAGAAGGGTCAGGCGGTAATGCTGGGGGTCCACCGAACCCCATGCAACAATTCATAGACATGTTAGTGGGGGCACTTCAGACTCGAACCCCGAATATCAATAACCTCCAACGGCCCAAGTGGCAAACTTTAAGGACTTCAAGAGCGCGGGACCACCTGAGTTCAAAGGAACCACCGAACCCGTTGAAGCCCAAATATGGATCAAAGAAATGGAAAAGGCACTCGCTATCGCCCGAGTTGGAGATGAGTAGAAGACAATCTTCGCCACATATATGCTGAAGGGCGAAGCCAACTTCTGGTGGGAGGCAAACCAGACCAGGGCTGGAGAAGCTGTGATACCTGGGGAAGAGTTTAAGAAGATTTTTTTCGAAAACTATTTTCCTGTGAGTATGCAGAGTCGCATGGAGATGCGATTCCTCGAGCTGAAGTAAGACGACATGACGGTACCTCAGTACGCCGCAAAGTTTAACGAGCTGGCGAGGTTCGCGCCTCATTAGGTTAACACTGAGGAGAGGAAAACGAGGAGGTTTGAGCAAGGTCTCAAACTATGGTTATACAGCAGACTTTCGGTGTTGCAGACGAATAGCTTCGCTACTCTCCTGGAGAAAGCTATAATTGCTAAGGGCGGAAGTGAAGCCCTGATGAAATTTAACAAGGAGAAAAAGAAGAAGAATGAAGGAGGGAATCGTGGGGAAGGTAGAAGCGGCAGTGGTGCAAACAAAAGGAAGTGGAATAACAACAACAGCAGCAGCAACAATTTCAATCCGGGAAACTCTGGGGGAAAACCATGGGAAGCAAAGAAGAGGACTGAGACATGCAAGGAGTGTGGGAGGAATCACTCGGGTGCATGTCTAAAAGGGAAGAATGTCTATTTTAATTGCGGGCAAGAGGGGCACATCTGTCCCAATTGCTCTGCACCAAAGAGGAATGGATGCTTCAACTGTGGAGCATTGGATCATCAGGCAAGAAATTGCCCAAAGAAGAATTCAAGAGGAGGAAATGGAGGAAAGGGACCAAGTGGTGGAAATCTCACAATTACTGGACCACCAACTCAGAATTGACCACAGCAAGAACTTTCAACATGACAGTTCAGGATGCGGTCGCATCCAAAGATGTGGTTTCAGGTATCATTCCGATCAATGATATATCTACTTACATATTATTTGATTCGGGTGCTACTTGTTCCTTCATATTGCATAAATTCTCCCAACGGTTAAACTTACCCCATGAAGAATTAGAATATCCGATGAACATAGAAGTTGCTAATAAGGAAATCATTCCCGTTAGCTATATTCATAGGAATTGTGTTGTAGATATCAGGGGGTATAAGTTACCTGTGGATTTAATGCCGATTCAATTAGGAGAATTTGATGTAATTCTAGGAATGGATTGGTTATTTAACCATGGAGCAATAATAGACTGCCAGAGGAAGTGTATAAACCTTATGACTCCAGATTAGTCTAAGGTAGTGTTCTACGAGAGTAGGTCGCCGAGACACTCGAGTTGTCTGACGATGATGCAAGCGAGAAAGTTACTAAGAAAGGGATGTGTGGGATATTTGGCCCATATCATCGATACACAGAAAGTAGGGATAGAAATGGGGCAGATACCAGTAGTGAATGAATTTCTAGATGTATTTTCAGAAGAATTGCCAGGTCTTCCGCCAGATAGAGAGGTCGAATTCGTTATAGATTTAGTACCGGGAACGACACCAATTTCGAAAGCCCAATACTGAATGGCACCGGCAGAGATGAAGGAGCTGATGGTACAGTTGCAGGAATTATTGGATAGAAAGTATATTCAACCGAGTATGTCTCCTTGGGGAGCACCATTTTATTTGTGAAAAAGAAGGACGGATCGATGAGACTGTGCATTGACTATTGAGAGTTGAACAAGGTGACGATTAAGAACAAGTATCCGTTACCTAGGATAGATGATCTGTTCGATCAATTGAAGGGAGCAAAATATTTTTCCAAGATCGACTTGACAACGGGATATCACCAGTTGAAGGTGAGGAAGGAAGATGTACCTAAGATAGCATTCAGGACTCGTTACGGACACTACGAGTTTCTGGTAATGTTATTTGGGTTAACGAACACGCTGACGACATTTATGGATATGATGAATCGAGTATTAAAGCAATACATAGATAAATTCATGGTCGTGTTCATATATGATATCCTGATCTATTCCAAGACTCAGGAGGATTATGCTGAACATTTAAGAATGGTATTGGAGGCGTTAAGGAAGGATAAGTTATACGCAAAATTTTTGAAGTGCGAGTTCTGGTTGGAGAAAGTACAATTTTTGGGTAACGTGATCGACAAGGATATAATCTCCATAGATCCAGCAAAGGTGGAAGAGGTACAGAATTGGGAACAACCAAAGACACCGACTGATGTAAGAAGTTTCTTAGGACTGGCAGGCTATTACAGACGGTTCAGTCAAGATTTTTTGAAGATAGCGGGAACGTTGACGAATTTAACAAAGAAGTCGGTAAGATTTGTCTGGACAGAGAAGTGTGAAGAAAGTTTTTGGGAACTTAAGAAAAGATTGAGTGAGGCACCGGTGTTGTCTTTACCAGACGATACAGGTGATTTTGTGATTTTCAGTGATGCCTCGCATAAAGGACTTGGTTGTGTGCTTATGCAATATGGCAAAGTTATTGCGTATGCGTCGCGACAGTTGAAAGATTACGAGAAAGGATTTCCTACCCATGACCTGGAATTGGCAGCGGTAGTATTTGCCCTAAAGATATGGAGGCACTATTTATATGGTGTAAAGTGTGAAATATACAACGATCATAAAAGTCTGAAGTATATCTTCACGCAGAAGGAGTTGAATATGAGACAGAGAAGATGGTTGCAACTAATAAAGGATTATGATTACGACATCTTATATCATCCGGGGAAAGCTAACGTGGTCGCAAATGCGCTAAGTAGAAATAGCAGTGGTAGGTTGGCAATGCTAACGGCTCAAGAGGAGTTGATTAAGGAAATGGCAAGTTTAGAACTCGAGGTAAAGAGTCCGAGTGAGTCAAATGAGAAGTTGTTCGCAATGGAGGTTCGACCGACTCTATTGGACAAAATCAAGGAAGAACAAAGCAGCGATGAAGAATGCGAGAAGGTGAGGAAAAGAATTTCAGATGGAGAGGAACTTAAGTTCAATGTGGGTAGTGATGGATTATTAAGATTTGAGAGGAGAATTTGGGTGCCAGCGGTATCTGAGTTAAAGGAGGAAATCTTGCAAGAAGCTCATAGCTACTCAATCCACTCGGGAAGCACAAAGATGTATCAGGATCTTCGCCAACATTATTGGTGGCCCAATATGAAGAGAGAAGTCGCAGAGTGCGTCAGCAAGTGTTTAACATGCAAGCTAGTCAAGGCGGAACATCAGAAACTGAGCGGGTAACTTCAACCTTTAGAAATTCCGGAATGGAAGTGGGAGCATATCACGATGGACTTCGTGGTAGGACTTCCAACTACATAGAAGGGTTATGATGCGGTATGGGTGATCGTTGATCTATTAACCAAGTCAGCGCATTTCTTGCCAATTAAGATCAGATATAACTTGGATCAGTTGGCAAAACTTTACATCAAAGAGATCGTTTCCAGGCACGGGGTGCCGGTATCAATTGTGTCAGATCGCGATCCGCGATTTACAGCAAATTTTTGGAAAAGCTTTCAAGAACGCATGGGAATGCAACTGAGGTTGAGCACTACTTATCATCCTCAAACAGATGGGCAGAGCGAGAGAACTATTCAAATGTTAGAGAATATGCTAAGAGCATGTGTGATAGATTTCAAAGGAAGCTGGGATGAACACCTAGTGTTGGTGGAATTTTCATACAACAACAGTTATTATGCGAGCATCGATATGCCACCTTATGAAGCTTTATATGGAAGGAAATTCAGAACGCCATTGTGTTGGGATGAAGTGGGAGAACGTCAATTGCTAGGGCCAGAATTAGTGCAGCAAACTGCAGATGTGATCAAAACGATACGAGCGAGATTAGTGACAGCTCTGGATCGACAGAAGAAATATGCTGATCAATATCGGCAACAATGAGACTTCGACGTCGGCACTTATGTGTTTCTAAAGGTTTCACCTTGGAAAGGGAAAATGAGGTTTGGGAAGAAGGGAAAACTTAGTCCTAGATTCATAGGACCTTTTGGAATATTAAGGCAAGTCGGTGAGGTGGCTTATGAAATAGCTTTACCTCCGGAGTTAGAACATATACACAACGTGTTCCACGTATCAGTTTTACGACACTATAAACAGGATTACAAGCATGTCATAGAGTATGAACCCATCCAGTTTGAGAAGGACCTAACCTATGAAGAGGGTCATGTACAGATAATTAATAGAAAAGAGCAAGTGTTAAGAAATAGGATAATACCTTTTGTAAAGGTAGTATGGAAGAACCACTACGCCGAAGAGGCTACGTGGGAACTCGAGGAGAAAATGATGAAAAATTACCCTAGTCTTTTTGTTTAACTTGTAATGATTCTGGGGATGGAATCCTTATAAGGGAGGGTGAATGTAATATTCGAGATTATCATGTAATTTAATTATTATCAATCAATAAATTTATGTGAAACTCTTGTGCGATTTCTATTATTAGGGGTATATGTGCTATTCATATATGTTATGTGATGAGATTTATTTAAATAGTTGGTTTAATTTAATTTAACTATTTATATTGTTTAAGTAGATAATTAATTGATTAATTTTGTGGAATGGTATTAAAATATGAGTTGGAGTTCGGAGCGAAATTTAGAGACGCGGACTGCGTATTTGAGTCCAGAACGTCGAAATTAGTCAGGATAGACTGTAATCACAAAAATGTGTCACGGATGACTTTTTGGCCAAAGTCATCGGTTGACTTTTTGGGAAAAAAGTCAACCACGAATTTTGGAGATGAATTTGACGAAACGGGTAGTCCCATTACGTCCGGAACGTCAACTTTAGTAGGAATTGATATAAGTATCGAAACGCGTGGCTACGGGGGGGGGGGCAAAATGGTTAAAATAGTTATTTAATTGATTAAAATAGTATTTTAATATAGAAGTGCAGTAGCTGTGGGGCAAGTGTGACTATCAAATTGGGACAATGAGGAGGGAGTATACGTATATAGTGGAATTGAAGGAGGAGGGAATTAGTTTTATATCTTATTACACCCAAAACCTTTTCATTTTCTCAAACTCCCACTTTCTTCTTAATTAACTAAACTAATGAATGGATATAATGGCTGTAATTGATGTTATGGAGTTAGAGGGGTGGAAGACTCAAGCAATCTTAACTTCTATATATACTCTCCTCTCAAAACACCATTCTTGTTGCTTAAAAAATTTTATACGGGAGAAATATTGAGAGCTTAGGTGAAGTTGGCTATTTTTTGGAGAATTTTGCAAGCAAGGGAGATTGGTTATCAAGCTTCAATCCGATCATTATTAGTAGCTAACTCTAATCAAGAGGTAATTCATAACTTTATATGTTTTTGACAAAAATAATAAGAAAATGCGTGGATAAGCATGGTAGATGTTTGGTTTTGGCTTTGTGATTCCATGTTATTGTGTATTACTGTTATGTGGCTATTAAGAATGAAAATTCTGGACTTAATCATGTTGCAATTATATAAAGAATCAAGGAATTATGCTATGCATGCTATATGTTTGATTAAATGCAACTAACATGTCAAATTATTCGAATCATGGGAATTTAGTGAAGTTAAGGGTTGTGTTATGTGCAAACATGTTAGTATAGATGTTCTGGATAGTAGGAGCCTTTCAATTGCATGCTAGAATCGAAAATATGGATTTTTGTCAAAGTTGGTTGAACATAGAATCTGTGACTTTTTAGGTTTTTCGGAGCCTCGGAATCATGGTTTCTATGACCCGATTAGTGTATGTAATAATTTTGTAAAATACTATGTAGTATCATGTACAACCTAACCAAATTTCATAAGGAACGGAGCTAAATTGAGAGAGTTATAATTTTTGTTAGCAAGCATGTTGGAAATAAAAATCTACAGATTTCTGGATTTTTTTCAGAAAGTTTCTAAGTATAGAACGCAGTCTGGCACACTTTTCTAGGCAGTCAATTTGTGGTCTTAACATTCTAGTTTCTGGTATGTGATATTTTTGTAAAATACTATGCTATATGGAGTATATTGTGTCCAAGTTTCATGGTCAGATGTTGTGTAGTTTAATCGGAATTAAATTGCAAAGTGGGCTGCTCGAGTTGAAGAATTTTTTGGGCAACGAAAAGCAGCACAGCTGCGCCGCTCATCAGGCTTGTGCCTGCGTAGCTGCGCAGGTCTGGGTCGGGTCGGGCTGGGTCTGATCCGGGTCGGGTCGGGTCTGGTCGGGTCAGAAAAATGTCAGAAACTTATTTTTGCTCAGAATCTCATATTGAATCACTTTACATATATGACGCTATATGATATGTGATTGAATAAGTTTGATGATAGCATACGTGGTAGTTTAATAAACTTATTAAAATAAAAGGAAGCCATTATACTTCCAAGTTGTGTTTGAAAACCTAATTGCTTAACGTGACACATATGAATAGGTTAAGTGAAGGTTAATTGCTAGCTTTAGCGATAGCAGACGTATCAAGCAAGTTTCTTACCCTATTTTTCATTGATAAATTATTCAAGCCTGACTTCTTTTATTGCGGTAAGGGTAAGTACCGAGCTCATGTTTATTCGTTGACACGTACAAGTTCTTTTGACGTAAAGTTCTATAACTTCAATTATCTTGCAAATTTTATTATTGATTACTCAGTTATTGCTTCAACTGCTATACTTTAAAGTTCTATTTATTTAAAGAACTGTTTCTAAGTATGTTTCTTGGCCTTTGTTTTCGGCTAGTTATTATTGATGAAAAATGATTTAATTTAAATCTTTCGAAGCTATTTAATGTTTACCAATCCAAATTTCTTTAGTGCGGTCTCGCATGAATACTAAGATGAACAACCCGAATAAACGGGCCAACAGATGTCGGGCATGTAGTCCCATTTATGCTTATGTAGTTTAAACTTTATACTTGTGCACAATGTAGGTTATAATAGGCTGATCGCCTGGAGTACTTGCAGAGACCGTTTGCAATCTATTTGATTGTTAAACCGTTTGATGGTTTTCGATGAAACAAAGTAATGTTCAGGGTATTCAACACCTCTTAGTATGATATTGAGAATTCTTAAACTCTTATCTTTGATATTCTTGTTTAACACTTGATAATTCTTTTAACTGTTGAGATATATCCATACAAATGCTTTTACTCCTGATGTATGTTTTCAAACTACTTTATATACTTGCTAGGCAATTTGTGCTCATTCTTGCTTAAACGTTTCAGTTAATAATGAGAAGGCTGAGGGCTCGGCAAGGACAAGGGGAAGTCTAAGATGAAATGTTGAGAGTTGTTTATGTAATAAGTTTATATTTCCGCATATGATGTTATGTAGCGATAAACGCTAAGTTAAGTTTCGATTTATTTAAGGTTGTAAAGACTTGGGATTTTATTTGAATAAATATGTAATATTTATTACTATTATTATTATTTCCGGAGTTTATGTAGTTAGATGTTGATGTATGTTGTATCGTGAGCACCAGGTCCTGTAATCGATGTTACACGGAATTGGGGGCGTCACAGTATAGGAGAGGGGGATTCCATCCTTGGGATCATCATCTTATATATATCATCATTAGATATTCTACTCTTCCATTAGATTAGATAAAACCCTAGATTAGATTAGAGTTGGAGATTGAAGCTCTTGATGATCATTGGAGATTCTTATTGGAAGCAAGAGAATTCAAATTTGCTTACTCCAAACCCTAAATTCTCTCCTTCTTTCTCTGTATCTTTCAATGTTTATTCAATTGTGGATTATAGGTTTCACTTCAATCATGAATTAAACTCTATTTTGAGATTATAATGGATCTTGTTGTGTTGTTTACTTTGATATGCTTCCTTGTTAGACTTGTTAATCATTATTGGATTGTCTTTTATGATTCATACTTAATTGCTTACTTGATTGGCCATAAATTAACGTTATAATCCATATAAAATTGAGAAACAGATTATGGGTTTAGATCTGATCATAATAGCTTGTGTTTGTATATTCTACATGGTGTTAGACTTCATGATTTGTGCGTCGGATAAACATATACCGAAGCACCACTTGTAGTTATTTTAGAAATTGTGTTTAAATCTTCTTTAATTGTAATTCACTTAGACATATAATGAGTTAGTTAATTAGGGTGTTCACATTCATTCTATCATTTGTGAATTGTATGTGATATGGATATGGTACATCGAGAGATGGCTATGTTTTGCTTTCGTGTTCTCGACTAATAATCCGAAGTAATCAATTTGGCTTAACGGGATGTGTATTAATTTAGATGCAACAATAGGTAAAATTGTAGTCTCATGTCTTCATTATCTAGTTTCATTCTAGGGATAGTTATTATTAGTTTAATTGCATATTATTATTCAAAATACTAATTTAATCGTTTAAATAAGATTAAGTTGGTTAAGGGTTAGTGTTTGGTGATTTTTATTAGATAATTCTCTGTGGGATCGATACTCTACTTACTCTGTATTATTTTTTGACCGTGTATACTTGCATGCATATATTGATCGGGAATAGGACCAACAAGTATTTGGCACCATTGCCAGGGAATTAGTTTAATAATTTTTGCCAACATTAGCTTCAATCAAATTAGTCTTAATTTAAATATTTTATTTTATTTTAGTTTCTAATTCTCTTCCTATATTTCTCTCTTTTCAGGTACAATGGATAACTTTGCTTATCAATGGTCATACACAAGGATGACTTAACCAAGGGAAAAAGGGGATTGATGGACTCAACGTAATTTCGGCATTATCAGCATAACTTGAGACACTTTCGAGGAAGTTGGACTTTGTTGCAACCCAACGTATTCGAAAGATAGCAGTTACTTGTGATTATTGTGCTGGTAACCATCCGAGTCATCAGTGCACCGTCAGTTTTGGACAAGTACAGTATGGGGGTGATTACCTCAACAACTATGCTTATCCCAATTATCATCAAGATTAGGGGTATCACCCAGATTCTTCATGGAGCTATAATTATCAAGACCAATATTGCACTCCAAGTCCAACATATGCACCGGAATTACTTATCAATCTCCATTGCCACAAGAAGAAAAGTCAAAGAAGGAATTAATGTTTAAGCTCTTAGTAAACCAAGAGGAGATGATGATGAGTTAGGCAAATCGAGCCAAAATTTTTAGAACCAGATCGAACAACTCATCAATACTTCAACCAATGGTCCTTAATACATGGATTCCGAGGCTGAAACAGAAAATTCAAGAGTGGAGGAATTGTGGTTCAAGTTCATAGCGTCAAATGTGGAGAGATTGATTGAACAAGAGATGTCAATTCAAAATCTTCAGAATCAGATAGATCAAATGTTCAAAGCCTTAAACAACTGTCCTCAATATAATTGGTGCTATGACATGGATTCTGAGACTGATGGAGAGCCCGAGTTGAATATGCAACTGGATGAGCCACAAGAATTTGAAACCGAGGAGACAAACGGGGATAAAGAAAATGACGCCATCAAAGATCTAACTGTAAGTTGCAACGAATATGAGCCGATCTTGCTAGTACCCCAAGTGCCTTCTCCGCCAAAGTTCAAGAATCCAGTCAGTTTTGCACAACTATGCCCCCTTGGTAGTCACGTCGATGCCAATGATCTTTATGACATGAGAGATATTACAACTTTGAATCCATGATGGTCCGAGGAAGAGAAAATAGAAGAAGAGCCCATTGTGTTTGACAATACTCAATACCCCAAGCTTATCACAGACACAATGGAGGAAGCACCTAGCTATGTGACATTCAAAATGGGGGACTTATCAACAAAAAGCAAGCTAGGTGACTTTAATTCAATAGTTATCACTGCGAGGGACCTACCAAAAGCTACATTTCTCCTTATGGATGGAGGGTTCCTAAATTATCGAAGAGAAATTGGATAGCATTGACAAGAAGAAGTCCAGCTGAAGGAGTATAAACAAGCGCTAGATGGGAGGCACCCCATACACTCTATTCTCCCTCTTGTTTAATTCTTGTTACTTATCTATCATTCCCCCCCCCCATGTTTAATTTTGGATACTTTGAGTTTAAGTCCATTTTTGCCATAATATAGAAAATTTCAAATATTACATTTTTGAGCGTAGATACATTTAGTTTAAATAGTTCAATTTTGAGTTAGAGGAATAAGAATATGTCTCATCTTAGATACTCCTTTGTGCAGGAAAGGGTTCATATGCTAGAGAACTGTTGAGTTGATAAGTGCTGCAGAAGCAGCAGGATCAGGACAAGGGCTGCACGGCCGCGTCGTTTGCCAAGTCAAAGGCAGCGCGCCCGGGCCATTATATTTTTATGCAGTGTATTCCTAGTCTAGGCGCGCCCGCGCCATCATGTTTTTATGCAGTGTGTTCCCAGTCCAGGGGCGCCCGCGCCCCAGATGACCTAAGTCACGACGCGCCCGCTCCAATCCCCATAAAATTTTTCTTTTAAAAGTCTATACAATTGGTTCAATTCAATTCCTATGAGGCCGAATGGTCAGAATAGAAGTCAAATACAAAGCGCACTACAAATGTTTCTAAAAAGGGCTGAAAGACTAAGTTGGAGTGCCAAATAAGTTTGGGGGGACTGCAAGCTGAATTCCCAAGGCATTAGAGAAGTTCATGCTCAGTTCCCAATTTTTGGATCCATCCAGACTTATCCACCGCCTGATACACCATCGAATCATGAGAAGGCGAACGGAGATGACGATGCCACTTAAGGAAGTAGTCTTTCACTTTTTATTACAATGAGGGTATTGTTCGTTTCAAGTTTGGGGGAATTGTTCTTCTTTAGGGTGCATATTAGTATGTTCATGTGTATTGCATATAATTTAGTTTTTACTCATATGTTGCATCTAATAAAGTGAGAAAATCAAAAAAAAGTTAAAAAAAATTGTTTTTAATTGTTGCATTTAGTTAGGTCATATTGCATGAATCCAAATTTTAATTTGTGTGAAATTCATTTAGCCTATGAGGAGATTGGAACTGCATGATTTTTGATCAGTTTTGATTACTTAGGCTTGGTTGTAATGTTATAGCATGATGTAAATTTTAATTTATTTGAAACTGATGTAATCGAATAGCACTTTAGAGTATCCATTACGATTTGCTCAGTTTAAATGGTCACATAATTGCCTTCTTTTAGGAAATTTATGTTTTAATGATAGAGATTTAGTAGACAGTTAGCAATGGCTAGATGATGAGGAAGCTTAAGTTTAGGGAAAAACAAGGGGTATGGATGCTATATATAAAAAAAATAAAAAAGGAAAAAGAAAAAGAAAAGAAAAATAGAATGTGAATAAACACCTTGGCAAGTCGAGTTATGTGGCCTTTGATATTCGAGCAAGTATGCCCTAGGGGTTGTCTTTACACCCAGCACCCTAAAGCCTTATGGTTTGGGAGTCGTTGGTCGAAAGCTCGTTACACGGGTATCACTGAAAAGCCTAAGAGGTCTAGGCATTGCACAATCGGGTGTAACCACGGGAATGAGCAAATATCGCCCTCGTGAGTGAATAAAATCATAATAAACCCTCTTATTGACTCTTAGCTTAGTTGATGCGTAGTCTTGGTTGGAGCTTAATTTGTTTACTGCATTTCTTAAGTTGAAACTATTTTTCCCTCTAAGAAGCATATTATGTGAAGTATTTGTTCTGTAGCAAGTTTAATGGTTGCTAAGCACACACACACTACGTAAGTGATGACAGGTTTTGATTTGCAAAATAATATGCATTATGGCCTTGTTCTTTGTTGGATTATCTGTTTGAAGATTTTGTAGTTTCTCTGAGGCAATTCTTGTGAGCTTCATATCTTCCTGGTATTTGAATTCGTTAGTATTTAGAGTAGATTGCATTTTGTTTAGTTTATTGCATTGCATCATATATGTTGCTTGGGGACAAGTAACGGTTCAAGTTTGGGGGTATTTGATAAGTCAGTGTTATAACTACTTATCCGGTATCTATTACTTGAATTAGTTGCTTAAACTTATGTTTCATAGTTACTTTTAATGCATTTTGAGTTCATTTTGAAGATCTTATGCTTGGGAACTGTGTGAGCGGCTATTGGTATGAAAAGATAAAGAAATGCAATTCAAACATCGTTTGGGCTTTCATGTTCTTCTCGTGTTCTTGGCTTGGAACTTGCGTTTTATTGTAGAGCTTCTTCTAAGCTTTTTGGAACATCTTGAATCATCCCAATCGGAGTTCGGAGGCGAGAGTTATGACCCTTGTGCCAACAGACGTTGAACTTCACGATTTTGGGTTGCCATTGCACAACTGTCACTTGGAGCCCAATTTTGGCCTTCATCTATCCATTATTTCTCAATTCTCAAAAAATAAAAGTTGTTGATCTCGTCGATATCTTCGATTTGACAGGTGGCAGGACTCGTAACTCCTATTAGATCAAAAGTTATGGCTGTTCTACTAGAGGGCACTGTACCAGAAAATCTGGGGCGCGGCCGCTCCATTTTATAGTGTATTTGGAGCGCGCCCGAGCTCTTCCCTAGGCTAAAAAGTGATATTTTCTACTAGCGCACATGCGCCCAACTCTAGGCCATTTGGAGCGCGGCCGAGCCACTTCTGAAGCTGACCATAGTTGACTTTTTCATTAAATAGTGCAATTGAAGCGTAACTTGAAGGAGAGTCAAATTAGGTCTTAAATATAGAGATATATCAGTATAGGAGAGGGGGATTCCATCCTTGGGATCATCATCTTGTATATAACATCATTAGATATTTTACTCTTCCATTAGATTAGATAAAACCCAAGATTAGATTAGAGTTGGAGATTGAAGCTCTTGAATATCATTGAAGATTCATATTGGAAGCAAAAGAATTCAGATTTGCTTACTCCAAATCCTAAATTCTCTCCTTCTTTCTTTGTATCTTTCAATGTTTATTCAATTGTGGATTATGGGTTTCACTTCAATCATGAATTAAACTCCATTTTGAGATTATAATGGATCTTGTTATGTAATTTACTTTGATATGCTTCCTTGTTAGACTTGTTAATCATTATTGGATTGTCTATTATGATTCATACTTAATTGCTTACTTGATTGGCCATCAATTATCATGATAATCCATATGAAATTGAGAAACAGATTATGGGTTTAGATCTGATCATAATAGCTTGTGTTTTTGTGTTCTACATGGCGTTGGAATTCATGATTTGTGCTTCGAATAGACATATACCGAAGCACCACTTGTAGTTATTTGAGAACATGTGTTTAAATCCTCTTTAATTGTAATTCACATAGACATATAGTGAGTTAGTTAATTAGGGTGTTCACATTTATTCTATCATTTGTGGATTGTATGTGATATGGATATGGTACATCGAGAGATGACAATGTTTTGCTTTCGTGTTCTCGACTAACAATTCGAAGTAATCAATTTGGCTTAACGGGAAGTGTATTAATTTAGATCAAACAATAAGTGAAATTATAGTCTCATATCTTCATTATCTAGTTTCATTCTAGGGATAATTAGTATTAGTTTAATTGCATATTATTATTCAAAATACTTATTCAATCGTTTAAATAAGATTAAGTTGGTTAAGGGATAGTGTTTGGTGATTTTTATTAGATAATTCTCTGTGTGATCGATACTCTACTTACTCTTTATTACTTGTTGACTGTGTATACTTACACGCATATTTTGATCGGGAATACGACCAATAATATCTAACAGAAGACTCCTCTTATATAGATATTGGTCAACCATTTTAATCCTATTATAAATAGGTTTTCATTTAATTAATTAAACTTCTTTAATTAAATAGGCTTCCCAATCATATTGGAATTAATTAATTAAATTCTTTTAATTAATTTTCCTCTTATCTTATTAGGAATAAATGAGAGTAATATTATTAAATTAATTCCTAAACTTCTTTAGAAATTAAAATAATTATAATTGTAATAATATTAATAAGACTCCTCTTATTAATTTATATTTAATGTTTCCAAAATATTAAATAATAAACATTAAGCTATTTAATTTATTCTTTCACCATAGATTAAATTAATTACACTTAATGCATTATTATGATTATGTCATTACATTCTTAAATAATTATTCTTCCTTTTATGGTGTGACCCTTTAGGTTCTCCATATTAAACCGGTTATGAATAAATCAATTAGAACAGTTCTAATCTTATTTAAATAAATAAACTAAACTAATAATCTATTTAAATAAATAATATTTATTCTACAATAGGGATAAGCCTCTTTAGTGATCAACGACTTTCCAAATAATATAGATTTCAACATTAATCATAAAAGAATTTGTGAGTAAATAGTTACCGTATAATTCAATCCTTCCACCATATAATGTCTCAATTAAATATAAGACATGAAATTACTGTCAAGTCTTATTTTATTTAATTATATGTATTTCGATTAGAAAATGCACAACTCCAAATAATACAAATTAGAAACTCCTTTCTAATTTCATTCTACCTTGGTCAAGGACTACTGGGTTGTCATTTAACGAATCACATAGGACATACCTCTTCTCTTACTAGAAGTGGTAGATTCTTTATTAATCATTCATTATCTCCATATGTAACTCATTATACCCAAGCATACCCTTTGATATACCTTGAGGGTCTTAAGGAATAAGTCAAAGTATAATTCATGACACACAAGTTACTATGATGATCTCAAGTCCAAGGATCACTTGTACTACTATCACATTAGGAATTCTTATTGATAGGCAAGTAAAACTCCATTAGGTATTTCATAGCGAGTCACGTTCAGTGAACTTATTCTCCAATAAGCACCGACATACTTGCTTTAGTGTCTCCACACAAATGATCATGAGATCAATCATCCTCATCTAATGAGAAAGCAACATATGTACCAATCTTTCTGGATTTACTAATCCCCTTTTTAGTAATCCCACGATTGGAACTATTTTAGTTTTAAGCTTTCTAAGAATTTAGATCTCATTAGCATGATCAACATCATGATTCTAAAAATATTGCTTAAAACTATGGGTTATTTACATATTATAAAAATAACATCATATAGATAATTAAATGTCTTTAATAAATGAATACGTTTTTTAATAAACAAATAAGATTGTTTACAAAGTATATGCTTTATCATCATATATGATTGGCTTGTATGCATATTACTTTTACTATCACATTAGGAATTTCTATTGACAGGCGAGTAAAACTCCATTAGGTATTCCTTAGCGAGTCACGTTCAGTGTACTTATTCTCCAATAAGCACCTACATACTTGCTTTCATGTCTCCACACAAATGATAATGAGATCAATCATTCTCATCCAATGAGCAAGCAACATATGTACCAATCTATCCGGATTCACTAATTCCCTTTTTAGTAATCCAACGATTGGGAACTATTTTAGTTTTAAGCTTATTAAGAATTTAAATCTCATTAGCATGATCAACATCATGATTCTAAAAGCATTGCCTAAAACTATGGGTTATTTACATATTATAAAAACAGCATCATGTAGATAATTGAATATCTTTAATAAATGAATACTTTTATAAATAAATAAATAAATGAACTTCTTCATCTAAACAACCTCCTTTGCAGCTTCACTATTAAAACTCGAATGAGTTGGTACATCCATTTTCAAAATACCAACTGGCGACTCTGTCTCATTCAGTCCAATCATTAAAATTAAATCAATCTTTTCAAATCGTCGACACATATGTCGGTACCAGTTTCCTACAAAATTCACCCATTAAATGGAACCCTAAAGCGAAAGTGAAAGCAAAAGCGAAAGGGTCGAATAATATCAAATTAGGGAATATGGGCAATCTTCTTTCCCCCCCCCCCCCCCCCGGATAGGAGAGGATGGAGAACACCCCCAAAGAGAAAAGACCTCCTCCTTCAACAAAAAGGAAAGCAAGAGAGGACTTTAATTCTTCCCGGCGTCGACAATACCTCGACATGAAAAGATTAAAATTTCATAAGAAAGTTCAGACCAATATTCCAGTGAAATGATATTAGATGAAGTGCAAAACTCAAGGAATTTCTAATCATTTCAGGAATTATAAAAACAATACTTACCATAGTAAGTTTAAATTTAGGAATATGAAATGAAATATTATTACTTACATACAATAGAGTATGGAAGAAAATAATATTCCTTACGAATATTGAACGAAAACAACATCTTTTACGATAAAAATAATATCATTTACCTTAGTAGAATATTAGATCTGACTGGAATATCAGAGATTATGTTGAGAAAATCTTACACTGTTATCTACACTCAAAATATCCTTATACTCATAAGAAATACGCTATATTATAGAGAAAGAATTTTCTGATTCTGGTGTGATTTTCATTTCTTAACTAAGCAACCTATTTATAGAAAAATGCTAGCACACCATCTCTGACCAAATTTCACATGGTTTACAAAAAGCACAATCATCACACAACGAAGGACTACAAAATCAAACATGATCACCTCCACCAACCACATGTTTATATATATATATTAAAAATATTTATAATTATTAAAATGAATTCAAATTCAATTTGCCTTCTTCCACCTCATTTTATTCTTATGCCATAAATTTACTATAATAATATTACCATTTAAATTATAAAAGTATACTATTATTTTATCACATTATACTATTATAATGTAATATTATAATAATATATTTGAATGAATTATTTTATCGGAGAAGATAAAATGCCAACTTTCAACAAACGTCTCATGCTAAAAATTTCTCCATTTATATCAAAATTGATCAAATATTTACTTATCATATTTATCAACAAATTTTATTTTATTCATCAATTATTATTCATAATTAATATTATAGAATCACAGTATCTACAACAAGGTCGTTCCTAGAAAAGAGGGGGCTTTCCGATAAGAATTTCTTCTCATTGGCGCGCAATTATATAACCTAACCCCTTTCCTCGACAGAACTTTCTAGACATTGTCAATAATTCTATCTAATAATATCATTTCAATAATAGGTGTCACAATTATTGATTTAATAATGTGAAATAATGTGCAGTGGTTACTATGACAATTATTGAATTAATAATATAAAATGCTATGCAATTACCAATGTAGCAATTATTGAATCAATAATATAAAATACTTAACATTAATTACTGTAACAATTATTGAATGAGTGACTTCTTACGTAAGAATTAATAATTAGAATTATTGTGCAATACCGTGTGCTACTGTGCAACAACGCATATTACTGTTCTTTTATCATCGAGTATTTCAATAGTTTAACGGTAAAGGTTTTGCCATAATTTTATAAAAAGGTTAATTCTGTCACTTTCTATATCCAATAGTTATTCCTTCATAGGGTCAACCAATGATTGTGCCGTCGTACGAATATTACCCGACAAAAAGAATATAACCCGACCAAACGAATATTCTCCGACACAATGAATATTTTATGACCACTTGCTTACTTTGTAAAATTTGCACATATCACACATAACTTATCACATTTATCAAATCAACTCCTTATTATTTAAAATAATATATAGACGAAATTAAATCTTATTCATAAAAAGTTGGGGTCCTACAACCTCTCCTCATTATAAAATTTCATCCTCGAAATTAACGTACGTACCTGGTATTTCAAAAAGGTGAGGATACCTTGCTTTCATTTCAGATTCTAACTCCTAGGTCATTTCCTCAGTATCATGGTTTCTCCATAAAACTTTGACTTGAGGTATAACCTTTGAGCATAGAACATGTTCCTTCTTATCTAAGATCTTAACAGGTACCTCCTCATACGTTAAATCTTCGGCTATCTCGTCTGTTCTAATTCGATAATGTGGTTTGGGTCTTTCACATATTTACGAAGCATGGATATGTGAAAAACGTTATAAACACGAGACATGCTTGGCGGTAAGGCAAGTCTATAGGCCATAGTTCCTACTCGATCAAGGATTTCAAATGTACCAATAAATTGTGGGTTAAGCTTTTCTCTCTTTTCGAATTTCGTAACTCCTTTCCATAGAGCAACACGTAATAATACATGGTCTCCGACATTAAATTCCACGTCTCTTCGATGAAAATCAGCATAAATCTTTTGTCAATCTTGTGCTATTTGTATACGTTGCTGGATCATTTGAATCTTTTCAGTAGTCATACGTTCTAACTCCGTCCCAATAATGTTGCTTCACCCACCTCGTCCCACCATACTGAAGAATGACATTTTTGTCCATACAATGCCTCGAATGGAGCCATGAGTCAGTTTTACTCGTATATTTGACATCATCATGTGGGTCCTTGGAGTCTTTAACTCTATCTTCATCCTTTGTATGTTATACAAAATGGGCCTTTGTGTTGACAATATCGCACTCGTACCCGCATATGATCTTCTACTCAACGCGTTAGCTATCACGTTCGCTTTTTTAATATGGTATTGGATGGTATAGTCGTAATCTTTCAACAGCTCAAGCCCACGTCGTTGTCGCATGTTAAGTTTGTTTTGGGTGAAGAAATATTTGAGGGTTTTGGAGTATATTAGGATGTCATCAATAAAGACAACCACGAAATGATCCAAATATTTCTTAAATATTTGGTTCATCATGTCCATGAACGCAACATGGACATTGGTCAATCCAAAAGACATAACTAGAAATTTGTATTCCCATATTGAGTTCTAAAGGCAGTCTTTAGAATATCATCAGTTTTAATCTTTAACTGATGATATCCAGAACAGAGATCGATCTTTAAAAAGAATTGTGCACCTTGCAGTTGGTCGAACAGGTCATCAAAGCGAGGTAATAGATACCTATTTGTGATGGTGACATGGTTCAACTCCCGATCGTCAATACAAAGTCGCATACTCCAGTCTTTCTTCTTTACGAATAAAACAGGAGCACCCCAAGGCGATGTACTAGGATGTATAAGGTCAATATCTAACAACTTCTGTAGTTGGACCTTTAACTTCTGAAGTTCAATAAGAGCCATTCGATATGGGGTTTTGGAAATGGGTTTTGTAAGGTCAATAAAAAAATTCGAGTTCACGTTTCGGCGGTAGGCCAGAAAGTTCTTCGGGAAATACATCAGGGAATTTATTAACATTAGAAATATCATTCAAATCTGACGTATTCTTGTTTAAATCGGTGACATTGGCTAAGAAATCTTGACATCCGTTTTTTAATAAACGAATAGCTTTATGACTTGAAATGACAGTGATTGACTTTAGTGGGTTGGTTGTTTGAATTCGCATAACAAGTTGGTTAGGAATATAAACGCTAACAACCTTACGAAAATAATCAATTTTAGCATGATAAGTGTTTAACAAGTCGATTCCTAAAATCACATCAAATGCAAGTATTTTCAAAGAGATAAGATCAACAGGTAATGTGAGGGTGCCAATTTGAATCAAACAAAATTTGTAAACTATGGATGTAACGAAGGTTTCTCCCAACGGAGTTTAAACAGATAAATCAAAGTCTAATTTCTCAGGGGTCAAGTTCAAACGTTGAGCACAAGCAGGTGAAATAAAAGAATGGGTAGAACCGGTATCTAATAAGGTATAAACTTCGCAAGAGTTTATGATTAACTTACCTGTGATAACTTCGTCCGGTTTCCTTGCATTTTGGGAAGTCACGACAAACGCTCTCCCTTTAACCACCAACTTTAACTTGTCTGGGACAGCCTTTTGTGTCACCATCCTAGATGGACTTGACTTCGCTATAGGGCACACTCGAGCTATGTGACCTTCCTTTTCGTAATTGTAGCACACCTTGGATTAATGTGTGCAGTTTGGACTGATGTGTCCCTCTTGTCCGCATTTGTAACATACGATCGGTGGTCGTTTTCCTCCCCTAGAAACGGTTGTTGTTGCTGGTGCTGCTGCCGATGTCTTCCCGTCGTCATTGTTGTATCTTCTCTTTTTAAAATTTCCACCCGATTCACTTCTTTTATTATCTTGGTCATGATTGCCACCGAAGTGGTTACCATTTTTGGCATGATAATTTCGTCCACGCTGGTTATCATCGTTCCGATGACTGCTGCCACCGGTACGACTATTATTGTGCGTTCGGTTGTTGTCCTTTGGTTGAACAGTCTCATTATCTCGCTTCAATAATTGAGCCCTATTCATAACTTTTGAATACAAACAAAGTTTGTGAGAAATTAGGTATTGACGAATTTTAGGTTTCAAACCTCATAGAAACATTCGTGTCATTAGTTCCTCATTATCCACCAAATGAGATGCAAACCGGGATAATTCCGCAAACTTGGCCTCGTATTGTGATACAGTCATATTGTTCTATTCCAGTTGATTAATTCCACCTCCTTCATATGACAAATACTTTCTAGAAAGTACTTGTCGTTGAACAATTCCTGGAACTTCACCCAAGACATCTTAAATGCGAAAAGATTAGTTCGCTTCACAGATTTTCACCAGTAATCTGCCTCTCCACGAAACATAAAGGTGGCGAAAGGAAAATTTTGCTCCTCTATGCATCCCAGAACATCAAATATTTTGGTGATCTGCTTAATCCAAGCCTCTGCCTTGAGTGGCTCTAGCTTTCTTAAAGACTTCGGCAGTCCCAACTCCTTGAATTGCTTAGCAGTGACCAACCATGAGTTCCATTGTTTTCACCTGTATTTTGAACAGGAGTCTCTCTCGTCTGATTTTGCATAAATTGTAGAAAACTACTAAACACCTCATCATTCATTGTTTGATCGGTGATGTTATTTACAAGAGGATTATTACCTTCCTGATGCATATTATCCTAGTTGGTGATTAGCGGTGTCTCAATGGTCTCAAATGCTCCATTACTTAGATTTTTAGATGCCATTCTCAAATACTGCCACAAAACAAGGGTTAATTAAATAAATTGACATGTCACATATTATCCCTATATTTCGACCGACCAATTAAATAACAAGTAAGCCTAAGTAGGACACACTAGCGAAGGTTTTACTCGTCTCTCCCCTTCTAGTTATATTCCCAGATCTTTGCCATAGATCATATCTCTAAGCTCTGATACCAACTGTGACGCACCCAAAATAGGTCACACAACCCATTCTAAGTCGCCAAATACATGGTACAAAATCCAAATACAAATCTTCCTATTCTAACTATTAAACTGTCGTACAAAATATGACAATACAAACTGTGAGTGTCAATATAGATATTATGTAGAAAATATAAACGCTCAAATTAAGTCCTCATTATAATTATTATCACATTATTTTACAAAATAGTGAGGACTACTATAGCACTATCTTGGACAATCACTCCATTTCTCGACTAGTCCCAGCTATATTCTCATTTCCTGAAGAGAACAATGAAAGAAAGAGTGAGCTCAACTAGCCCATTAAAGAATATTATGACTAAGATATTGAAGAATAAATTATCGTTAGCCTTCAATAAATCTGATAAAATATTATAGACAACAAGTTTTAGATCAACAATTGCAACGGAAATAACAATCCATTAGAAAAGTTAAGTAGAGAATGATGTCTACAATTTTTTATGATTTAAAAGTCCATCATCTATATTTTATCCATGTAACATCAATCAATAAATGTTTCAAATCAATAATTTATCTTTGCACTATGGGCCAAAGATATTCATTTGTATCACCAGTGGTCATGATTATGTCAAACACCTGTCCATCTTTGCACTACAGGCCAAAGATATTCATAAATCAACAACTCATCTTTGCACTACGGGCCAAAGATAACTTTTACTACAATTTAAGTTTGAGAATTTTGATAATGATATAAAGAATGAATCCAGTAAGATCAAGGATAAATATTAGAGATTTATAATTAAATTTATCCAGACTTCAAAAATGAAGATCAAAATATGGATCCAATTCCAAGAATAAGGTTCATAACAGATAACTTGGACAAAGAAAAGAAAATTTAATTTCGTTGTGAATAGTACTCGTGAATAGTACAGTATGTATGAATGGTGACGTATGTATGAATAGTACCGTATGAATAGTATCCCGACATGAAAAGATTAAAATTTCATAATAATGTTCAGACCAATATTCTAGTGAAATGATATTAGATGAAGCGCAAAATTCAAGGAATTTTTAATCATTTCAAGAATTATTGAAGCAATACTTACCGTAATAAGTTTAAATTTAGGAATATGAAATGAAGTATTATCACTTACATACTATAGAGTATGGAAGAAAATAATATTTTTTACGAATATTGAATGAAAACAACATATTTTACGATAAAAATAATATCCTTTACCTTAGTAGAATAATAGATCTGACTGGAATATCGGAGATTATGTTAAGGAAATCTTGCACTGTTATCCACACTCAAACTATCCTTATACTCACAAAAAATATACTCAATATTACAGAGAACAATTTTTTTGATTCTGGTGTGATTTCCATTTCTTAACTAAGCAACCTATTTATAGGAAAATGCTAGCCACCATCTCTGACCAAATTTCACACGGTTTGCTAAAAGGATATTCAGTACACAACGAAGGACTACAAAATCAAATATGATCACCTCCACCAAGCACATGTTTATATATATATATATATATATATATATATATATTAAAAATATTTATAATTATTAAAAAGAATTCAAATTCAATTTGCTCTCTTCCACCTCATTTTATTCTTATGCCATAAATTTACTATAATAATATTACCATTTAAATTATAAAATTATACTATTATATTATCACATTATACTATTATAATGTAATATTATAATAATATATTTGAATGAATTATTTTATCGGAGAAGATAAAATGCCAACTTTCAAAAAACGTCTCATGCTAAAAATTCCACCATTTATATCAAAATTGACCAAATATTTACTTATCATATTTATCAATAATTTTTATTTTATTTATCAATTATTATTCACAATTAACATTATAGAATCACAATATTGACAACAAGGTCGTTCCTAAAAAAGAGGGGGCTTTCCGATAAGAATTTATTCTCATTGGCGCGCAATTATATAACCTAACCCCTTTCCTTAACAGAACTTTCTAGACATTGTCAATAATTCTATCTAATAATATCATTTCAATAATAGGTGTGACAATTATTGATTTAATAATGTGAAATACTATGCAATGGTTACTATAACAATTATTGAATCAATAATATAAAATGTTATGCAATTATCAATGTAGCAATTATTGAATCAATAATATAAAATATTGAACAATAATTACTGTAATAATTATTGAATGAGTGACTTCTTACGTAAGAATCAATAATTAGAATTATTGTGCAATACCATGTGCTTCTGTGCAACAACGCGTATTACTGTTCTTTTATCACCGAGTATTTCAACAGTTTAACGGTAAAAGTTTTGTCATTATTTTATAAAAAGGTTACTTCTGTCGCTTTCTATATCCGACAGTTATTCTTTCATGATTGCGCCGTCGTACGAATATTCCACGACAAAAAGAATATTTTCTGACCAAACGAATATTCTCTTACACAATGAATATTTTATGACCGCTTGCTTACTTTGTAAAATTTGCACATATCACACATAACTTATTACATTTATCAAATCAATACCTTATTATTTAAAATAATATATAGAGGAAATTAAATCTTATTCATAAAAAGTTGGGATCTTACAGCAGCGCCCTGATTATACCGTAATCAGGCGCTGTCACGCCGGGTCACCTTTTCAGAATCCGAACTAGCGCTGTAGTGCCCGGAATTACATTGTAATTCGGTGATGCGGCGCCAGTTAGCAAAATCAATTTTTTCAATTATCGAATTATGCAGTTTTTCTATAAAAACATGATTCCTAGCTAACTATTATGACCAATTAAATTGTTCAAAAACACATATCAGTATATATATCAAATAAAAATAATTAATAACTCGCATAAAAGTTTGGCTCTGATGCCATTGTTATGTTTGTAAAAAATCATGACACAATCAAATTGCAAAAATAGCGGAAGCATGGTAAATCAGAGTTTAAAAATTTCTACAAACCAATTACTCGGATCATCCTTTATGCACATTATTAATTTAAAATGATAAATAAGAAGTTATGGAATCATACCCTTGTTGAAGTAAGCTTTCACAGGTATGAGTTCAACTCCTTGTTTTTCGCGATCTCCTTGAATCTCCGGGATTGATTCCTTCATTTGATCAACGTTAGCCACCCAAGTCTTTAGCCTCTAGAGGTGATCCACCAAGGAAGAGGAATTGTTTAAGAAGGAGGGTGGTTGGCTAAACCCTAGTTTTTCTATTCTCTATAGAAAAGGAGTACTCTCCAACAATTGAAATTACATCATCTGATATCTAGCATAAGACTTCTCTTATATAGATATTGGTCAACACTTCTAATCTAATTAAAAATAGGATTTTATTTAATTAAGTAAACTCCTTTAATTAATTAGGCTCCCAACACATTTGGAATAATTAATTAAACTTTTTTAATTAATTTGTCTCCTAATCTTATTAGGAATAAATGAGAGTACTAATATTAAATTAATTCCTAAACTCCTTTAAAAGTAAAAAAAATAATAATTGTAATAATATTAATAAGACTCATCTTCTTAATTTATATTTAATATTTCTAAAATATTAAATAATAAATATTAAGCTATTTAATTTATTCTATCATCATAGATTAAATTAATTACACTTAACATATTATTACGATTATGCCATTACTTTCTTAAATAATTATTCTTCCTTTTATGGTGTGACCCTTTAGGTTCTCCATATTAAACCGGCTGTGAATAACTCAATTAGAACAATTCTAATCTTATGTAAATAAATGAATTAAACTAATAATCTATTTAAATAAATAATATTTATTCTACAATTGGGATAAGCCTCCCTAGCGATCAACGACTTTTCAGATAATATAGAATTCAACATTAATCATTAAAAACATTTGAGTTAATAGTTACCGTACAATTCAATCCTTCCACCATACAATGTCCCAATTAAATATAAGACATTGAATTACTATCAAGTCTTATTTTATTTAATTATATGTATTTCGATCAGAAAATGCATAACTCCAAATAATACAAATTAGAAACTCCTTTCTAATTTCATCCCACCTTGGCCAAGGATTCCTGGGTTGTCATTTATCCAATCACATAGGACATATCTCTTCTTTTACTAGAAGCAATAGATTCTTTATTGATCATTCATTAAATCCATATATAACTTATTACACCCAAGCATACCCTTTGATATACCCTAAGGGTCTTAAGGAATAAGTCAAATTATAATTTATTATACACAAGATACTATGATGATCTCAAGTCTGAGTATCACTTGTACTACTATCACATTAGGAATTCCTATTGACAGATGAGTAAGATTCCATTAGGTATTCCTTAGCGAGTCACGTTCAGTGTACTTATTCTCCAATAAGCACCTACATACATGTTTTAGTGTCTCCACACAAATGATCATGAGATCAATCATCCTCATCCAATGAGTAAGCAACATATGTACCTAATCTATCTGGATTCACTAATCCCATTTTTAGTAATCCAACGATTAGGAACTATATTAGTTTTAAGCTTTTTAAGAATTTAGATCTCATTAGCATGATCAAGATCATGATTCTAAAAGCATTGCTTAAAACTATGGGTTATTTACATATTATAAAAACAGCATCATGTAGATAATTAAATGCCTTTAATAAATGAATACTTTTATTAATAAATAAATAAGATCATTTACAAAGTATATGCTTTATCATCATACATGATTGGTTTGTATGCATATTACTTTCACTAGTACCCTTGCTACCCTCAGACCCCTTCTTCGGGCATTTCCTTTCAATGTGGTCCATTGACCCATACACGAAACACCCCTGTTTCTTCTTAGGGTTATGAAAGTTAGGTAAAATATGCCCCTCCTATCCGTAATTATAACAAACTTCCTTCCCCTTTAGACAGACTCCTCAATGAGCCTTCCCACACGTCTTGCAAGCTTCTATCATGCTCTAAGGATCTCCTTGTTTCACTCT
This sequence comes from Panax stipuleanatus, assembly GCA_020205555.1. Taxonomy (NCBI): domain Eukaryota; kingdom Viridiplantae; phylum Streptophyta; class Magnoliopsida; order Apiales; family Araliaceae; genus Panax; species Panax stipuleanatus. The sequence continues at coordinate 42,004,658 of CM035116.1, read as the reverse complement.
GGTATTCCCAGAGTTAAAACCATTCCTCTTTGGCGCACTACCGTTGCAACTAGCTCCCTCAGTCTTGGCTACCCCATCTCCCATATTCTTATTCTTCTTCTCTCTGTGGTATTGGCTTAAATCCTCGCTACCACCCTCAGCAATTATTGCATTCTCCAGAATGGTTCCGAACGAAGCTCTCTAGAACACTGAAATCCTACTATAGATCTAGGGATTTAGTCCTTGCTCAAACCATCGTGCCTTCCTCTCCTCAGTATCCACTTGGTGTGGAGCAAGCCTCACTAGTTCATTGAACTTGGCTGCATATTGGGGAACCGTCATGGCCCCCTGATTAAGTTCCAAGAAATTAATCTCCATCCTACTTTTCATACTAGCAGAAAAGTAATTCTCAAAGAAAAGTTCCTTGAACTTCTTCCACGTAACAGATCCCTCTCCAGCCCTACTCTGGTTTGCGTCCCACCAGTATTTGGCTTCCCCTTTCATTATGTAGGCGGCAAAAGAAGTCTATTGCGCCTCCCCGACGTTTCTTATTACAAGCGCCTTCTCAATTTCCTGTACCCAAGTTTGGGCCTCTATAGGGTTTGTAGTTCCCCTGAACTGTGGCGGACCCATACTCTTAAACTCTTCAAAGTAGTCGCTCTACCTACCCTAGGAACTAATGGTACATTACCCCCAGTTCTATTAAACGCAATCGTTAATAAATTAACGAACTCTTTCATAGGGTTGTTCTGACCCTCTTGGTTATTCTCATTACGTGACTCAACTTCCTGATTACGTTGTCATCTTCTTGGCGGCATTTTTCTATTTAAATAAATAAATTTTCATTATTATTTACTTATCCATTTTTATTAGTTATTATTCATCAAACAATAACACATAGCTAACATCAATCACATTTAATAAAAACCTCGTTATATTAATATGCTTCTTTATAGTTCAAAACTATTTACACATACGCTCCATAACCATGGCAATTACATTCCTATCCCGCGATTGGTTTATAAAAGTTGGGATTTACAAAAGACTACCTTTTGATTATACAAAAGAGGGTTTTATGTCACTACATAGATACACAAAATATTTACATATCTACACATTCTCTACTACTACTAACACTGCCTAACGGCATTATCGTGCTTCTGGTTCGCAAGAATATTTACCACAATATCCGTATTGATACTGTGAATGTCTGCCCCGACTCAATCGAATAACAAGCGATCTTCAACTTGAAATCCTCATGAGCACTCCCATGGACGCAGGACATCTGTGCTTTCTTTTGATTCTTCTCTCCCAATTCCTTACGAAGCTCATCAGCCTCGTGCTTATAGTCTCTAGCCTTATTCTTCATGAGCACTTTCTCATCATGCTCTAACTCAAAATCTGCTTCTGCAGATTCCTTAGCCTCCTGGAGGTCATCAACCTCCTCCATCAGATTCTGGACATCAGCGTGCAGTTGCATATTTCGATCAAGCACCGCCAGATACAATGCCATCACTGCCTCTGTGACGCCCCCAAATTTGGACCGCCACTGGTCTCTCGAATTTAGTTCGTCACTTTCTCACGATAATACAACAAATAACTAAAATCATATAATCACAGCGGATAATCTAGAATAATATATAATGATTTATTATATTTATTCCCCCAAGTCTCGCAACCTATAGTACTTAATAGATTACATAATAATATTAAATAACGACTTATTACATAATCTAACTTAAGCTTAAACATAGTTCAGAATCAGTCTTAATACATCATCTTAATAGACATAATTCAACACCAGGATATTTAGAACATAAAAGGGGCTAGCTAGTCGGTAGCTTTGCCCTTACCCTTATCGACTCCCGAAGGTCCACCCTGCTCTGCCTTAACTGAAAATATTTTTAGGAAAAGCAAGAGTGAGCAACAAGTTTTCTTAGCAAGTAATATACGATAAGGGTAAAGAGTTTTATGAGTTTGAAATACCAAGGTATAATCTCGATGATAATCCTAAAGAATAATGTCATGAATAACGAGTATCAACAATTCTCAATTCAAATCCTTGGAATATGAAATGATAGTTCAATATAGATCGACAGATATATATGAATTCAAAGGCAATCAACGTATCCAACGGGATAAAATAATTTATACTGAGCAGTCACTAAGGACTATTAAACATCTACTAGAATTATCAATATTAAATTGATAACCCAAAGAAATAAGCATAATAGATGATCAGTCTACAATACTTTATGTTATGCATAACACCACAATAATTTTCACGCGTGTGTTAGGCTTCCAACAATATATACACTCCCCTTACCATAAGGGTTGTTCAAATCAGTTGTTAAAGATTCCGCACCAGTCAATTGGTTTGGACAGTTTTCTAAATATGCATATACTCTAGCAGAATCAAATGGCATAGACACTTTCACGATATTTAAGAACAATATTAAGTTCAACATGAATAATAGCTTTCATAAGACAAGAGTTTATTCAATAAGAATACTAACTCAATTTAAACGAGTAAGTAAGAAAACTTTCTTTCACAAGGATCCATTGCAAAGGTTAGGATACTTGTAATTAACAATACGAGAAAGGGTTCAAGGAACTTGCACAATAAAGAGTGTAAGTTAGGGAACTTGCTTTAAATATCCGTTGAATAAAGTAATGCAAGGGTTTAGGATACTTTCCTTAAGCGTAGTCTATCCACGTAAAGTTAATCAACACTTTCGAATCCTATTATGATATATTACATGTATAGGATGTTCATTAGCTAAACACATTCGGTACACAAGCTTGATATGTAAGTTAACTATACATAAGGTTCTTCTTTAGTTATATAATCTCTTATACGTTTGTCATTACGTACTTACACATATACCTAACACAACATCAGTATATAAGTCATTACAAAATTAAGTACACAGTTGTATCATGTATTAATTCATAACACTAATTTAATTATGTCTTTCTTATTCATAAAGTTCCGTTTATGAATTAAACATCGTCATGCTATAGTGTCATCTTATATAATCATATAACAGTAGAGGTCAAACCATGTCTAGCAGCTTTAAGCAACAATATGTACTAACTAACACAATCAGAATCAAGTAGACTTCATCAGTTCTTTTTCCAGACTGGTGCAGCTGCGCCATGGTCAAGCCTAGGGGCGGCGCAGCTGCGCTGCCCCCTGGCCAGGCCAAGGTTGGACTGCTGCCTGTAGATTCTGTCCGGCATGTACACAACCATTCACACATAGAATATACATATCTAAGGGTCTTTTCATGCTTACCAAGTCAATCAAAGTTCCATCTTTCATGTAATGGTTCTAAGTTTAATACCTTTAATAACTTAAGGCCATTCATGGTTATGAAATCACAAGGTCTAACATGCTTGTCACTTAAACACATAAGGTAGTCATATAACTTGTTTTAGGCATGCTCACCAGTATTCATATCACATACATGTAACTAGCATCATTATTGGTTTGAAAGCATGCTTCGTTTGTGCTTAACTTGTTTTCACAACATCTAATATGGTATGTATACATCTATGATATATCTAGTAAGGTTAAGAGCACTCTCACACATGTTAAAATGTTAGAACACTAAGACCTCGGTTCATACCTCTTTAGTTTTAAAAACTTCCAAGTTTAGCCTTTTGAAAACATTTTAAACGTAAACCATGTATGCTAGTATAATCACAACACCTTGGACTAATTCTTCATGCTTATCAAACCATATAATCATGCTTGCAAAAATCAGAATGTAGATATGATACGTACATGTCAAAGTTTGCCATCGAAACTTATATTTTCGTTTGAAATGTGTACTAGCGAGGTCCGTATGTTCATGTTACATTATGAAACATATATACACAAATTAACATGCTTTTCATGCATTTCTAGGTCATACTAACATGCTCGCAAAATCAGTACATCAATATGATACACACATGTCAAAGTTCCTTTTTAAAGTTCTAAGTTCATTTTGAAAATTACACTTTTCATCAATCATGTATGCAAACATAATAGAATATGCTCACTTTAGGTCTACGTACCCATATATACAGGTTATTCATGCTAGCATTCTTGTTTAAGTAGTATATTAACTAACTAGCATTAACAGCTTTAATAGAATTAGAAATCTGGTTTCAGAAGCTGCGCCTCAGTACAAAATCGGCGTAGCTACGCCGTGTCTGCTTTGCACCAGAGAGCTCCCTGCTTCGACAATTAGTAACCCAAACACAAAATTACTTCATGAAATCGATTGTAATCAGCCACATTTCAGTTTAAACTTACTTATACGCTAGTATATCAACTTTATAACAATTAACAATTGTTACCAAATCACATTATCATCATAATCATGCTCCATTTTAAGAATTATAAGTTCAGACATAAAGAATATGAATGGAGAATAAGAATGGGATTATACCTCTGCTATTTGCTGCTATGATTCCCTTCAAACTCTTAGAATGCTATCACTGATATGAAATTACTCTCTATTCTCTCTATAGTTCACTTAACAACTTCTCAACAAAAGAAATGGGGAAGGGGTAGCTATATTTATAGAGATAGTGTTACATAGTCAATGCAATTATTTCCCAAATCAGACTAATGGATTACAGGAATGTTTGATGGCTAATGAAGGGTTGGTGATTAGTTGGTGAAATCAATCATGAAAGCCACTCCTTTGTTCATCATTTGCTAGAACATTGTTGAGTTTAAGGAGAAGAGTAGGCTTAGGCCTTATGGCTACGCACGTGAACGAGAATGAGAGGTGACTCTCATTATGGGACCAAATAATGAAGTTCAGCAATTGGGCAATTGAACTACATGCCACACTTATGTTATTATACACATATTATACACTTTAGTTATATACATATGCATATAATATATATCTATAGGTTATAATTTAATATCACAATGTAATTCACATAAATAATACTTCGATGTTGTAGATGTAATTTGCACATATATAATCCATGTACATTTCATCATACCGAATTTAATTCAATTGGGTATTACCTCATTACCTTATCTATTATTTCAATTAAATATTGAAGTAATCATCAATTAATCAATTGTTTACAATATATTCATGAGGTACTAATTTAATGTCTACAACCACTCACATATGGTCACATAAGTATTAGCCATGTAACCTTCACAACTTAATAAATCTTACTATATAGTTTATGCACATTATATTGATGCGTCACATTGCACTTCATATAATATAGAGGTAACTACTATATATTATACTTTTAATTATCGCATGCTTGCACATAACAATTAATCGAGTAAATATAATCTTATTATATTTATAAATTATTTACTCGTTAATATTCTATTTATTCGCAATAACAATTAATCAATATTAATTAATTACTTATTAATATTCTATTGCTCACGATAACAAATAATCAACACATTATCGATTAATTATTCATTGTTAGTTATTTCTCATAATATCAATTAATTAATAACATAATATTAATTAAGAAATTACTTATCCATTCATCCTTTAAAACAAATCATCGTTGTTTACATTCTCGTGCCACACAAGGCATTCTACGAGTTTATCATGAACTCCACATTTTTCTCTATTATTATATATATTCAATTCGAAATTAATTGAGTTAACTCATCTCATAACACATAAATATTTATATTTCAAATAAATATTCATTTCCTTTAATATATTCAGAAATTCTCGGGTATTACATCCTCCCCCCTTATAAAAATTCTGTCCTCAGAATTTCTAGGTTACACAAATAGATGGGGATAGTCCCTCATCATCCTATCTTCTAATTTCCATGTAGCCTCCTAGACATCGTGGTTATGCTAAAGTACTTTTACAGATGAAATAACTTTATTCCTTAATATCTACTCTTTCTTATCTAATATTTGGACATGAATTTCTTTGTATGCCAAGTTTTTCTCCACTTGAATGGGCTCGTAAGATATCACGTGCTTGTAGTCGGCCTTGTACGGACGCAACACGAAAATGTGAAACACGTTGTGGATGTGCTCCAACTCAGGTGGTAATGCAACTTTGTATGCCACTTCGCCAACTCACTTCAATACCTCGAACGGTCCTACGAATCTTGGACTCAATTTTCCCTTCTTTCTGAATTGTATTTTTCTTTTCCAAGGAGATTCCTTTAAGAAAATGCAACTACCGACTTTAAAGTCTCGGTCTTGTCGATACAAGTCTGCGTACTTTTTTTTGGTGATCTTGAGCTGCTACCAGTTTGGCTCTTATCATTGTCACCACGTCTGCGGTTTGTTGTACTAACTCGGGCCCTAGAATTCACCGTTCTCCGACTTTGTCCCAACATAATGGCGTTCTGAACTTTCTTCCGTAAAGAGCTTCGTACGATGGCATGCCGATACTCGCATGGTAGCTACTGTTATATGCTAATTCTACTAAGGGTAGGTGGTCGTCCTAATTTCCCTTGAAGTCCATCACGCAAGTTCAAAGCATGTCCTCTAGCGTTTGTATTGTTCGCTCACTCTGTCCGTCTGTCTGAGGATGATAAGCGGTACTCAACCTCAACTGCATTCCCATCCTCTCTTGTAAGCTTTTCCAGAAGTTTAACGTGAAGCGCAGATCTCGATTAGAGATAATTGACACCGGAACTCCATGTCGTGAAATAATCTCCTTTACATACAGACTCGCTAACTAATTCAAGCTATAGCGGATCTTGATTGGTAGAAAATATGCGATCTTCGTTAATCGATCCACGATAACCCAAATGGCATCAAAACCTTTCTACATGACTGGAAGTCCCACCACGAAGTCCATCGTAATGTGCTCCAATTACTCACTGCTTTGACCTTTGCAGGGTCTACTGAGATTCTATTATTATCCACCACATGTCCTAAGAATTGAACCTTCTTCATCCAAAATTCACACTTAGAAAATTTTACATACATCTTCTCTCTTCTTAGTGCTTCCAAAACAAGCTTTACATGTTCGACGTGCTCTTCCTCTGTCTTCGAGTAGATTAAAATGTCGTCGATGAAAACTACTACGAATTTATCCATGTATGGCTTGAAAACTCGGTTCATCAAGTCTATAAATTCTGCCGGAGCATTAGTCAATCCGAATAACATTACCAAAAACTCGTAATGTCCATAACGGGTTCGAAACGCAGTCTTTGGTATGTCTTCTTCCCGTACTTTTAGTTGGTGATAACCTGTCCATAGGTCTATATTTGAGAAACACTTCGCTCCCTTCAGTTGATCAAAAAGGTCGTCTATCCTTGGTAGCGAATATCTATTCTTGATCGTTACTCTGTTCAATTCTCGATAATCGATACAGAACCTCATCGATTCATCCTTTTCTTAACAAATAACACTGGTGCTCCCCAAGGAGACACACTTGGTCGTATGTAACCCTTATCTAATAACTCTTTCAATTGTATCATCAATTACTTCATTTCTACCGGCGCCATACGATATGGGGCTTTCGAAATCGGTGCCGTTCCCGGTGCTAAGTCTATTACAAATTCGATTTCTCTGTCTGGCTGAAGACCAGGCAGATCGTCTGAAAATACATCTTGAAATTTATTTACTACAGATATATCTTTAATCTCTACTCCCTTTTTCTGAGTATCTACAATGTAAGCTAAGTAACCTACACATCCTTTCCTTAACAATTTATTGGCCTGCATCATCGTAAGGCAACACGATTGCTTAAGTGATGAGCTACCATAACACACTACCTTAGACTTACTCGGAGTCTGAAGGTTCACACTTTTTCTCTGACAGTTAATTATTGTAGCATAGTTATACAACCAATCCATTCCCAGTATTACGTCAAATTCTCCCAATCTAATAGGAATCAAGTCTATGCTCAGTTCATAATCTCTAATGTTTGCCCGACAATGTCGGTAAACGAATTCTACAGGGATTACTTCCTTATTTGCAAATTCTATGTTCAAGGGATCTTCTAATTGTTCTCGGGGTGTACTAAGTCTACTAGCAAATTCTTCAGATACAAAAGAACAGGTGGCACCCGAATCAAATAATACGTATGCATTTATATCATTGATTGGGATTATACCTGACACCACATCCTTCTCAGCTACTGCGTCCTGGACGGTCATGTTAAAGGTCCTAGCGGTTAGGCGGTTGGATTGTGCCGGTCCGTCGATCATCAATTTGTTTCCTCCTTGTTGGCTGCTACCTCCGCCACTTCCCTTCTTCGAGCAATCCTTGATCTGGTGCTCCGTTGAGCCACATTCAAAACTTCCTTGTATCTTTTTTGTTTTCGGGCAGTTGGGCGAAATGTGTCCCTCCTGTCCGCAGTTGTAGCAAGTGTCGCGTCCCTTCCAGCACTCGCCCAGATGATTCTTCCCAAATTTTGAGCATCCCTCAGCCCTCTTCTTGAAACCTCCACGAAAATTCCCCGATTGATTGTTGTTGTTTTTGTTATTGTTATTGTTGTTGTTGTTGTTCTCCCACTTTCTTTTTCCCAAGTTGCTTCCTCCACTACTGCTTCCTCATCCGCGATTTTCTCCTCCGGTATTCTTTCCTTTCTTCTCCTTGTTATAAAGACTTAAGGCCTCACTGCCACCTTCTGCAATGATCGCCTTCTCTAGCAATGTCGCAAAGGAATTAATTTGAAGAACTGACACATTATTAAACAGCCAAGGCTTCAGTCCTTGTTCAAAGTGTCTCGCCTTTCTTTCTTCATCTCCCACTTGGTGTTCTGCAAATCGCGCTAGTTCATTGAACTTAGCTGCGTACTGCGCCACCGTCATATCACCTTACTTCAGTTCTAAGAACTTCACCTCCATTTGGTTCTTCATGCTCTTTGGGAAGTAGTTCTCGAAGAACAGCGCCTTAAATCTTCCCCATGCAATCGTCCCTTCTCCAGCTCTCTGCTGATTCGCATCCCACCAATAGTTCGCCTCTCCTCTCATCATGTATGTAGCAAATACCGTCTTCTGGTCTTCATTAACACGAGATATGGTGAAAGCCTTCTCGATCTCCTTGATCCAGGTTTGCGCGATGATTGGGTCAGTAGTACCCTCGAACTCTGAGGGTCCCACACTTCTAAAGTCTTTAAAGTTTGTCACTGGAACAGCTTGAGGGTTGGGGCGAACGGGTTCATTGTTCCTTCCCCTAAGAGCTTCTCCTAGGAAATCTACTAACTTCTGGATCGGGTCTACTTGTTCCCTCTCATTGTTCACTGATTCTTTAGGTACAGTTAGTCTACGTCTGGGCGGCATTTTTTGCATCACAAAATTTTCACTTTTATTATTACTCAGTTATATTACTTAAGTATTTCTTTTAATACTAAAAAAATAAGATTATAACACAGTTTCTGAAATAACTTCATTTATATTCATATGCCAAATCGTTTCATTATATGATCATCCCTAGCATATTTCTATAAATGTTATCACATATATCCCCTAATATCACAAAAGACGGGGAACCTACTAACATACTACCATACTATCCCTCTAACAAAAGCTTACTCGGGGTTTACATAATTATCCCACACTTTACACACAAAGTTGGGATTACAACATAGTATATACATCACATAAAGTAAATACTACTAAGCTATTACTAGTCTATATAAGGGTCTCATCCCATCATCCCACGCTCCACAGCACTCTTGTACTCGATCTGTGCTATGTACGCTATCAGTTCTCGGCTCAAAGTATGTAGGGTTTGTCCTTACTCCGTTGGGTAGTGGTATACACCATCGATCACCCTCTCAAAAGCTGAACGAAACACATACCCCATTTTGTTCATCTTCCTCTTCTTTCATCTGATCTCATACTCTAGGTCGTCAGCTCTCTCGTTAGCCGCTTCCCACTTCTCCTCGAAGTGGATCCTATCCATAACCTCCAACTCTAGCTGAGTATGGAGTGCCTCCTTCTCTATCTTCTCACTTAGTTCCCTCTGCTCTACCTCTTCCAACTTTCCTGCTAGATCGACATTTCTGGATACCGACCTATGGAATAAGGTTCCCATCTGGATCCCTGCCTCCCTGCGATAAGCAATATCTACATCTAACTCCTGCATCGCTAGCTTTCTCTGATGGTTCCTCATCCCTCAGCTTCTGGAACTCAAACTCTCTCTCCTGGTCCTCAGCCTCCAGCTCTTAGGACTCTGTAGTCCAACTCTAGAATACGTTCCTCGTACTCTCCCAGTATATGCTCCTCCAAGTTTGGCTTGTAGGAGTCCTCCATGGGCTCCTCTCCTCTTTAGGCTCGTCCTCAATAGGATCGTCCTCCATAGGATCCTCCTCTGATCAAACTCCACCTCGATCTCATCCTCGTCGTCAAACTCGGATGGTGTAACAGCCTGCACTGGCACAGCCTCTAGAGGTGCCTCATACACAACGTGTATATCTCTAGGTCTCCTACTTTGCCACTCTACTAAGTACTCCTGTGTTTGCCATCCTACAATCACAAACACAAGATAAACAAACAATAACTCATTAGAATGTTAAATAAAATATAAGTTCATTATATAGAATGAAGTTACATTTCATAACACACTAAGTCTCTCTCTAGGGAAAAACTCTATGTTAGTTCTATCCTTTTCTAACTTTTAAGTTCACCGAAGTTGTAATCTAAGGACACTTGCTCCTAAGGTTTATAACTATGGCTGTGATACCAACCTGTGACGCCCCCAAATTCGTACCGCCACTAGTCTCTCAAATTCGGTTCGTCACTTTCTAACGATAATACAATAATAACTAAAATCATACAATCACAGCGGATGATCTAGAATAATATACAATATTTATTATATTTATTCCCCCAAGTCTCACAACTAACAGTACTTAATAGATACATAATAATATCAAATAACAACTTATTACATAATCTAACTTAAGCTTAAACATAGTTCAGAATCAGTCTTAATACATCATCTTAATAGACATAATACAACACCAAGATATTTAGAACATCAAAGGGGTTAGCTAGTCGGTAGCCTTGCCCTTGCCCTTATCGACTCCCGAAAGTCCACCCTGCTCTGCCATAACAGAAAATGTTTTTAGGAAAAGCAAGAATGAGCAACAAGTTTGCTCAGCAAGTAATATACGATAAGGGTGAAGAGTTTTATGAGTTTGAAATACCAAGGTATAATCTCGATGATAATCCAGAAGAATAATGTCGTGAATAACGAGTATCAACAATTCTCAATTCAAATCCTTGGAATATGAAATGATAGTTCAATATAGATCGACAGATATATATGAATTCAAAGGCAATTAACGTATCCAACTGGATAAAATAATTTATACTGAGCAATCACTAAGGACTATTGAACATCTACTAGAATTATCAATATTAAACTGATAACCCAAAGAAATAAGTATAATAGATGATCAGTCTACAATACTTTATGTTATGCATAACACCATAATAATTTTCACGCATGTGTTGGTCTTCCAACAATATATACACTCCCCTTACCATAAGGGTTGTTCAACTCAGTTTTCAAAGATTTCGTTCCAGTCAATTGGTTTGGACAGTTTTCTAAATATGCATATAGTCTAGCCAAATCAAATGGCATAGACACTTTCACGATATTTAAGAACAATATTAAGTTTAACATGAATAATAGCTTTCATAAGATAAGAGTTTATTCAATAAGAATACTAACTCAATTTAAACTTGCAATTAAGAAAACTTGCTTTCACAAGGATCCATTGCAAAGGTTAGGATACTTGCAATAAACAATACAAGAACGGGTTGAAGGAAACTTGCACAATAAAGAGTGTAAGTTAGGGAACTTGCTTACAATAGCCGTTGAATAAAGTAATGCAAGAGTTTAGGATACTTGCCTTAAGCGTAGTCTATCCACGTAAAGTTAATCAACACTTTCAAATCCTATTATGATATATTACATGTATAGGATGTTAATTAGCTAAGCACATTTGGTACACAAGCTTGATATGTAAGTTAACTATACATAAGGTTCTTCTTTAGTTATCTAATCTCTTATATGTTTGCCATTACGTACTTACACATATACTTAACACAACATTAGTATATAAGTCGTTACAAAATTAGGTACATAGTTGTATCATATATTAATTCATAACACTAATTTAATTATGTCTTTCTTATTCATAGAGTTCCATTTATGAATTAAACATCGTCATGCTATAGTATCATCTTATATAATCATATAATAGTAGAGGTCAAACCATGTCTAACAGCTTTAAGAAACAACAGGTGCTAACTAACACAATCAGAATCAAGCAGACTTCATCAGTTCTGTTTCCAGATTGGCGCAGCTGTGCCATGGTCAAGCCTAGGGGCGGCGCAGCTACGCTGCCCCCTAGCCAGGCCAAGGTTGGGCTGCTGCCTGCAGATTCTGTCTGACATGTACGCAACCATTTACACATAGCATATACATATCTAAGGGTCTTTTCATGCTTACCAAGTCAATCAAAGTTCCATCTTTCATGTAATGGTTCTAAGTTTAATACCTTTAATAACTTAAGGCCATTCATGGTCATGAAATCACAAGGTCTAACATGCTTGTCACTTAAACACATAAGGTAGTCATATAACTTATTTTAGGCATGCTCACGAGTATTCACATCACATACATGTAACTAGCATCATTATTGGTTTGAAAACATGCTTCATTTGTGCTTAACTTGTTTTCACAACATCTAACATGGTATGTATACATCTATGATATATCTAGTAAGGTTAAGAGCACTCTCACGCATGTTTAAATGTCAGAACACTAGGACCTCGGTTTATACCTCTTTAGTTTCCAAAACTTCCGAGTTTAGCCTTTTAAAAATGTTTTAAACGCAAACCATGTATGCTAGTGTAATCACAACACCTTGGACTAATTCTGCATGCTTATCAAACCATATAATCATGCTTGCAAAAATAAGAATGTAGATATGATACCTACATGTCAAAGTTTGCCTTTGAAACTTATATTTTCGTTAGAAATGTGCACTAGTGAGGTCCGTATATTCATGTTACATTATGAAACATAAATGAAAGTAGTATGCATACAAGCCAATCATGTATGATGATAAAGCATATACTTTGGAGGCAATCTTATTTATTTATTAATAAAAATATTCATTTATTAAAGGCATTTAATTATCTACATGGTGCTGTTTTTATAATATGTAAATAACCCATAGTTTTAAGCAATGCTTTTAGAATCATGATGATGATCATGCCAATGAGATCTAAATTCTTAGAAAGCTCTAAAACTAAAATAGTTCCTAATCATGGGATTACTAAAAAGGGGATTAGTAAATCCGAATAGATTAGTACATATGTTGCTTGCTCATTAGATGAGGATGATTGATCTCATAATCATTTGTGTGGAGACACTAAAGGAAGTATGTAGGTGCTTATTGGAGAATAAGTTCACTGAACGTGACTCGCTATGGAATACCTAATGGAGTTTTACTCGCCTGTCAATAGGAATTCCTAATGTGATAGTAGTACAAGTGATCCTTGGACTTGAGATCATCATAGTATCTTGTATGTAATGAATTATACTTTGACTTATTCCTTAAAGCCCTTTAGGGTATATAAAAGGGTATGCTTGGGTATAATGAGTTACATATGGAGACAATGAATGATCAATAAAGAATCTACCACCTCTAGTAAAGGAGGAGATATGTCCTATGTGATTCGTTAAATGACAACCTAGGAATCCTTGGCCAAGGTAAAATGAAATTAGAAAGGAGTTTCTAATTTACATTATTTGGAGTTGTGCATTTTCTAATCGAAATACATATAATTAAATAAAATAAGACTTGACAGTAAATTCATGTCTTATATTTAATTGGGACATTGTATGGTGGAAGGATTGAATTGTATGGTAACTATTTACTCACGGGTTCTTTTTGATTAATGTTGAAATCAATATTATCTGGAAAGTCGTTGATCGCTAGGGAGGCTTATCCCTATTGTAGAATAAATGTTATTTATTTAAATAGATTATTAGTTTAATTTATTTATTTAAATAAGATTAGAATTGTTCTAATTGATTTATTCACAACCGGTTTAATATGGAGAACCTAAAGGGTCACACCATAAAAGGAAGAATAATTATTTAAGAAGGTAATGACATAATCGTAATAATGCATTAAGTGTAATTAATTTAATCTATAGTGATAGAATAAATTAAATAGCTTAATGTTTACTATTTAATATTTTGAAAATATTAAATATAAATTAATAAGAGGAGTCTTATTAATATTATTACAATTATTATTATTTTAATTTCTAAAGGAGTTTAGTAATTAATTTAATATTAGTACTCTCATTTATTCCTAATAAGATTAGGAGAAAAATTATTTAAATGAATTTAATTAATTATTCCCATGTGGTGGGAAGCCTAAATTAATTAAAGGAGTTTAATTAATTAAAAGAAATCCCATGTCTAATAGGATTAGAAGGGTTGACCAATATTTATATAAGAGGAGTCTTATAATAGATATCAGTTGATGCAATTCCAATTGTTGGAGAGTACTCCTTTTCTATAGAGGATAGAAAACTAAGTCAACCACCCTCCTTCTTGATAATTCATCTTCCTTGGTGGATCACCTCTAGAGGCCAAACACTTGGGTGGCTAACGTTAATCAAAGGAAGGAATTTAATCCGGAAATTCAAGAAGATCACGAAGAACAAGGAGTTGAACTCGTACCTGTGGAAGCTTCGTTCTACAAGGGTATGATTCCATAACTTCTTATTTATCGTTTTAAATTAATAATTTGCATAAAGGATGATCCGGGTAATGGTTTTGTAGAAATTTTTTTAAACTCTGATATACCATGCTTCCGCTAATTTTTGCAATTTGATTGCGTCACGATTTCGTACAAACCCAACAGTGGCATCAGAGCCAAACCTTTATGCAATTATTAATTTATTTTTGATTTCATATACATATGGGTATTTATTTAAAAATAATTTATTGGGCATAATCTTATTGTATAAAATTATTATTTTTTAAGAAAAAAAAATGTCGTTTTTTTTTGGGACGAATCAGAATTTTTTTTTTTTGGGTGCTAATCTTGAATTCTGCAAAGAAAAGGTGTTGTCTCTTTCTTACTCCAAAAAGAAGATGACCCATCAGGAAAGGACTCTTTTAATAAACCTGCAGGACTCTTTTAATAAAAGAAGGTGACTTCTTTTTTAAAAAATAAATATGATATATTTATATATTATATTCTAAATAATTTTATAATTAAAATAAAGAGTTTATTTTAATCTTGAAATTGGATTTCATGCAATTTAAAATTGCCCATTAAATGATACTCATATATATATGGAATGTTTTAATTCATGAGATGAATATTTATTTATTGATATATATGGTGATATGTATGATAATAAATGGGGATTGATTATGGACTATTTGACCAATGTGATTGGATTTTATTTTAGTTGAATGCTTGAATGAATGGGTTTTATTAAATGGGGTCTGTGTACCTCGTCTTCTATAATTTTTTTTTTCGTGATGTAAAATTCTATCTCCCTCCTATGTACTTCCCCTTGACTGCTGATCAAGGTTTCTATTTAAATTAAATAGTTTAATGTAATAGAAATAGTTAGAATTATCTTGAAAAAATTGGAGACCAAGGAGCAAGGAGCGCGTGAAGACCCGTTTGTATGGAGCCCAGGTTTAAATGTAATAGTTATATTTAAATTTAAATTCTTGCACTCCTAGGTTTGACCTTTTGGTTCACTTGGTGGCTCTAGTGAACCAAACTAGAATAAAAGTCCATAATCAATCTAGGTAGAATATAGTATTCTATATTGCATGCTAAATATTATATATATTATATTTTATGCAAACATGCTTCGCATGTTTAATAAAATGACGCGTATTTTATATATATATGTGCATGCACGCTAAACAAGATGAGACAAATAATAACAAATCCCTCAAAGAAATAATATTAAGTCCGAAGCGTTCAAATGATATTTGGAATATCGAACGTCGCCTTCTAGCATGATAAATTAATAGAGTATTAAATATTTAATATGAGCTTGTTGTGCTATCCACAAGGCGAGTATTGTATATTTAAGATGTTAATTAATCACATTTGATGCTTATCAAGAAAATTGAACGATCTAGTCTTGTTGTGCTATCCACAAGGACGAACAATTTTCTTTTTTGAATTTATAGAAGTGCTAGGCTGGACTTAACTTAAATCGTTTTAGTTCGGATGTGCACACACTTGACCATTATGATTTAAGAGGCAAAATAAAAGGAGTTATATAGTGATGTAATTGACAAGAGTTGTCTACCTATTTATTTGTATATCGCTTGTTGTGCTATCCACAAGGTTATATACATTTGAAATGGGATCCTTATTCTCACTAGCAAATCTTTAATTAGATGTTGCCGAACTATATAAGTGAGGGTAATATAGTTTGATAAAAATAGTGGGAGATACCAATTTAAAATAAAGACCTAAATTTATTTTGGTATGCAAAATTAATAAAATGAATATTTGCTAAAATGTTGTTTTTCACATGCAAAATTTTAAAAATGTCAAAATCACTAATTTCACTGCGAAGCATACTTGATGCTAATAAGCTTACCGGGCCGAATTATACGGACTGGCTAAGAAATCTGAGAATAGTTCTCACTGCTGAAAAGATTTCTTATGTCCTAAACTCACCTGTCCCTGGAACTGTTCCAGAGGCAGCCTCTGAGGAAGAGATTGCCACCATTGTAAAGTGGCAAGATGATGCATCTGTGGCTCAATGCATCATGCTCGCATCCATGAATAACGAGCTTCAGCGTTAGCACGAAAACATGGATGCTCCTACTATGTTGATTCACCTCAAGGAGTTGTATGGTGAACAAAGTAGGACTGCTAGATATGAGATATCTAAGGAGCTCTTCCGATCTCGGATGACCAAGGGCAAAGTGAACATAAAGGAACAAAAGAAATCTGATCCAGCTAGCAAAGGAATGTGCTTCCATTGCAACGAGCCGGGTCATTGGAAGAGGAACTGCAAGAAGTTTCTGGCAAAGAAGAAGCTTGGAGAAGCTTCGACTTCCAATCAAGGTTTGTTTATGATTGAAATTAATTTTTCTGAAAGTCATAATTCTACTTGGGTATTGGATACCGGCTGTGGTTCTCACATATGTAATACTGTGCAGGGACTTGTCAGAAGTAGAAAGCTGAACAATGATGAGGTGATCCTACGAGTAGGGAATGGAGCAAAGGTTGCTGCATTAGCTGTAGGAACTTATTATTTAGCAATGCCTTCGGGCAAGTCCATTTATCTTAATAATTGTTATTATGTTCCGAATATTATTAAAAATATTATTTCAATTTCTGTATTGGATATGGAAGGATTTAACGTTGTTATAAAGAACAATAGTTGTTCTATTTATAAAGACGATATTTTATATGGTGTTGGAAATTTGCGAAATGGACTTTATACACTTGACTTACAAGAAAATATATTTCAAATTGAACAAACTAAGAAAAGGAAAAGAGATGATATTAATTATACCTACATGTGGCACTGTAGACTCGGTCATATCAATGAAACAAGATTATCCAAGTTGCATAAAGATGGGCTCCTCGAGCTATCCGATTATGAATCATATCCAACTTGTGAATCTTGTCTCATGGGTAAAATGACTAAATCTCCTTTTAGTGGAAGAGGAGAAAGAGTTACAGAGTTGTTGGCATTGATTCACACAGACGTTTGTGGGCCTATGACAACAAGTGCACGGGGTGGGTATTCTTATTTTATTACTTTCACTGATGATCACTCAAGATTTGGATATGTGTATTTAATGAAATACAAGTCAGAATCATTTGAAAAGTTCAAAGAGTTCAGAAGTGAAGTAGAGAAACAAACGGGCAAGAGTATAAAGATACTTCGATCAGATCGAGGCGGAGAATACTTAAGCGGTGAGTTTCTCAATTGTCTCAAAGAAAATGGTATAATCTCACAATGGACTCCTCCAGGTACACCACAGTTAAATGGAGTATCTGAAAGGAGAAATCGAACACTGTTGGACATGGTTCGATCTATGATGAGTTTTACCGACCTTCCAATTTCCTTATGGGGATATGCCCTAGAAACGGCTTCATACCTACTTAACAAGGTACCTACCAAATCTGCCCCAAAGACTCCATATGAGATATGGAAGGGGAGGAAACCAAATCTTAAGCGTGTTAAGACTTGGGGTTGTCCAGCTTATGTCAAAAAGTTTGAAAACGATAAGCTACAGACTAAATCCGATAAGTGTAGATTTGTGGGATACCCTAAAGAAACTTTAGGGTATTATTTCTATCATCCAACTGATCAAAAGGTGTTTGTTGCGAAACATACTGCCTTCTTGGAGAAGGATTTTATCCATGAAGGGGTCAGTGGGAGTAAGATATATCTTGAAGAAGTTCAAGACCCACAAATTACCACGGATCAAAGTCAGGTACCTGACAAAGTAGAAGAACCTACTATACCACACCCTGTTCGTAAATCTGGAAGAGTACCGAAGATACCTGAGAGATATAGATTCGTTATAGAGGATGACGATGAGGTACACATCATGAATGATGATGATCCATTGAATTACGAACAGGCTATGAGTAATAAAGACTCAGGGAAATGGCTTGAAGCTATGAAATTCGAAATGGACTCCATGTATGAAAACAAAGTATGGACTTTGATTTCACCACCTGAAGGCATTAAGCCTATTGGGTGTAAATGGGTCTTTAAAAGAAAGACTGGAGCGGACGGCAAGGTAGAGACCTATAAGGCCCGACTGGTTGCAAAAGGTTTCAAACAAAGACAAGGAGTTGACTATGATGAAACCTTCTCACCAGTAGCTATGCTCAAGTCCATTCGGATTTTGCTTGCGATTGCAGCTTATAACGACTATGAGATCTGTCAGATGGACGTGAAAACGGCCTTCCTCAATGGGAAACTTGAGGAGGATGTGTATATGACACAGCTAGAGGGATTTGTTTCAAAGGTTGGAACAAATCAAGTCTGTAAGCTGCAACGATCCATTTATGGATTGAAGCAAGCTTCTCGTAGATGGAACATTCGTTTTGATGAGACAATCAAAGAGTTTGATTTTGTCAAAAACGACGATGAACCATGTGTGAACAAGAAGGTTAGTGGGAGCGCAGTTTCATTCCTTGTATTATATGTTGATGATATATTACTGATAGGGAATGACATTCCTATGCTACAATCGATTAAAATCTGGATATCTAAACACTTCTCCATGAAGGACTTGGGAGAAGCATCCTATATTTTGGGGATAAAGATCTATAGAGATAGATCTAAAAGGATGTTTGGTTTATCCCAAGGAACGTACATTGATGCAATGCTAAAGAGGTTTAGCATGGAAGATTCCAAAAGAGGTCTCATGCCGATGAGCCATAAAATACATCTCTCCAAGAAACAGGCCCCAAAGACACCTGAGGAGAGAGACCGTATGAGTAAGATCCCTTATGCTTCTGCAATAGGATCTATCATGTACGGTATGATATGTACTAGACCGGATGTTGCTCATGCACTTAGTGTAATGAGTAGATACCAGTCAAACCCTGGAGAAGAGCACTGGAAGGCAGTGAAGAATATCCTAAAGTACTTGAGAAGGACTAAAGATATTTTTCTTGTCTACGGTGGGTCTGAATTAAAACTCAAGGGATTCACAGACTCAAGTTTTCAAACAGACCAAGATGACAGTAAATCTATTTCAGGGTATGTGTTTACCTTGAAAGATGGTGCAGTGAATTGAAAAGGTTCCAAACAACAAAAGGTTGTTGGTTTAGTGACAAAGACAAAGTATATAACTGTAAGTGAAGCTGCAAGTTGATGTTTTAGATGAAAAGTTCATTACAGAACTAGGAATAGGTCCTAAGTCACATCTTGAATCTAAACATGTGTTGCGGCACTTTGATTAAAGAAATCATTGAAAGAGGAGAGTGTAGACTCTCAAGACAACATTTCAGATCCATTAACTAAAGCTTTAACACAACAACAGTTTGATCGTCACTTAGAGGAGTTGGGTATGAGATACCATGGCGATTGGCTTTAGTGCAAGTGGGAGATTGAAAGTAGTATGCATACAAGCCAATCATGTATGATGATAAAGCATATACTTTGGAGGCAATCTTATTTATTTATTAATAAAAATATTCATTTATTAAAGGCATTTAATTATCTACATGGTGCTGTTTTTATAATATGTAAATAACCCATAGTTTTAAGCAATGCTTTTAGAATCATGATGATGATCATGCCAATGAGATCTAAATTCTTAGAAAGCTCTAAAACTAAAATAGTTCCTAATCATGGGATTACTAAAAAGGGGATTAGTAAATCCGAATAGATTAGTACATATGTTGCTTGCTCATTAGATGAGGATGATTGATCTCATAATCATTTGTGTGGAGACACTAAAGGAAGTATGTAGGTGCTTATTGGAGAATAAGTTCACTGAACGTGACTCGCTATGGAATACCTAATGGAGTTTTACTCGCCTGTCAATAGGAATTCCTAATGTGATAGTAGTACAAGTGATCCTTGGACTTGAGATCATCATAGTATCTTGTATGTAATGAATTATACTTTGACTTATTCCTTAAAGCCCTTTAGGGTATATAAAAGGGTATGCTTGGGTATAATGAGTTACATATGGAGACAATGAATGATCAATAAAGAATCTACCACCTCTAGTAAAGGAGGAGATATGTCCTATGTGATTCGTTAAATGACAACCTAGGAATCCTTGGCCAAGGTAAAATGAAATTAGAAAGGAGTTTCTAATTTACATTATTTGGAGTTGTGCATTTTCTAATCGAAATACATATAATTAAATAAAATAAGACTTGACAGTAAATTCATGTCTTATATTTAATTGGGACATTGTATGGTGGAAGGATTGAATTGTATGGTAACTATTTACTCACGGGTTCTTTTTGATTAATGTTGAAATCAATATTATCTGGAAAGTCGTTGATCGCTAGGGAGGCTTATCCCTATTGTAGAATAAATGTTATTTATTTAAATAGATTATTAGTTTAATTTATTTATTTAAATAATATTAGAATTATTCTAATTGATTTATTCACAACCGGTTTAATATGGAGAACCTAAAGGGTCACACCATAAAAGGAAGAATAATTATTTAAGAAGGTAATGGCATAATCGTAATAATGCATTAAGTGTAATTAATTTAATCTATAGTGATAGAATAAATTAAATAGCTTAATGTTTACTATTTATTATTTTGAAAATATTAAATATAAATTAATAAGAGGAGTCTTATTAATATTATTACAATTATTATTATTTTAATTTCTAAAGGAGTTTAGTAATTAATTTAATATTAGTACTCTCATTTATTCCTAATAAGATTAGGAGAAAAATTAATTAAATGAATTTAATTAATTATTCCCATGTGGTGGGAAGCCTAAATTAATTAAAGGAGTTTAATTAATTAAAAGAAATCCCATGTCTAATAGGATTAGAAGGGTTGACCAATATCTATATAAGAGGAGTCTTATAATAGATATCAGTTGATGCAATTCCAATTGTTGGAGAGTACTCCTTTTCTATAGAGGATAGAAAACTAAGTCAACCACCCTCCTTCTTGATAATTCATCTTCCTTGGTGGATCACCTCTAGAGGCCAAACACTTGGGTGGCTAACGTTAATCAAAGGAAGGAATTTAATCTGGAAATTCAAGGAGATCACGAAGAATAAGGAGTTGAACTCGTACCTGTGGAAGCTTCGTTCTACAAGGGTATGATTTCATAACTTCTTATTTATCGTTTTAAATTAATAATTTGCATAAAGGATGATCCGGGTAATGGTTTTGTAAAAAAAATTTTAAACTCTGATATACCATGCTTCCGCTAATTTTTGCAATTTGATTGCGTCACAATTTCGTACAAACCCAACAATATATACACAAATTAATATGCTTTTCATGCATTTCTAGGTCATACTAACATGCTCGCAAAATCAGTACATCAATATGATACACACATGTCAAAGTTCCTTTTTAAAGTTCTAAGTTCATTTTAAAAATTACACTTTTCATCAATCATGCATGCAAACATAATAGAACATGCTCACTTTAGGTCTACATACCCATATACACAGGTTACTCATGCTAGCATGCTTGTTTAAGTAGTATATTAACTAACTAGCATTAACAGCTTTAATAGAATTAGAAATCTGGTTTCAGAGACTGGCGCAGCGTAGCTGCGCCTCAGTACAAAATCGGTGCGGCTGCGCCATGTTTGCTTTGCACCAGAGAGCTCCTTGCTTCTGTAGATAGTAACCCAAACACAAAATTACTTCATGAAATCGATTGTAATCAGCCACATTTCAGTTTAAACATACTTATAAGCTAGTATATCAACTTTATAACAATTAACAATTATTACCAAATCACATTATCATCGTAATTATGCTCCATTTCAAGAATTAGAAGTTCAGACATGAATAATATGAATGGAGAATAAGAAAGGGATTATACCTCTGATATTTGCTGCTATGATTCCTTTCAAACTCTTAGAATGCTATCACTGATATGAAATTACTCTCTATTCTCTCTATAATTCACTTAACAACTTCCCAGCAAAAGAAATGGGGAAGGGGGTAGCTATATTTATAGAGATAGTGTTACACAGTCAATGCAATTATTTCCCAAATCAAACTAACAGATTACATGAATGTTTGATGGCCAATGAAGGGTTGGTGATTAGTTGGTGAAATCAATCATGAAAGCCACTCCTTTGTTCATCATTCGCTAGAACATTGCTGAGTTTAGGAGAAGAGTAGGCTTAGGCCTTATGGCTATGCACGTGAAGGAGAATGAGAGGTGACTCTCATTATGGGATCAAATAATGAAGCTCAACAATTGGGCAATTGAACTACATGCCACACTTATGTTATTATACACATACTATACACTTTAGTTATATACATATGCATATAATATATACTTAGGTAATAATTTAATGTCACAATGTAATTCATATAAATAATACTTCGATGTAGTAGATGTAATTTGCACATATATAATTTATGTACATTTCATCATACCGAATTTAATTCAATTGGGTATTACCTTATTACCTTATCTATTATTTCAATTAAATATTGAAGTAATCATCAATTAATCAATTGTTTACAATATATTCATGAGGTACTAATTTAATGTCCATACCCACTCACATATGGTCACATAAGTATTATCCATGTAACCTTCACAACTTAATAAATCTTACTATATAGTTTATGCACATTATATTGATGCGTCACATTGCACTTCATATAATATAGAGGTAACTACTATATATTATACTTTTAATTATCGTATGCTTGCACATAAAAATTAACTGAGTAAATATAATCTTATTATATTTATAAATTATTTACTTGTTAATATTCTATTTATTCGCAATAACAATTAATCAATATTAATTAATTACTTATTAATATTCTATTGCTCACGATAACAAATAATCAACACGTTATTGATTAATTATTCATTGTTAGTTATTTCTCATAATATCAATTAATTAATAACATAATATTAATTAATAAATTACTTATCCATTCATCCTTTAAAACAAATCATCGTTGTTTCCATTCTCGTGCCACACAAGGCATTCTACGAGTTTATCATGAACTCCACATTTTTCTCAATTATTATATATATTCAATTCGAAATTAATTGAGTTAACTCATCTCATAACACATAAATATTTATATTTCAAATAAATATTCATTTTCATTAATATATTCATTTAATAATTTTCAGAAATTCTCTGGTATTACAGCCTCTGGTGGTGTTGACTCTAGTGTAGGTACCATCGTATTGAACGATGCTACCTGCATGTCATCCTCCTTATCGGCCACCACATCAAAATATGATGTCGACCCTAAGTTCTCATAGTCCTCTGACGGATCTTCATCCTCCGGTTCTGTCTCCTCTACGTTCACCATAGGTACCTCCGTCACTGGCATTGGTACAGACTCTATCATATTCACTGACTCCTCTCTCAGCACATGCATATGCATATACATAAAGCTATCGATTGACATCTACAATAACACGTAACATGTTGATTAATACATAATACAAAATATTATAAGCACAAATCACATTTAATTTATTTAAGGTTAATTTCCATATTTTAGATCTTTCTGTAATGAGTTTCCTCAATACCTTACTTAGGAACTCTATTCGAATTCATTAACTTCTGACTTCTTCTACTATTACCAAGGTTATAACCTAAGGTTTCCCCCCTTAAGTTTTATAACCTACGGCTTTGAAACTAACCTATGACGCCCCCAAATCCAGGTACTTTCAATCCATAGATATGATGCTACACGGTGCTACTAACTACACATTTATTCAACCAAAATTGCATCAAAATGAACATGTTTACTAAGTTTTTATTACAATAATAATAATGAATCCTTCTCAGGTGATAACCATTACATCATTCGTTGTCATAGTATAAATTCATACAAAATATACTATGCTAGTACAAGATATCTATTTATCCATTTTAGCCTTGCCCTTATATTTACCAGAACCTTCGGCCCATTCGCTCTTAGCTGTAATCATATAATTCAAGCAAGAAGTGAGCATAACTAGCTCAGTAAGTCTAATAATATAAAACGCAACCACAAAATCAAGAATCATATGATTTATCTTTGATAACTGAACAAATAGTTATGAAGTACTATGAACAATCGAAATAGCACTTTCCATTTCTTTAAAATATATCCAAGGTACATATAGTCACTTAAGAATTCTTAGTTGGTCAAAAAGAACATGAACATTCTCATTTGTTTTCATTCATGAAAAGGACATCTCGGAATTAAGACCGTATATCCGATATAACTTACGAGCACTTCTAGGTGATTAGCCTATAGTACTCTACGTTGATTAACACTACTCCGTTAAATGTGTTTACATTTAAGTTTTGGCAACCTCGTGTGCCCGTCGATAAACGACGTAAAATACCTTTGTTTATTCATACTCAGACTTACCATTAAATCTATACCAAAATAATTGGCATAGGATAGTGATAAGTACATAATATTCGATAATTATTATTCCTTTATATTTAATTTTGTTACATGTTTCATGTGGATCTGGGCTTAATAAGTTATTTAATTATTTTTAGGTGAATTAGAACTTAAGGCAAGAAAGAGGAGAAAGTGGGCTGACCAATTTAGCAAATCATCATTTACATGAAGTAATTAAAAGGAATGGGCCACGATTTTGTCAAGAGTCAAAGCACGTCACAATTTAAATCCGAGCAGCTCACGTGATAATTCCTAATTGGAAAAGTCTTGCATGCATTTCGAAGTGGAGAAGGATTTTATATTAAAGCAGCTTGAAAGTAAAGGAATGATAGGTAGTGGGGTCATTGTTATTAACTAGCAAGCCAACTTACAAATGGATTTAGCAAGCTCACGAGGGACAACAAAGTGGGCCACGTTATCTTGCAAAGGAAATATGATGGGAATAGTGACGTGGGCCACATGAATTGAAGCTTGCATGGAATTCCTATTTAATTAAATCTGCTCACGAATTTCACCAGCATACATTCAAAGGACATTCTCCTAGTGGGCCACGGTTACATGAACTATAAGTCTAAGCATCACAAGTCCAAAGCCCAGCAGCTTATGAATTGAAGCACCACACGAACTAAGCAAACATGGGCTCACGTGGCAAGCAACTTGCAAAAGAATTCTAATTACAAGCAGATCACGGTTCCTTTGCAAAATAAGGCAGCCGGACAGTGTGTTTCCCCGCCCCAGCGGGGATTTATAGAAGGGACCACTTGCCCCAGCGGGGAGGCGGGAAAAAAGGGCCAGCAACGTGTCCTTTTGCAAGACGGATTGGTATAGTAATTAAAGATAATTAGAGTTGTTTTCTTAGGTTATAAAAGTGTTTGATAGGAACATATTTATGAAAATCTTCTTATTTTCTTTCATATTAGATCTAGGTTTATTTGTAGTCATGAACTAATTCTTTCAACTCAGTTCGGAAGGGATGTTGAACCTTATTCATAATTAACGGTTTGATCAAGTTTATTTTATTTATTCTTTCTTACATTAGATTTATTCTGATAATCTACTTTAACTTCTTGTATGCTATTCAATTTACTAACGTGATTTTGCAGGATCAAATTAGTGAATTGATGTTATCTGCTAGATCAAGGAATAGTATTACGTGTAATTGATATTATTCATAATCATAAGTAGCAATTAGTAATACTTGATTGTGGACAAGCTTTTGAGTATTGCTATGATTATCAGAAGACAAGTTAAACAAATTGAGCTTATGTGTTTGTTACTTGGGTTAGTCTAATTCTCTATTTCTTAATGCTTCTGTTATATTAAATCTAGAGAGCTTGTTCTAGGTTATATTGCAGTTAGAATCTGGTGAAGAGCTTGTTTCATATAGTGACGATCTAAGGAGAATTTTGGATAGCAGAGCTTGTTGTTACCTAGGGCTATTAGTTTTATTGAAGGATAAATAATGTTACACTTGATTAATATATTGTTGTGAAAAGGTGATACTGAACTGAAGAACTGAAGCTTTTTATTCATTGTTAATTCTTATTATTTTATTCTTGTTAATTTAGTTTAATCAATTCAAAACCCCTTTTTATTAGAAATCATAGGATAAATAAAAAATAAATCACTCTATGTGGGATCGATCCTTGCTTGCTACTATGCTAATTATTTAAATTCGTGAAGTGAAAGTGAGGTTAATTTAGGAGTGTAAACGACAGCTCCCAAATTTTGGCGCCGTTGGCGCCGTTGCCGGGGAGTGTTATTTGTAGTTGTTTATTCTTTGTTTTCATTTATTTTTATTACTTTCTTTTTCTTTTTGTTTTATGACACAATCTTCTCACTTTATTAACTTTAATTTTGATCAAGAGTAAGAAATTTGCAGATACAGAAGAAGCTCTTGTTCCAACACTTGAACAGGAAAAGATGGAGGTGCCAAGAATTGAGCAACAAATTTCTGAATTAACTGCTATAGTTCGACAAACGGCTGCAAGGAATACGCATGGTTTTCAGCAAGCTCAACCTCAGTTCCACACAGAAAACTAAGAAGTACCTGTCAATTCTGGGACATCTATGGAGGATATGTTCAAGGCATTTATGAGCCGAACACTACAGTTCATGAGTCAGACACAGCAGTTCTAGCAGGAGACAAGAACTTCTGTTCAAGATCTGAGGGATCAAGTTGGTCAGCTTGCAACCACAATAGGGAGGTTGGAATCTCAAGGCTTCGGGGAGTTACCTCCTCCGTTTGTTGAGAACTTCAGTACAATGGGATTTGACGAAGAGGAGCAGGAGGTGTGACAACCCGAATTTTCAAAAATTTATTATTATAAGAATTTAATAAATAAAATTCTTATTACGAGATGTTTTGAGTTTGGATATGAGTATATGATGTGGTGAAGTATATGATGTGGTGTGAATATAGAAGATATATATATATTCATAGATTGGAGGAATGAGGTTTAGTAGTTAATTTATTTTAACTATTAAAGAAGGGAAACGAAATTGTTTGAAAAGGAAATTAAGTTAATTAAGTTGGAAGTTATATTATTGAATAATATAATTTGATTATTATGCCTTGTTGGCACTATAATTGTTATGAATTAAATTTCATAAATAATGAGAGTAATTCACTTAATTAAAATAGTAAATTAATGTAAATATATTTATTTTAATAAAATGAGAGGGTAATGTGTTACATATAAATGTAATATGTTAATGTAATTTGATTGAGAATTTCGTAAATAGTTATGATAATTATCGAGCAAAATAAATATTTGAGTTGAGATATTTATTAAATAAAGTAAATATTTGATGGAAATTATTATGGAATAATTTATTCATGTATGATGCTATTAAGTAAATTGATGATAAACAATTTTATGATCGGTGCGTATTTTATTACGCTAATGGAATGACAATGCTCTAATTTAATTTAATAATTAAATTAGAGGATGAATGATTTATTAAATAAATTTATTATGTTGATAAGGAGTGATTTGATAAATTAAGTGATTAAAAAACCCAATGTAACTTAATATGAAATTTTAAGGTTGGTTTGGTTATGTGTGACAAATGTGCCATATAATAGAGGAATATTTAAATAAATTAGAAGATGATAATTGGGTTCCAGCCAAACATGGCCTTGAGACCCTTGGGCTTTTGTAACTGAGAAAGCCATATTGATGTACATATTATGTTTATATCAGTTATATGAATTTTACGTATTTTATTCCTAAAGCTTAAAAAAATAAAGAAGAACAAATACATAGAAGAGAAGAAGAGAGAAATTGAGAAGAGGGAGCTTAGAGAAGAAATTCTCTGTAATTGAAGAGGAGTTTCAGAATCAAAGGAGGGAGAAACAAGAAATTGTTCAAGCTTTATAACAAATCAAAGGTAAAATTTCTAGGTTTCTAGTTTATGGTTTTGTTTTCTAAATTCTCTATAATCGAGTTTTGGTGGTTGAGTTTGTTGAGGTATAGTTTGTATATATTTTTAGATGGATATAATTTGTTAATGGTCATCTAGAAGCAATTTTGGAGTGTTTAAACTCATGAAAACATGTTAAAGATGAAGAATTGAGTTTTGGTTGAATATGTACATTTTGGTCATTTTTGAGACTAAAATTAGTATGAAATCTTGATGGAAACCTTAAATTGTTGATGGATGTTGTAAGAACATTGAAAAACAAACAAAAAACGCCAGTTGAATGAATTAATTTGGTTAAGAAACGAATTCGTTGTGAATGAATTCGCTAAACATGTTAAAACATGAAAGTTTAGTATGAACATGAGTTTTGAGTCAAGATTTAGGTTAGATAATGGTTATATAAATTATGGATTTCCTTGCTATGTTGTAGTTCTATGAATTACGAATCCATAGAGTCGAAAACAGACTCAATCGCATGTGTATAGCTTGATTTATGATGATTGGAAAGAGGAAAGGGTTGGAAAATTCGCTAGATGCCAGGGGTGTAGCTGCGCTGCCCCCAAGGCTGGTTAGGGCGCAGCTGCGTCGGGAGGAAAATTCAGTCCGGGACTGTTTTGACCTCTTGTGGTAAAATGGCCATAACTGTTTCATACGGACTCGGATTGAGGTGATTCAAGATGGTCCAGAACGAGCACGAGTATACCTACAACTTTCGTTCTTTAAGTTGTTCAATTTGAGGTCGTTAGATAGCGTCAAAATGGTCATTTTTGAGACTGATGTATTTTTGGAGGCAATCGGGGGGCGTCAGGCGTGCACGTATGCTCATGTAATGCTCCCGACCATGTAAAATAATGTTCTAACTTCCATAACATGACTATTAGGTATTATAATGATACTTAACATTAACCCTTCAGTATTAGACAATTTGGTTGGGCGTGCTAAGCGTGCACAAATGCGTGTCGTTTGGGCGTTCGAATAGGCAAGTTTGGCGTACAAACGTGCAAGCGTCTCAATGGCGTAACGAGTGTGTATGACCTTGTTTAATATTATGTTTTTAATAAGAATGAAACATTATAGAGTAATGTAACCCAATATAGGAGCATGCAAAGCACATGCAGTAGAGGCGAGTTAGGCGTGTGACGTATAAACGTCGAAACGCCGTGTAATGTGGTAATACACTTAAATAGTGTTTCGATTCTAATGAAACGAATATTATAATATATGGAATGTGGTTAATATAAAACCAATAGGTAGCCCTAACAGGACTTAAACACTTGAATGAATATCGAATATTACGAAAAAGAATTATAGTGAAATATAAGTCGATATTTAACACAATCAAATTGAACATTGTGTATTGATAATAGGAAGGGTTATGAGATGTAGAGTAAAGTTTACGTTATAACTAATATGCATTGCTATGTGACTGATAATTGATGTGCATGATTATATAATTGTGTAGGGCACATGAAGTGCAGATATCTGTAAGCTGTTAAACTGTTATTGTTAAACAACGATCAAGGCAAGTCTTTCAGTTCTTATTTTCTACGTGAACTTGATGATGAACTGTTTTTAAATTATTTTGCAAAGAGCATGATATGTTGTATATATGTTGTAAGCATAAAATGTTAAAGTCAATTTATGACTACATTGATTGATTAAAGAATGTTGATTGAGTAAGGAACTCAATCTTTATATTTGTTATGTGAAGTAAAGCATGTATGCCATGTTACTTTAATTATTATGAGATGTATGTTGAGCATGTATTTAGGTGCTATGTGATGCATGAAAGATGTTAGATCTTGCTGAGCTGTCGAGCTCATTCTTGCAAATAATCACTTTTGCAAGTTAAGGATTCAAGGTAATGCTATGTGCTACTTGAAAAAAATAAATCAGATGTAATGCATGCAGATTTATATACTTTGGCTGAATTGTTATTATTTTGGACCCTTTTTAAGGTTTCAGATAATGTATTTGATAATGTATGATGGTTAACAGATGTTCAGTTGTAAAGTTTAAATTTTACCCGGTGTATAAGGGTTATTGAACGTGGTTGTAAGTTTTAGTTTATACTAACTCTGACGAAACGATTCATGAAATAAAGTTGAATCAAAGTTATGTAATGATAAAGGTTGAGATTCAGGGAAATAAAGAAGGAATAATATAAAAGTTTTAAATATTCCGTATTTTTAGTGATTGTATCATTGATTAATGGTGTAAAGGATGTATTGTTAACGACCGATGTCGAGAGTTGTATTGTATGAATGTTGGGGTCGTTTCAGTTGGTATCAAAGCTGATAGGTTATACACCTTAGGTAAGAGTACCTTAGGCTATGACCTTAGGGAATGAGCAGTTAAGTTACGTATAACGAAAAGGTGATTCCTTTCACAAACGTAGATGTATAGGATGAGTTAAGTCCTAAAAATATTATAAGAAGAAGGTAAGAATAACGAGGAATAAAACTCGAATAAAAGGTTGAACTTTATAAACGAAGTTAGAAATTCTTAAAAGAAGAGTTAATAAATAAACAAGAAGATTCAAAGAAGAATCTTGAAGAGATATGAAGATGAGAATCAGGAGTTACCTAACTCCAATAATAAAGATGACGAATAACGATGAATAGACGAAGTCTATAAGATTAATCATAATGAAGTCATGATATGACATGATGATAGGTAAAGATAAGAAGTTTCAACACAAAATGATAATGAGATAAGAAAGAATCATAAGGGAGATGATTATAGAATAAGGTCACGACGTGATCTTTTAAAGTTGAAAGACAGATGGTCAGTAATGATTGAATAGTTATAGTTTGATGCTATAACGAGAATGTACTATGATATAGTATGAGGTTAACTCACGAGGAGTTATAAATGATGAGATACAAGGAAATTGTATCGAGTATAGAGAAAGTTATGAGCAAGATAGAGTTAGGTGGGATTTCAATTGAATAATCATGTGATGGCTGAGTTGTACAAACCTTTGTATGGGCGAGGGTTTGGTGCTTGCACTTTGTTTATAACATTGATAATCATTGGAATGTAGGTGTCGCGCTATCAATGTATATGTGGTGAAAAGGTGATTCTTTTCTCATGTGTATATTTGATAGTTAGAGACTATTAAGATTAGTAAGATGTTATTAGGATTAAGTGCGAGTTCTTAAAACTCATGCTTATGGTAAGTTCATGACTCATAATCATATGGTATGTTTGGAACTCCTCAGCGAATGGACGCCTATGGTCTGACTAGGAAGTTCTTAAACTCATATTATTGTGGAAAATTCCTGACTTTCAAAGTGTGGAAAGTTTGATGAACTATACTGGGAATAGAAAGGTTATGGTGTAGGAAGCATTGATGTTGTTTAAGGTTGATAGAATGATTAAGTAATGATGGAGTAAATATTTAATTGATGGAGAAAGTTTTATATTCTAAATCTCCTAGCTTTGCTAGATTTTCGAAATTTATTGACTTCGTGCTGATGTTGCACTTCTGTTTTCTTAAAAAAAAACATTGGATCAAATGATGGAACCAATGATTTTTTTTAAAAAATAGTGCTATTATTCACATGTCTATGCTAATTGCTTCAGCTAGACAAAATAATTTTAAATTTTCAAAATGTATTTTATGTGTTCTATGCATCATTTGATATGGTGTAAAGACAATAATCGAGGAAGTTATCAATGCAGTTAAACCTAGTGTTGGTTGTGATCGTATGATCATCAGCCCACTATGGTATGATGTAGTATAACGACGTCATGTAATGACGAAATCCTCAACGTACCATTATTACGGTACGGTATCAGGATATTATGAAAATATTCATTTATTTTTAGTTTCCTTAAACTATAAAAAGAACAAGGGATTTATTTACTTTTAGTTTATTTAAATGAAAAAATATATATATTTTGAGTTGGTTAAAGATATATATATTTATATATCCCGATTGATGTCCGAGTTATTGCTAGAAGTCTATGCTACTCTATTCAGCTAGACGAATGTTAAAAGATGTTCATGAAATTCAAGCGTTCTTTGTCAAACTATGCCAAACCAAATTATTTTGGTGAGGATTTAAATGTTAAGAAGCTGAGGTGAACAACCCTGTAAAAGGGTACATGTTATCGGAGACAATGGTTCCGAGAGTAACGCATATAGCCGTTACGATGTTAAGATGTAATACGTTGTGCACGACGTAGGGGTACGATAGGCTGATCACCTAGAGTACTTGCAGAGAGTGTTTTCAGTCTGTGTGATTGCTAAACATTCTGCTAAAGATGGTTTACAGTGGTGATGCACTATTAAACCTGGAGAAGAGTTCAAGGTCTTATGACCCCTCAGCATGAATTGGAATCTGTTAAATTCCTGTTATTCATATCGCTTCCCAATTATTGAACAATTGTGGAAGATTCTTATTATTCTGAAGGTGAAGGTGGCAAGAATGATATTCCCTAGAAAGAAATAGTTGTGGAACACAACAAGTTAGTGAATAAAATTAACGTAAAATCTACTTTGATAGATTGAATGAATGAAGATTAATAAAAATTTCGAGGACGAAATTCTTAGAAGAAGGAGTGAATGTGATAACCTGAATACTTATAAGATAGTGAATTATGAAGTATATGTCTTCGACGAGTAAAGTATATGGTAATGATCCTTAGAAAGG
This sequence comes from Panax stipuleanatus, assembly GCA_020205555.1. Taxonomy (NCBI): domain Eukaryota; kingdom Viridiplantae; phylum Streptophyta; class Magnoliopsida; order Apiales; family Araliaceae; genus Panax; species Panax stipuleanatus. The sequence continues at coordinate 41,971,497 of CM035116.1, read as the reverse complement.
AAATGAACGAGTTAGAGAATATATAATATTTGAAACATAATTGTGTTTAAATGAAGGTTATGAAATAAAACTTAGAATTCGTTGAAGAACTGAATGTAGTTGAATATATATATAAAACCTATATTAAGGTAATGCGTTGAAGTTACTCAACGATAAATGTTTTTTAAGAGATTTGATGAAAACCTGAGTAAGGTAGGGTTTCGATGATTCCGAGGACGGAATCCTTATAAGGAGGGAAGGATGTGACAACCCGAATTTTCAAAAATTTATTATTATAAGAATTTAATAAATAAAATTCTTATTACGAGATGTTTTGAGTTTGGATATGAGTATATGATGTGGTGAAGTATATGATGTGGTGTGAATATAGAAGATATATATATATATATATATATATATATATATATTCATAGGTTGGAGGAATAAGGTTTAGTAGTTAATTTATTTTAACTATTAAAGAAGGGAAACGAAATTGTTTGAAAAGGAAATTAAGTTAATTAAGTTGGAAGTTATATTATTGAATAATATAATTTGATTATTATGCCTTGTTGGCACTATAATTGTTATGAATTAAATTTCATAAATAATGAGAGTAATTCACTTAATTAAAATAGTAAATTAATGTAAATATATTTGTTTTAATAAAATGAGAGGGTAATGTGTTACATATAAATGTAATATGTTAATGTAATTTGATTGAGAATTTCGTAAATAGTTATGATAATTATCGAGTAAAATAAATATTTGAGTTGAGATATTTGTTAAATAAAGTAAATATTTGATGGAAATTATTATGGAATAATTTATTCATGTATGATGCTATTAAGTAAATTGATGATAAACAATTTTATGATCGGTGCGTATTTTATTACGCTAATGGAATGACAATGCTCTAATTTAATTTAATAATTAAATTAGAGGATGAATGATTTATTAAATAAATTTATTATGTTGATAAGGAGTGATTTGATAAATTAAGTGATTAATAAACCCAATGTAACTTAATATGAAATTTTAAGGTTGGTTTGGTTATGTGTGACAAATGTGCCATATAATAGAGGAATATTTAAATAAATTAGAAGATGATAATTGGGTTCCAGCCAAACATGGCCTTGAGACCCTTGGGCTTTTGTAACTTAGAAAGCCATATTGATGTACATATTATGTTTATATCAGTTATATGAATTTTACGTATTTTATTCCTAAAGCTTAAAAAAATAAAGAAGAACAAATACATAGAAGAGAAGAAGAGAGAAATTGAGAAGAGGGAGCTTAGAGAAGAAATTCTCTGTAATTGAAGAGGAGTTTCAGAATCAAAGGAGGGAGAAACAAGAAATTGTTCAAGCTTTATAACAAATCAAAGGTAAAATTTCTAGGTTTCTAGTTTATGGTTTTGTTTTCTAAATTCTCTGTAATCGAGTTTTGGTGGTTGAGTTTGTTGAGGTATAGTTTGTATATATTTTTAGATGGATATAATTTGTTAATGGTCATCTAGAAGCAATTTTGGAGTGTTTAAACTCATGAAAACATGTTAAAGATGAAGAATTGAGTTTTGGTTGAATATGTACATTTTGGTCATTTTTGAGACTAAAATTAGTATGAAATCTTGATGGAAACCTTAAATTGTTGATGGATGTTGTAAGAACATTGAAAAACAAACAAAAAACGCCAGTTGAATGAATTAATTTGGTTAAGAAACGAATTCGTTGTGAATGAATTCGCTAAACATGTTAAAACATGAAAGTTTAGTATGAACATGAGTTTTGAGTCAAGATTTAGGTTAGATAATGGTTATATAAATTATGGATTTCCTTGCTATGTTGTAGTTCTATGAATTACGAATCCATAGAGTCGAAAACAGACTCAATCGCATGTGTATAGCTTGATTTATGATGATTGGAAAGAGGAAAGGGTTGGAAAATTCGCCAGATGCCAGGGGTGCAGCTGCGCTGCCCCCAAGGCTGGTTAGGGCGCAGCTGCGTCGGGAGGAAAATTCAGTCCGGGACTGTTTTGACCTCCTGTGGTAAAATGGCCATAACTGTTTCATACGGACTCGGATTGAGGTGATTCAAGATGGTCCAGAACGAGCACGAGTAGACCTACAACTTTAATTCTTTAAGTTGTTCAATTTGAGGTCGTTAGATAGCGTCAAAATGGTCATTTTTGAGACTGATGTATTTTTGGAGGCAATCGGGGGGCGTCAGGCATGCACGTATGCTCATGTAATGCTCCCGACCATGTAAAATAATGTTCTAACTTCCATAACATGACTATTAGGTATTATAATGATACTTAACATTAACCCTTCAGTATTAGACAATTTGGTTGGGCGTGCTAAGCGTGCACAAATGCGTGTCGTTTGGGCGTTCGAATAGGCAAGTTTGGCGTACAAACGTGCAAGCGTCTCAATGGCGTAACGAGTGTGTATGACCTTGTTTAATATTATGTTTTTAATAAGAATGAAACATTATAGAGTAATGTAACCCAATATAGAAGCATGCAAAGCACATGCAGAAGAGGCGAGTTAGGCGTGTGACGTATAAACGTTGAAACGCCGTGTAATGTGGTAATACACTTAAATAGTGTTTCGATTCTAATGAAACGAATATTATAATATATGGAATGTGGTTAATATAAAACCAATAGGTAGCCCTAACAGGACTTAAACACTTGAATGAATATCGAATATTACGAAAAAGAATTATAGTGAAATATAAGTCGATATTTAACACAATCAAATTGAACATTGTGTATTGATAATAGGAAGGGATATGAGATGTAGAGTAAAGTTTACGTTATAACTAATATGCATTGCTATATGACTGATAATTGATGTGCATGATTATATAATTGTGTAGGGCACATGAAGTGCAGATATCTGTAAGCTGTTAAACTGTTATTGTTAAACAACGATCAAGGCAAGTCTTTCAGTTCTTATTTTCTACGTGAACTTGATGATGAACTGTTTTTAAATTATTTTGCAAAGAGCATGATATGTTGTATATATGTTGTAAGCATAAAATGTTAAAGTCAATTTATGACTACATTGATTGATTAAAGAATGTTGATTGAGTAAGGAACTCAATCTTTATATTTGTTATGTGAAGTAAAGCATGTATGCCATGTTACTTTAATTATTATGAGATGTATGTTGAGCATGTATTTAGGTGCTATGTGATGCATGAAAGATGTTAGATCTTGCTGAGCTGTCGAGCTCATTCTTGCAAATAATCACTTTTGCAGGTTAAGGATTCAAGGTAATGCTATGTGCTACTTGAAAAAAATAAATCAGATGTAATGCATGCAGATTTATATACTTTGGCTGAATTGTTATTATTTTGGACCCTTTTTAAGGTTTCAGATAATGTATTTGATAATGTATGATGGTTAACAGATGTTCAGTTGTAAAGTTTAAATTTTACCCGGTGTATAAGGGTTATTGAACGTGGTTGTAAGTTTTAGTTTATACTAACTCTGACGAAGCGATTAATGAAATAAAGTTGAATCAAAGTTATGTAATGATAAAGGTTGAGATTAAGGGAAATAAAGAAGGAATAATATAAAAGTTTTAAATATTCCGTATTTTTAGTGATTGTATCATTGATTAATGGTGTAAAGGATGTATTGTTAACGACCGATGTCGAGAGTTGTATTGTATGAATGTTGGGGTCGTTTCAGGAGGATTAAGGGCTTACTCCAGGAACGGACTGTAATATAAAATTTGATGAAGAGAAAGAACAAGAGGAAGAGGAGAATAATTTGATAAGTTTTGTAGATCTCTACGAGAAGGATGAGGATTTATTTTCATCAATACAACTAACAGAAGCAATGAATGATACACACCATCGTACCTTTACCATGAAAGTGAACAATACAAAGTTCCAGTTCAGCGCATATAAGGCTAAAAGGTATCTTGGTAATGTTAAATCTATTTTTGTTATTGATGTTGTGGATTATTCAGTGCAGAAATCTGTTGATCGAATATAATTCTACACAGAGGATTTGGTGGCTAGAAAGGAGTAAGATCATGAGGTACATAATGTTCCTCATTTAAGGATGAAACTGCTACCAGTCCACTTAAAGTTCACGAGTCCAATTACATAGAAGAGAGGAAGATGTCAAGCCAATGACAATAAATAAAGGCGCTGCTTGGGAGGCAACCCAAGAATCCAGATTTGATCTTTCTATCCCTTTACTATTTAGTTTTTTTTAATTGCATGTAGTTCTTTCTTCTTTGCACGATTTTCTTACATTGGGAACAATGTAACGTTTGAGTGTGGGGGGAGAGATTTAGGTTTTTTATTTTATATTTTTAGTGATATTGATCTTTCGATTTTGATAGAAAATAGGACCATCTTGATGCCTTTGAAATTTTTTGAAAAAAAATTGGATTCCATGATTTTATTTGCCTATGTGTTCGAAGGTTTAAGTCAAAAATTAGAAATCAATGCTAAAAATTCAAAATCAGTTTGATGCTTAATTAATTAATGATTGAGGAAAACTAAGTCATGATCCATAGTAATTGATTTGAGTTAAATTTGCATCTCATGAGTACTTGAACATGTGAAATATGCTTAGTTGGCTAAGTTATCTGTGGAGTTGTCTATGTGCACCAATATCATGCTCTAGAACTATTGAACTGCTTATGCTTTTTGCAGGACCATGTGAAAAAAAATCAGAAAAGTTAAAAAAAATCAATGAAATTGTCGAAAAAAAGACGCAAAAGAGAAACCATGTGGTGGGATGAGATGGAGCGTAAAACGCATTCTCCCATAAACACGTGCAGATAAGTGAGATGGAGCATAAAATGCACTCACTTACAAAAGAATGATTAAGGAAGGTGAAACGGAGCATAAAATACATTCATCGGAAACAAATAGGAAAATAAAAAGGTTCTAGTAAAAAAATAAAGCAGAAAAAAATATGTCTCGAGTTTTTGAGTGGTGTGCACGGTTTTTTCTCTATGGTAACTAAGTTGAGTAAATGTGTGGATCATAGACGAGGGCTTATGTGATTACAATTTAATTTAAGCAAATTCATTAGTGAAGTGGCGAGGTGCTTATCTTGAGTTGATTGATGAAGGGTTGATTATGTTTTTGTGGGTTTAGTATTGATAATCATGATTTGATCTTAAAATATTTTGACATACTGGTTGAATAGAATTGTTTTTGGAAATCAAACTTTTGGTTTACACGAGGACGTATAAAGACTAAGTGTGGGGGAATTTGATAAGTACATAATATTCGATAATTATTATTCCTTTATATTTAATTTTGTTACATGTTTTATGTGGATCTGGGCTTAATAAGTTATTTAATTATTTTCAGGTGAATTAGAACTTAAGGCAAGAAAGAGGAGAAAGTGGGCTGACCAATTTAGCAAATCATCATTTACATGAAGTAATTAAAAGGAATGGGCCACGATTTTGTCAAGAGTCCAAGCACGTCACAATTTAAATCCGAGCAGCTCACGTGATAATTCCTAATTGGAAAAGTCTTGCATGCATTCCGAAGTGGAGAAGGATTTTATATTAAAGCAGCTTGAAAGTAAAGGAATGATAGGTAGTGGGGTCATTGTTATTAACTAGCAAGCCAACTTACAAATGGATTTAGCAAGCTCACGAGGGACAACAAAGTGGGCCACGTTATCTTGCAAAGGAAATATGATGGGAATAGTGACGTGGGCCACATGAATTGAAGCTTGCATGGAATTCCTATTTAATTAAATCTGCTCACGAATTTCACCAGCATACATTCAAAGGACATTCTCCTAGTGGGCCACGGTTACATGAACTATAAGTCTAACCATCACAAGTCCAAAGTCCAGCAGCTTATGAATTGAAGCACCACACGAACTAAGCAAACATGGGCTCACGTGGCAAGCAACTTGCAAAAGAATTCTAATTACAAGCAGATCACGGTTCCTTTGCAAAATAAGGCAGCCGGACAGTGTGTTTCCCCGCCCCAGCGGGGATTTATAGAAGGGACCACCCGCCCCAGCTGGGTGGCGGGAAAAAAGGGCCAGTAACTTGTCCTTTTGCAAGACGGATTGGTATAGTAATTAAAGATAATTAGAGTTATTTTCTTAGGTTATAAAAGGGGTTGATAGGAACATATTTATGAAAATCTTCTTATTTTCTTTCATATTAGATCTAGGTTTATTTGTAGTCATGAACTAATTCTTTCAACTCAGTTCGGAAGGGATGTTGAACCTTATTCATAATTAACGGTTTGATCAAGTTTATTTTATTTATTCTTTCTTACATGAGATTTATTCTGATAATCTACTTTAACTTCTTGTATGCTATTTAATTTACTAACGTGATTCTGCAGGATCAAATTAGTGAATTGATGTTATCTGCTAGATCAAGGAATAGTATTACGTGTAATTGATATTATTCATAATCACAAGTAGCAATTAGTAATACTTGATTGTGGACAAGCTTTTGAGTATTGCTATGATTATCAGAAGACAAGTTAAACAAATTGAGCTTATGTGTTTGTTACTTGGGTTAGTCTAATTCTCTATTTCTTAATGCTTCTGTTATATTAAATCTAGAGAGCTTGTTCTAGGTTATATTGCAGTTAGAATCTGGTGAAGAGCTTGTTTCATATAGTGACGATCTAAGGAGAATTTTGGATAGCAGAGCTTGTTGTTACCTAGGGCTATTAGTTTTATTGAAGGATAAATAATGTTACACTTGATTAATATATTGTTGTGAAAAGGTGATACTGAACTGAAGAACTGAAGCTTTTTATTCATTGTTAATTCTTATTATATTATTCTTGTTAATTTAGTTTAATCAATTCAAAACCCCTTTTTATTAGAAATCATAGGATAAATATAAAATAAATCACTCTCTGTGGGATCGATCCTTGCTTGCTACTATGCTAATTATTTAAATTCGTGAAGTAAAAGTGAGGTTAATTTAGGAGTGTAAACGACAGCTCCCAAATTTTGGCGCCGTTGGCGCCGTTGCCGAGGAGTGTTATTTGTAGTTGTTTATTCTTTGTTTTCATTTATTTTTATTACTTTCTTTTTCTTTTTGTTTTATGACTCAATCTTCTCACTTTATTAACTTTAATTTTGATCAAGAGTAAGAAATTTGCAGATACAGAAGAAGCTCTTGTTCCAACACTTGAACAGGAAAAGATGGAGGTGCCAAGAATTGAGCAACAAATTTCTGAATTAACTGCTATAGTTCGACAAACGGCTGCAAGGAATACGCATGGTTTTCAGCAAGCTCAACCTCAGTTCCACACAGAAAACTAAGAAGTACCTATCAATTCTGGGACATCTATGGAGGATATGTTCAAGGCATTTATGAGCCGAACACTACAGTTCATGAGTCAGACACAACAGTTCTAGCAGGAGACAAGAACTTCTGTTCAAGATCTGAGGGATCAAGTTGGTCAGCTTGCAACCACAATAGGGAGGTTGGAATCTCAAGGCTTCGGGGAGTTACCTCCTCCGTTTGTTGAGAACTTCAGTACAATGGGATTTGACGAAGAGGAGCAGGAGGATTAAGGGCTTACTCCAGGAACGGACTGTAATATAAAATTTGATGAAGAGAAAGAACAAGAGGAAGAGGAGAATAATTTGATAAGTTCTGTAGATCTCTACGAGAAGGATGAGGATTTATTTTCATCAATACAACTAACAGAAGCAATGAATGATACACACCATCGTACCTTTACCATGAAAGTGAACAGTACAAAGTTCCAGTTCAGCGCATATAAGGCTAAAAGGTATCTTGGTAATGTTAAATCTATTTTTGTTATTGATGTTGTGGATTATTCAGTGCAGAAATCTGTTGATCGAATATAATTCTACACAGAGGATTTGGTGGCTAGAAAGGAGCAAGATCATGAGGTACATAATGTTCCTCATTTAAGGATGAAATTGCTACCAGTCCACTTAAAGTTCACGAGTCCAATTACATAGAAGAGAGGAAGATGTCAAGCCAATGACAATAAATAAAGGCGCTGCTTGGGAGGCAACCCAAGAATCCAGATTTGATCTTTCTATCCCTTTACTATTTAGTTTTTTTTTAATTGCATGTAGTTCTTTCTTCTTTGCACGATTTTCTTACATTGGGGACAATGTAACGTTTGAGTGTGGGGGGAGAGATTTAGGTTTTTTATTTTATATTTTTAGTGATATTGATCTTTCGATTTTGATAGAAAATAGGACCATCTTGATGCCTTTGAAAATTTTTGAAAAAAAATTGGATTCCATGATTTTATTTGCCTATGTGTTCGAAGGTTTAAGTCAAAAATTGGAAATCAATGCTAAAAATTCAAAATCTGTTTGATGCTTAATTGATTAATGATTGAGGAAAACTAAGTCATGATCCATAGTAATTGATTTGAGTTAAATTTGCATCTCATGAGTACTTGAACATGTGAAATATGCTTAATTGGCTAAGTTATCTGTGGAGTTGTCTATGTGCACCAATCTCATGCTCTAGAACTATTGAACTGCTTATGCTTTTTGCAGGACCATGTGAAAAAAAATCAGAAAAGTTAAAAAAAATCAATGAAATTGTCGAAAAAAAAGACGCAAAAGAGAAACCATGTGGTGGGATGAGATGGAGCGTAAAACGCATTCTCCCATAAACACGTGCAGATAAGTGAGATGGAGCATAAAATGCACTCACTTACAAAAGAATGATTAATGAAGGTGAAACGGAGCATAAAATGCATTCATCGGAAACAAATAGGAAAATAAAAAGGTTCTAGTAAAAAAATAAAGTAGAAAAAAATATATCTCGAGTTTTTGAGTGGTGTGCACGATTTTTTCTCTATGGTAACTAAGTTGAGTAAATGTGTGGATCATAGACGAGGGCTTATGTGATTACAATTTAATTTAAGGAAATTCATTAGTGAAGTGGCGAGGTGCTTATCTTGAGTTGATTGATGAAGCGTTGATTATGTTTTTGTGGGTTTAGTATTGATAATCATGATTTGATCTTAAAATATTTTGACATACTGGTTGAATAGAATTATTTTTGGAAATCAAACTTTTGGTTTACACGAGGACGTATAAAGACTAAGTGTGGGGGAATTTGATAAGTACATAATATTCGATAATTATTATTCCTTTATATTTAATTTTGTTACATGTTTTATGTGGATCTGGGCTTAATAAGTTATTTAATTATTTTCAGGTGAATTAGAACTTAAGGCAAGAAAGAGGAGAAAGTGGGCTGACCAATTTAGCAAATCATCATTTACATGAAGTAATTAAAAGGAATGGGCCACGATTTTGTCAAGAGTCCAAGCACGTCACAATTTAAATCCGAGCAGCTCACGTGATAATTCCTAATTGGAAAAGTCTTGCATGCATTCCGAAGTGGAGAAGGATTTTATATTAAAGCAGCTTGAAAGTAAAGGAATGATAGGTAGTGGGGTCATTGTTATTAACTAGCAAGCCAACTTACAAATGGATTTAGCAAGCTCACAAGGGACAACAAAGTGGGCCACGTTATCTTGCAAAGGAAATATGATGGGCATAGTGACGTGGGCCACATGAATTGAAGCTTGCATGGAATTCGTATTTAATTAAAGCTGCTCTCGAATTTCACCAGCATACATTCAAAGGACATTCTCCTAGTGGGCCACGGTTACATGAACTATAAGTCTAAGCATCACAAGTCCAAAGTCCAGCAGCTTATGAATTGAAGCACCACACGAACTAAGAAAACATCGGCTCACGTGGCAAGCAACTTGCGAAAGAATTCTAATTACAAGCAGATCACGATTCCTTTGCAAAATAGAGCAGCCGGACAGTGTGTTTCCCCTGCCCCAGCGGGGATTTATAGAAGGGACCACCCACCCCAGCGGGGAAGCGAGAAAAAAGGGCCAGCAACTTGTCCTTTTGCAAGACAGATTGGTATAGTAATTAATGATAATTAGAGTTGTTTTCTTAGGTTATAAAAGGGGTTGATAGGAACATATTTATGAAAATCTTCTTATTTTCTTTCATATTAAATCTAGGTTTATTTGTAGTTATGAACTAATTCTTTCAATTCAGTTCAGAAGGGATGTTGAAGCTTATTCATAATTAACGGTTTGATCAAGTTTATTTTATTTATTCTTTCTTACATGAGATTTATTCTGATACTCTACTTTAACTTCTTGTATGCTATTCAATTTACTAACGTGATTTTGTAGGATCAAATTAGTGAATTGATATTATCTGCTAGATCAAGGAATAGTATTACGTGTAATTGATATTATTCATAATCACAAGTAGCAATTAGTAATACTTGATTATGGACAAGCTTTTGAGTATTGCTATGATTATCAAAAGACAAGTTAAACAAATCGGGCTTATGTGTTTGTTACTTGGATTAGTCTAATTCTCTATTTCTTAATGCTTCTATTATATTAAATTTAGAGAGCTTGTTCTAGGTTATATTGCAGTTATAATATGGTGAAGAGCTTGTTTCATACAGTGACGATCTAAGGAGAATTTCGGGTAGCAGAGCTTGTTGTTACCTAGGGCTATTAGTTTCATTGAAGGATAAATAATGTTACACTTGATTAATCTATTGTTGTGAAAAGGTGATACTGAACTGAAGAACTGAAGCTTTTTATTTATTGTTAATTCTTATTACTTTATTCTTGTTAATTTAGTTTAATCAATTCAAATCCCATTTTTATTAGAAATTATAGGATAAATATAAATTAAATCACTCTCTGTGGGATCGATCCTTGCTTGCTACTGTGCTAATTATTTAAATTCGTGAAGTGAAAGTAAGATTAATTTAGGAGTGTAAACGATAGCTCCCAGATAGCATTAACAATAATACTTTGAAAGACATGAAAATAAATCAATCAAATCTTTAAGATTCGTGTAGCCGAGTTAAGATTGACATCGACTCTTTCGTAAATAATTCATACACAATATAACATGAACCATAGAAACTTGGCTAACACGAAGGTTAGAAAAGAGTTAGAAAAAATTGTCTTCAAGCGTCTTATATGTTAAGTTCAACTTTTCTCGGTCTTTATCGATTCTACATGATATATTCACATAACACACCCAAATTAGCTACCACACAATCTATACACTTTGTTTATACCAACTTCTTTCTCTTCTATAGCATAATCGAATTTATTTCATTAATAATATTCATTTAAGGTATTTAACATTCATTACGGTTCATTAACCTCTAAACGTCATAAACTAACATTCATCGTTCATCGTCTATATATCACGATACCATAACCTTAACCGTGAAAGTAGTATGCACACAAGCCAATCATGTTTGATGATAAAGCATATACTTTGTAATAATCTTATTCATTTATTAATAAAAGTATTATTTAATTAAAGGCATTTAATTAGCTACATGATGCTGTTATTATAATATATGATAAACCCATAGTTTTAAGCAATGCTTTTAGAATCATGATGATGATCATGCTAATGATAGCTAAATTCTTAGATAGCTTAAAACTAAAATTATTCCCAATCGTTGGATTACTAAAAAGGGGATTAGTGAATTCGGATAGATTGGTACATATGTTGCTTGCTCATTGGATGAGGATGATTGATCTCATGATCATTTGTGTGGAGACACTAAAGCAAGTATGTAAGTACTTATTGGAGAATAAATTCACTGAACGTGGCTCGCTAAGGAATACCTAATGGAGTTTTACTTGCCTGTCAATAGGAATTCCTGTAGTGATAGTAGTACAAGTGATCCTTGGACTTGAGATCATCATAGTATCTTGTGTATGATGAGTTATACTTTGACATGTCCCTTAAGACCCTTAGGGTATATCAAAGGATATGCTTGGGTGTAATAAGTTATATATGGAGATAATGAATGATCAATTAAGAATCTACCACTTCTAGTAAAAGAAGAGATATGTCCTATGTGATTCAATAAATGACAACCCAGGAATCCTTGGCCAAGGTGGAATGAAATTAGAAAGGAGTTTCTAATTTGCATTATTTGGAGTTGTGCATTTTGGAATCGAAATACATATAATTAAATAAAATAAGACTTAACAGTAATTCAATGTCTTATATTTAATTGGGACATTGTATGGTGAAATGATTGAATTGTACGGTAACTATTAACTCACATGTTCTTTTAAGATTAATGTTGAAATCTATATTATTTGAAAAGTCGTTGATCGCTAAGGGGGCTTACCGTTATTATAGAATAAATCTTATTTATTTAAATGAATTATTCGTTTAATTTATTTATTTAAATAAGATTAGAATTGTTCTAATTGATTTATTTACAACCGGTTTAATACGGAGAACCTAAAGGAAGAATATTTATTAAAGAAGCAAATATCATAATTGTAATAATAAGTTAAGTATATTTAATTTAATCTACGGTGATAGAATAAATTAAATAGCTTAATATTTATTATTGAATATTTTGAAAATATTAAATATAAATTAATAAGAGGGGTATTATTATTATTATTATTACTATTGTTATTATTATTTATTTTCTAAAGGAGTTTGTGAATTAATTAATAAGATACTCTCTCATATATATTCCTAATAAGATTAGGAGGCTAATTATTTAAAAGAGTTTAATTAATTATTCCTAATAAGATTGGGAAGCCTAATTAATTAAAAGGGTTTAATTAATTAATATGAAATCCTAATCCTAAATTGTTTGGGATGGTTGCCTACGTCTATAAATAAGAAATTATTATTATGGAATAAGGTTAGACACTTAATTCTAAGAGCTGGGAGAACACTCCTTTTTAGACGGAAGGAAACTAGGGTTTTGCCAAACACCCATCTTCTTGAATATTTGTTCTTCCTTGGTGGATCACCTCTAGAGGCCAAACACTTGGGTGGCTAACGTTGATCGAAGGAAGGAACCAAACCCGGTGGATTCAAGTTTAACGTGAAAAAGGAATTAGAGGTGAACTTATACCTGAGGAAGCTAGTTTCTACAAGGGTATGAATCTGATCTCCATCTCTTTTCTATTGATTGATATTTAATCACAAAGTATGATCATGGTAATGGTTTGCATAAAAAATTTTAAATTCTGTTTTATCACGCTTTTGCACCTTTAATGTGATTTGATTACATGATTGCGCTATATACAAACCTAACAAACCGATCGATTAAATTTGAGTACAGTTTCCCCGGTTTACCATTATAGGACCCCGTATAGCGGTTACATAAGTTTTATCTTACTATTTCATCATCTTTGTATCATATCTATCTATTACATACCACGTAATATTAAAACACGCGTTAAACTCGAATACGATACACGATTAACAATTTTGTATTTCACGTTCTTCATTTATTAACTTTTAATCAATGTTTAATTCCTAAACTCATAGCTATACATATTGTTTAGGATGTTTCTCTTCATGTATATTAAGTATATACTTGCCCCTCAATTACTATGCGAAAAGTTGGATTAACAAAAGCTTGCGTCGAAAAATTTCTACCTAAAGGCACTGCGGCGCCACTCTTAAGCTTAGAGCTCGCGCTGCGGTGCGACTTGGCAGTGAAAAGGCCTCCGGCCAGGCATTGCGGCATTACTCTACAAGTCATGGGCGGCGCTGCGTCGCCTCCCCTAAGCGTTTGATTTTTTTTATATATAATTTTTAACATTTTCAAACCGCTTACTTCTTAAGCTTGTAACTCGATCGTTATAACTCGGAAAAGGCTTGTTCAAAAGCCATTTTTACTTATACTACGCACTTTGATTTCCCCCAGACAGAATAATTTTCTGAATCTGTTAATGACCATTTCAATTGTTCAAATTTCATTATTCGTTCTTGAGTGTTCTTCGCTCGTTCGTTCATTTCTTATTCGTTTTACGTCCAAATTCGTCCGTTCTTGAGTTTACGACTCTTAAATTCATATTTCTTTGATAAGATAATGAAACCCTAGGTTTCTAAGTTAATTAGCATAAATTCACTATCGCCCAGAAATCCTAGTTAACTAAGATTTCAACGATTAACGTCTTTTACTGTAAATTTTGCCATAACTTCGTTACACGAGATTTTTACGCCACTCCAAATGGAATCAATCCATTGGTCATTCGTTTAAGTCCTAACCAAGAAATTTGCACCTAACTTATACGTGATGGTTTTCAATTTGTCCATCAACAACAAGCTTTAAGTTTTATACGTTATTCGTTTAATGCTTAATCATTTGATTATAATTCTCGCTTATACATGGCTTATTAACGTTTTTGTTCACTAATGATCATCCTTATTACTTCGGAAAGAGACATGCTCCACAAATTCACACTTCTCTATAAAAATTAAATAGAAAAGAATCGAAGGTTAGGGTTTACGTGTTTTTACCTTTGTGTTCTTTGCGTTCTTGATAGTTTGATCAATTAGCTAGCTTTTCTTCTCCTTGATTACTTGTAATCTCTATTTTCTCTCTCAATATAAGTGTTGTTCAAAGTTGGTAAACCAACAAATGAAGAAAAGGCTAACTTTTTTAGGAAATTCAAAGTGGGGGAAAAATGGTCTTTTCCCCATCAAACCTCTTTTAATCTCCACCTCCTTACTATTCCACCTCCTCACCAAGGTTTCCTAGGAAGCTTGGCCACCTTTGGCCAGCCACATGGGGTTGTGGGGGCCCCATGGGTTCTTACCTACCCGGTTATCCTTCAGTTCGACCCACGGGTTTGGTTCTTGGTTCAGGTTTAGAATTAATTCATACCGAGCCTAACTTTGTGCTTGATTTAAATATTACTTGGGCCTTGATATAATTCATCATTGGACCTCATTCATTGTTCAATTGGGCTTGGCAATTAGTTAACTTGGGATTAACTAAGTCTAAGTCCAATAGCTATAGTCCATTAAGACTTATTCGTCTTATTACTGTATAATTCTCGTATTCTTTTAGTATATACCTCGTATGATATTCGTATTATACGTCATATTAGTCTTCGTATTATACTCGTATAATACCTAGTATTATCCTCGTATTCTTCACATATAATAACCTTTCTTATTATACTTAATCATTTCTTTCTTAGAATCCCTCTTTCCTTAACCCTTAGGTTTTAAGTCCTCAGGCAAAAATTTTGTTTTCCATAACTGAAATATTATTGGATATTCCATCTCATCTCAGAATTATATCATTACGTGTTTCTCGGAAATTCAAAAATAATTCCCGAGCAAAAATGGATGAATAGTGATTTTACAGAAATTTCTCAAAAAACTTTTATATTCGTCTTGGAAATTCATTCCATTTAATCCTACCTCACAACAAGAATCCTAACCACATTCATACATTCTAGGTCATAGAACGACCTTTAAACAACTTACTCAGTATAATAAACATATAATCTAATTTATTAAATATAATCAAATAAAAATTAATTTACATAAATATCCAATTTTCTTAGTCGTTACATTGGCGCAAGAAACAGAGAAAATCGCAAGGCCGTTAAGAAGGTGGGAGAAACACCACAACAAGTTGGGATTAACCCCTCAATGTGGGGGTACGCGGAAGGAAGGTATATGATGGAACAAGAAATGGCGTTAATTAAGGTTCAAGTAAACCAACTAGCGGAGTTGATTATATACCAACATTAGGTAACACGGTAGTTAGTCAACCTAGTCCTCTATGGACAAACAACAGTCACTCCCTCCAATACCACCCCAATCACAAAAGAAGACCAGATCCACCTCCGATAACAGGAGAAATGGGCGGATAAGATCACAAAGGAATCCAGACTTTAGCTCCATCGAGAATTTGCAGCCAAACCAAAATTCACCCCTCTAGGTAATCCAAAGAGGGGATCTGTTGGTCGTTTTCACGATCAATAAACTCGCCCAAGTATACGCGGTCTAACAAGTAATATAATAGTAAGTAGAGTGTCGAACCCACGAGGACAAAGTACTAACGCTATTCAAATACTAAAATTATATCAATTCAGTCTTATCTAAACAAGTAACTAGTGATGGTGTGTTAAAACTAATATGAATAAAAACAATAAAAAGTGAGATTGAGTTGGTTCAAATAAGGAAAGCTAGGATTACAACTCTCGTAATGCATCGTTTAATCTCCAAACTCTCCAAATTATCTAACAAATCACAAGAATGGTCAACCGAAAATGAGAAGTATACATAGGCCTCTTCTGATGGTTAAATGCAATCCCTTAGCTAAATAAATCACATAATTTTTATGGTGAAAATAATTAGTCTAAGGGTCATTAAGCTTAGTTCTCAATGATAACACAAGGCAAATAGATATATTCCTATTCTATTATGCAAAATATGCTCTCATTCCCATAGGCATGGACATAACAAGTATTGTTGCATTTAGGGTTAGGCATTAAAATCCATTTTCCAATATCAAATAATAGCCATATCAATTCCTTAATCAAGCAATCAATAAATAAGCATGAAATGCAACAACCCATTCAAACATGATTCATTATAATAAATAGAACAAAAATTCAATTAAACTAATCATTAGGTTATATTGCAATCGTTGAAATGTAGTTAGTTCATAACTATAGAACTAAACAACATTGTCATAGTGTTCAACATGCTCAAAATTACACAAATAAATGAAAGATTTGGATAAAGAAAACTCCTCTATTGATGTTTTCTGGCTCCAACTCTTCTCCTCTCCGTGCAGAGTTCGAGCAATCAAGGACGCAATGATCTTGGAAGAATTCAAGGTCTAACTTTTCTCTCTTGCTAAGATATCTCTCTCTATTTTCTATACTAAGTATATCTGATAAGTAGTGGCTGCTGAAAACTGATAAGGAAAGAAGGTTATAAGAAGCTAGGTCATTAACTCTGGTTGTCTGCCTAAAAATTGGAGGTGGCGCTGCGGCGCCACCATTATGACTTGGACAGGTGCTGCGGCACCGGTCAAAGCCCTCTGGTCAATTATTCGCGTTGCGGCACCATATTTGTATAGGAACAGAGGTGCTGCGGCGCTGGAAGGTGGTGCGCTGGCAGGCGTCTGGCGCTACGGCACCACACTTGTGCTTTGCCTTAGCGCTGCGGCACTGGCACCAGGTGTGACGCCCCCAAATTCGGGTCCCAAGAACCTCGGACCTGGTACGTTACGGTATTTCATCTTCATACATATTCTATAAACTAATGCGGAATATATAAACATAAATTGTTTATTTCATATGATTCTATCACATTTCCCAAGGTCTATTAACCTTAACTGAATACATACCTTCAAAATTACAAAAGGTTTATATAAGATAACTAAATAGTTATCCGTGCATAACAATATATTATTGTACTTTGCTCTTGTCTTTGTCCTTTTTCAAGCCTTCGTCTTAATTTGAAATTTGTTATCATGATATAACAAGGGTGGGCAACTAATTTGCCTAGCAAGTTTAAATATAACAAGAATATATCATGACTGAAAGAAAGAATAAACTTTTGAATTGTAAATAATATAATAATTGTGAAAGAGCATGAGCCATAATGTCATTATTTGAATGACATAATCAATAATGTTTAACGTCACAAGGACCATGAACAATTTTAACTGAACCTTAGAGTAGTGAAGGTGATCAGCCTTTCATACCTGATGAACATATACAACATGCACTAAATGCGAATCAATAATCAGTATAGGTGTGAATAATCAACAATAATTATTCACTAACATGCTTTGAAAATATAACTCAAGTTTGAGTTAGAGAAAACTTGCCTGCATAGTCGATTACTGCTCCACAATCTAATTTAATCTCCTTATTGAAAATACCTATCAATTATAAGATTGATGTTTTAATTAGCATATTATACTTTATCTCATAATACTATTACTTTATAAGTAAACTATCTAACATTTAATCACATAGTCAAATACTAGATAATACTTTAACACCATACACATTCACAAGTCTAAACCTAGCACACATCGAGTATTTAATAGTATTCAATATAGTATACTGAGTGGTTTTCCACAAACAACTAACAAATTAGTTTTCGTTTTGTCTACACTGTTTTCATAGCTTGTTAGACCGGTTGCTAATTCGTATATACTTCCGCTCCCTGAAAGAATTGTTTAGCCCAGATACTATACATCAACTATTGCAGAGTACAACTGTACTACTTTAGACATACTCACTCATTTTATAAATTCTTAGTATAACTCGGTAAACAGTTTACTATTTTAGCAAATCGAAACCAAATTGTCTTCCATTCCTAACCTTTTAAGTTTCCATTTGAACAAGCTGAAATCGAACTGTCTTCCCTTTATATGACATCTTAGTAAACTAGATAGCATTTCAGTAAACTGAAAATACTATTTCAGTAAACCAGATTACATTTCAGTATCCTGAAATCACTATTTCAGCATCCCATAATCAACTTCAGCAGACTGAATTCAATTTCAGCAGCCCGAAATCAAGTTTAGTATCCTAGATTCTTCTTTCAGCAGACTATACACATAATATATTTCATTGAATACCAAAGTCAACAACTACATTTAAAAATAACTTAATTCTCTATTTTAATTTCCCGTTTAATATTATTAATTGTTTAATAATATTTCAAGCTAATTTTATTAACCTTTTAATAACATTCAAGTCAAATATTACTAATAATATCTCAATCCAATATCATTAGTCATATAAAAATATTTTAAGTCATTTATTAAATTAATAAACAATTTATTTTAATTGTTTTTCTTTTATTAATTAATTCATTTAAGAATTTTAAAATACTATAAACATAATAACTCTTCACAACCGACCCAAACCTTCATAAAAAATCCATATAAACCATGCTAAAGGGTCTCAAGTCGTAAAATCTTAGTTTTCATATTTTTGACATCATATATTTAATTAAATTTATTTATCCATATATCATCATTTACATGAAAAATAGCAAAAAAAATAATCAAAAACCATTTCTTTTCTGGAAAGCAGTTATATATAATCCCCTCATGAAAATATAATTTTCCAGCAATTTTTAAAATTCATTTACTATATTTAAATAGTCCAAAATAGCAAAATATTGTCAGATTTTTCATATATCGAAATTATCTCCAAAATTTTGACATTTTCAGGGTATGCTTTTGATATTTACATGTACTCCTAGTAAATATTTAATAAATTTTAAAGTTACACACAAAGAGTTATTTGGATAGATTTGTAAAAGTAGTCCTTGGCCGTAAAATCTAGAACTCTCATTCAGTATTGCCAAAAATTCTCAAATTTTTACAGGACCTACATAACCTCTAATATTAACCCACCAAATTTTCCCCAAATTTTTAAAGCAAAAAAGTTGACAAAAATGCCCTCGTTGCAGACTGATCAGAAAACTTTTTGTCTCTTTTGTTCACTTCATGGACTGTTTTGACGAAAACCCATACCACGACTTTTCAACATGTGATTTTTGAGTTCTACCACTTGGGTTTAATAGTCAACTCATATATCTAGCACCCCTCTTTGACGGATCGCGAAAAGAAGGCATAGATCTATAATACTAGTTGATCAAAGGGAGAGAAAAATAGGGTTTTCTAGCTTCTAGAAACCTAGTTTCATTTATTTCTTTTTGATCCATTTTCTATCACTTAAATTAGTTAGATCCATACTTGAATCTATAGAAAACACATAGATTAAAGAATTTTAAACTTCCAAATCATAAACCCCTTTTTCATCCAATAATTAAAAGAAAAGAGAATAAAACTTTAGAGATTAGCTTTATACCTTTGCTTTGATCTTCTTCTTCTCTTCCACGGAGAACATTTCTCTCTCTTCTCTCCCCTAAGGACTGCCGCCCCTCTCTCCTTTCTCTCTCTCTCTCTTTGCTTGTTTCTTTCTTTAGTTTAGGAAATGAAAATAAAATAAAATGAAAAGTTATACTTAATTCAATTAAAGATAAAAGATATAGATATATAACATATCTATACTTTATCTCCACATCTTAAAATCCCTCTCTCTCATCATGATGAAAGTGGTAACTTGCAAGAAAGAACAAAGTGTTGGCCAAATAAAAATTCAACACCTAATAAAGTGAGTCACCAACTAAAGTGAGTATAATCATCACATTCACCTCCCTTTTCTCCTCTCTCAAAAACCGACCACATGGCCCCTTATCCTCCCAAATTTTGTTTTATTTTATACTTACCCAATGACTATAATACCCTTGCCTAAGTGGGCTAAGCTTGGGCCTTCATTTAATTTCTTTTGGGCTTGCTTTTTCTTAATTTGCTTACTAACAAAAATGAACTTGGGCCTCCTCCACTAATTAAATTGTGCCATTATTATACTTGTCATATATATGATATATTGGGCTAGTTTAACAATTAAATTACTATTAAATCAATTTATCTACAAGTCCAATGCTTAAATAAATAATTATGCTTGTTTAAATCACTTACTCTTCTTATTTTATTATCTCTTGAACTAAATACTCATTATTATTGATATTTACATATTCTTATCAATAAATAATGTTATTTCACTTGCATAACCCAATTAGACTTTTCGTATTCAAGTATATTGAGTATGTAATTAGGGTTTAATACCTCAAATCAATTTTTTTGATTATTTAAAATACTTAGGTTATAAAATAAATTTTATGAAGTATATTACTTAGGATTAGTATATATTTTTATATACTAACATTCTCTCATATTATAACCCCTTAGGTTATTTAATTATCATACCTAATATATGTATTAGGTTACATAACTTTATTCTTAATTCTTTTTATATACAAAATAAATGTATACACATTATATAATGTATATTTATTTAATCACATATATAGTTCACATAAATTATAACATATTCCACTCCCAACTCCGATTTTAACTTTTCTCCATAAAAGTCAACTGTTGACTTTGACCAAAAAGTCAACCCTTATACATTTTGTATTACTGTCTTTTCTGACTAAACTTGACGTTCTGGATGTAACCGAGCAGTCCGTGCCTCAAGATTCTATCTTTAACTCAAATTTTGAGTTTTAACTTACTCCATTTTTATTGCTAATAATATTAGCTAATAACTTTATACTTATTCATCTTCTTATTTGCCAGTCAAGGCCAACATTCAAGATATACTAATTACTAACATAGTTTTTTCTTGATTCTCATATCCTTAACTTAATTCATCATTCCTCTTGCTAAAATATATAGCACCTTACTAAGTATATATATATATATATATATATATATATATATATATATATATATATATATATATACTTATCTTTGTTTAACCTCATAGCATCTCTTCATGTGAAATTTTATTTCATTAATAAAATTTCCACATGTATTTTTATAATATTTCTTACACTATTCAGTTCACATCAATTTATAAGTATAGTAATACCTTATCCTTCACATTCTTTCAAATATATATAACTCCATTTCTAGGATTTTGAAATTTTTGTCACCCATATTTTCTCTATTCTCCTTCAAATAGTAGACCATATAGGTTTTACTTAAAATTTTTAATTAATCGTCAAATTTTTAGCTAGGTTTTATTCTGTTAACCTTTTTTTAATCATTCAAGCTCTTATAAATTTTCGGGTTGTCACACTAGGTCTTGCTGGCAAGAGGCTGGCACTGGGGCGCCAGTTTACAAAGGGAACCCGGTGCTGCGGCGCCGATTCTATGAAAAAGACATATTTACCCTTAAAAAGGTGGAATTGACCTAATAATTTCTGCAAAACACTTTTAAGCAAAATAATAACAAACAATATATAAAATCAGTATATAATAAGATAAACGGGCAACTTCATAAGGTTTTGAGTGCTCGATTCGCGGGTGTAAATCTCACTAATTAAATACCCCCAAACTTAAGCTTTTGCTTGTCCCTAAGAAAAAATATCAGAACAAAAATATCAAAAATCAAATATAACTGCTCATCATGCGCTTAACTACTATATACCCCCATTGTGGCCTCAAGGATAATAATAACGATTTCAAAGCAGAAGTAAACTCAAAAATAAGGCTTCGATCAAACTACTAGCTTAGACTGCTACTGATCCAAATCTGTGTGTGTGACTACCAACTATTCTAACTAATTATCATTCATAAACGTAGACAATTACGATAAGGGAAATGTTAACTCAATATGCTCAAGTTATATCAAGACTTTGGAATAAGACACAAATGCAAGAACAGACCACTCGGTATTAGCATGAGAACTGCAGGATTTGACTTGTGCAAAATTCGGCTACCTTAGGCTGAGTTACCCGTATAAATAGTTTTCGATCAATGACTCCCAAGCCAGATGGCTTTAAGGCACTAGGTGTAGAACATCCCTAAGGATCTATTAACTCGAGTAACAAAAGTCACATAATCAAACTTAGTTAACTAAGGTTATCGATTTATTCTTTTATTTGTATTGTATATATACATATATATATTTATATATATATATATATATATATATATATATATATATGCTATTAGACCATGAATGTACCCGAACTTGCATAAGAATCTAAATCTTACTATCATCAACTCACTTAAGTTCGCAAGAGCTAACGCAAAAAGAATTTTCATAAAAATTACCAAATAAGTCTATTAGAACAAAACTAGCTGTGACAGTTGGTATGTGCTTAATACGCTAGACAGGATCAACAACAGTCTTAACTAAAAATTAATCTAAGAATTTCATTCATAAATTTTTAACCAATTTTACAAAGTCATAACACGCATATCATTGGCCACAATAAAAAATTTAACTATAAATAACCTACCAATCATATGAACAGTTAAAGATAGGGTTAGTCCAAAAGCCATAACATGGCATCAAGTATACCAATCTGTGTAAGTCCCAAAAGATGGCTATAAACCAAACATGCTGATAATAAAAAGTATCCATCCATAAAGATAAAAACTGTTCATATATCCATACACAACTAAATAAAACCAAAATGATAAATCCATACATAATTAAACCAAACATAATAAGTCTGGGGCTATATAAGCCCAAAAGATACCAAATACAGCAGTAAAAACGAAACATAGATAGTCTGAGGCTATACAAGCCCAAAAGATACCAAACACAGCAGTTCATATATATAAAAGCTCGTATAAGGCATAACATGAATGAAAGATCTCCCCCCCAGACTGGAATCGGGCAATTCCCTCATTGGCGAGAAGTGTAGAAATCTGAATGCTAGGGCCTGCCGTGGGGGTCCAATCACTCGTCATCGCTATGTCCTTCGCTTTCGCCTTGGTCATCACCTTCGCCTTCTAGAGATGGTGGTGGGTAAGGAGGGAACAATGACATCTGAAGGAATTGGTAGGGCACGAACTCAGAATCATCTTTGCAGAACTGTGTATAGATGTTTGCCACTATGGTGGCAAACTCAGCATGATACTGAGTGAAGATATCATGCCGCTGGGCAACTTTGCCGATCGTCCTGGAGATCCGCTTAGTCTCGTTGTGCAGAAGGTTGAGAGATAACAGAATCTCTGCTAGTGGCCCAAAAGATGATGCAACAAGTTCCGGCGTCTGAGTAGATTGTACTGTCTTAGAAGGTGGAGGTTGAGTAGCTGACAAGTACCCTTCATCGTGGGGGTGAGACTCAGCTCCGTCCCAAACTCCATATCCCTAGATGAGTGCATGATCAATGGTCGCCATGGGAAAGTTGACCATTTCCTCTTGATGCCACTGACCCCGCGCCCTTTTGCACAACTGCGTGATCAGTGAAGGGTGAGGAAGGCCTCTAGTCGAGCTACCCTTAATGGCTTGCATAATTGACTCTTGGATGGCGACGACGATATCCACATCAAGTTCTTTAACTATGGCAAATAGTAAAATGGCCCGCTCTTTGGTGACATCGCTGATGTGGCGGGTGGGCATGATGTTGGCACAGATAAAACTATAATATGCCTTGCCATACTTCCTGAGCGCCGCCTGTGGGAAGCTTGTCTTCTCCCCCGTGGTCTGATTCGTCTTCCAGGTCGTCCTTGGTTTGCACAGCCTCGTGACGATGCTATTCATGTTGTAGTGAGAAATGCCCTAGTCGAGGTAGTCCCTGTCAATGTCTGGCAGTTGGAAGTAATCTTTCATCGTCACACTATCATAAGCCACTTTCTAGCATCGAACTATGACCTCAGCGGGTCCCTCAGTCTTAGCATTGACGTAAAACTCACGGACCAATACGATGATGGCGTTGTCTGGTGGCGCTGTGAATCGGATCCATTTCTTTGCAACTATCATAGACCACATCTCTCTGTCTTTATTCAGTTCTGGCCGAAGTCCTCGCTCAGGTACCATGCTTTTTTCCAAAATGGTATAGTTGTACTTGGCCCATGCTTCATCGGTAACAAACCTGGTCTTGTCCCATTTCTTTGCTGCAAAGGAAGTGCTACCTTCGGTTCGCTGGCATTTGGATGCTATGTCAGAATTGGATGTCAAAATTGAATGCCCAAATGTGCCCAAAGTCGACTTAAAACAATGCCGAAACAAAACAAGCAAACTCTCGAATAAACTCTTGCGAAACGATGTCAATCCAATGCAGATGCAAGCCCAAATCAATGCCCAACCAATACTCAACAAAATCCAAGTCTAAGTTGGCCAAAATCAAAATAAAACTCTCTTAGGAAAACTGTCAAACACTTGGCGTGCACTGTTGAAACCCTAGGTTGATGAGTTTTGTTTGTAATTGGAACTAGCCAATTTCCGTCAGTGGAAATCACCCAACCAAATAGAGTAAGAAATTGAAAATCCAAGAGTTCTTCAGAAGAATATAAGAACAACTAGAACAAAATCCCCGAGATACGATGGTACTCCTACATCGTAGGAGTCAACTCATTCGACCTAAACTTAAAGATGCGTCGCTCAGAGATCCAATAGGTCAGTGTCCCATCCATAAGCCCATCTGGCTCCTAAAATGATAATATGGACATATAATGGCCCAAAATCTGATCCACTGTTATACGGTCAGGAGTCGCAAACTATCATACCAACATCTCAAATGGGAGGCCATCCGACTCGGTGGAGAATGATCTATACGAGCGACTGACGATGAAGCCATTTGTAAAAATAATATCACAAAGACCGTACAGGGGTCAATTCTAACTAACCATTCACAAATATATAAAGCCTGCATCGTATATAAAATATGCATCATAATGAGTAATAATATAACGTGTACGATAAATAAATGGAAATATATCATCATATATATATATATATATATATATATATCTTTGCAAAAATACATAAAATTTTTATATACATCAACACCATCTCCATGATACATGTGATAATAAAAATAAAAAGAACAGGAAATGGGGCACACACGCCTCGCAACTAACAAAGGCCTATCAAATAAACTCTACACCATCTATAAAAGCACTGACAGCATCAAACCTGCTAACTTAGACTTGATCCTCTTGAGTCAGAGTATCCCAACTAAAATATGCATCTGGGCGGTATAATGACAGATCTCCTCCAACTAAACCTGTAGCACTTGGATCAGCAGACAAACTAGCCCCGAATCCAGAAGGATCAAAAGTGTTAGCCTCGGATGGATCCCTACTCAAATGGTGAATAAAGAGGGATAACCAGTCCACTTGCTGTGTCAAATCCGTAATCTGAGATAGATAGGTTGGCTTCCGATGAAAAGCCATCCAGTCGGTCATCATCACAGACCCTAGAACCATGCCCTCCAAGAACTGAGTAGCACGCGTCTGAGCGCCAATGGTACGAGGCCCCCATCAAAATGAAAAAGCAGTTGATGTACTTGGGCTATCCGACAATAGGAACCCATCATGACCCTCTATAATGAGTGGGTTTTATACCTACGAATTTGTTATCTTTTAGGCTTGATTCTTTGTTATCTTTAAGTAGTTTTAGTGTTATGTTACTCATTTTTTGTGTTCATGTTGTAGGGATTTATTTCGATTGGCTAAAACAGGAAAATCTATACATAATAACATTTTTACAACTTCTAGACTCTAATGAATCCGCCGGGGCAAATCCACAGTTCATTTAAATGTGCTGAGGCATATTGGCATGATGAATATTTCATGGCGAGCTCCTTTGTGCATTCAATCTACCGAGGCAAATTGGTCTGGACAAGGAAGTTGGCTTATTTTTAGAAGTTGAGATGGACAAGGATTCTGGGTGGCTGATTTAGTGGAGGATGTTGGGAGGTTACTAAAAATATACGGAGAGGCAGAGAAACACATACAAGGCACAGGGATTAGAACATCATACAGAGAGATTCTAAAGAACGTAGAAGAAGGATCATACGAAGCTCAAGTGAAGATTCGGGAGAAGGATCAACTACAGAGTTTTACTTTTTGTTCTCTTCTTTTACTTTTAACTTCAGATGTTTAATTCTTCTATGAATTGATTATTTACTTTTGTTATGTGGAACTAAACTTCAACTTAAGGCTGCAATGGATCTTATTGCATAGTTTAGATAGATACACTTCCTTATTGATTATAATTAATTAATATGAGATTGTCTATTATGGTTTATTTTAAATTAATTAATTGTCTGATCAACAATTATTGTGATAATCTATACGAATTCGAGAGATGATTATAGGTTTAGATCTTACCATAATAACACGTGATTGTGTTTTTTGTATGGTGATGGAATTCATGACATGTGGCTAGGATAGAGATCTATACACCACGTGTAATCTGATAGAGAATTTGTGTTTCAAATACTTTTTAATTGTAATTGACATAGAGATATAGTGAATTAGTTATCTAGGGTGTTCATCTTCATTCTATCATATGTGGAGTTAAGTTGATATATTTATAATACATTGAGAGATGGTCATAAATACTAATGCATTCTCAATTAACAGCCCAGAATAGTTAATGTAATTTAATAGGAAGTGTATTAACCTTAATGAGGCAATAAGTGAAATTGTGATCTTAAGTCTCTTTAATCAGTTTGCAACTTTGTGTTAATTAGTTTTAGTTTAGCTAATTGATAATTTTCAGAAATTCACAATTAGAATCATTTGTTTAATAAAATTGGGTTA
Organism: Panax stipuleanatus; assembly: GCA_020205555.1. Taxonomy (NCBI): domain Eukaryota; kingdom Viridiplantae; phylum Streptophyta; class Magnoliopsida; order Apiales; family Araliaceae; genus Panax; species Panax stipuleanatus. The sequence continues at coordinate 41,944,565 of CM035116.1, read as the reverse complement.
ATATAAAATTAGTAATTGTGAGTATAAATTGCAATCTTGTTCTCTGTGGGAATGATACTGTACTCATCATTTTATTACTTATGGACTACGTATACTTGCTTATTTTACTAGTATAGATTTAGGCGAACAAGTTTTTGGCGCCGTTGCCAGGGAATAAAATTGCATTTTTAACTTTCAATATTGGTTTAATTAATTTTGTCTTAGTTAAACACCTTTCTTTTGTTTTGTTTTACGTTCTGTTTCAAGTGCTCTTGAGTAGTGCATGCAAACTCGATCGAATATGCCATAATTATTACCTTATGAGGACGACATCGACAAAAGATTTCAGCAGTTGCGTAAGTGGATTAAGGAAAATCGAGAGACATTAGAAACATCGGTTAACTTGGATGCTGAAGAATAGAAAGCACTGCGGGATTATGCCACACCGCGAATTAATGAAATTCAGTCGAGTATTACTAGGCCTGCTATTAATGCCACAAATTTTGAGATCATGCCTAGAACAATACAAATGATTCAGAATTCATATTAGTTTGGAGGGTTACCGACTGATGATCCAAATGAGCGATTGGTCAGTTTTATAGAAATTTGTGATACGTTCAAGTATAGTGGAGTGTCAAACGATGCTATAAGACTCAGGTTATTTCTATTCACTTTCAGAGATAAGGCTAAAAGTTAGCTTCATTCTTTACCACCGAGATCAATTACCACTTGGAATGATCTGACGTAGAAATTCCTTGCTAAGTTCTTCCCGCCAATAAAGATAACAAAGATGTCGAACGATATCTTCTCTTTCATTCAAAATAACTCTGAATCACTATATGAAGTATGTGAGAGATTGAAGGACTCATAGAGAAAATGCCCACACCATAGGATTCCTAAATGGCTTTAGGTGCATACTTTTTATAATGGATTGTTCAATATGGCGAGCTCAAGTATAGATGTTGTAGTAGGTGGGGCTTTAATGTCCAAGAACTGTGATGAATCTTATCAGCTGCTTGAAATAATGGTGGCTAATAACTATAAATGGCATACTACAAGAATGACCAAGCCGAAGGTAGCCGGTGTGTATGAAGTGGATGCAATGACTTCTCTATCAACTCAAGTGATAGCTCAGATTTCTGCTCTTACAAAGAAAATATATGCACTTGGAATACAAAATGTGTAGAGTGTGGAAATAGTCCGTGAGATATGTGCGGGTAACCATTCAGTTGATCAATGTGCAATAATAAATCAATTCAGTTTGTTTCCAATTATAATAGGCAGCAGGGCAGTAATTCGAATAGCTACAATCCGGGATAGAGGAATCATCTGAATTTCTCTTGGAGCAATAATTAGTCACTAGCATAAGCTCAACCTCTAAGGAAATTATATCTCCCTGGATTTCAGCCTCATCATCCTCAACAAGCTCAACAACAGCAACCAGTCCATTAGTTATCTCAGTTAGAGGAATTGCTAATGAGATTGGCAACCCAATTCGAGGCAACCACAAAGACTCAAGCAGTGGCTATAAAGAATTTGGAAAACCAAATGGGAAAGATTGCAAGTGCTCTCAACAATAGACCTCAAGGCTCTTTACCGAGTGATACCAAGAAAAATATGAGGAATAATGGTAATGAACAGTGCAAGGTAGTGACACTCTGAAGTGGAAAGGATCTAGCTACAGATTCTAATGAGAAAGCAAATACTACTAAGGATAGTGAAAATGATGGGGAAGATTCGGAAAGAAAGTCTGAGGAAAAATTTATGGAAAATTCGAAGGAAGAAAAATAGAGTATAGTCATACCACCTGTGTCGTTTCCACAAAGGTTTCAAAAGCAAAAGCTGGACAAGTAGTTTTCGAAGTTTCTCGAGGTATTTAAAAAGTAATAGCTAAACATCCCATTTGTAGATGCACTGGAACAAATGCCTAACTACGCGAAATTCATGAAAGACATCTTCTTCAAAAAGAAGAAGTTAGGAGATTTTGAAACAATGGCTTTAACTAAAGAGTGCAACGATATTTTGCAAAAGAAGTTATCTCCAAAGTTGAAATGTGATATCCCAAATATTTGTAAGACTTGTAAATAAGATCTTGAATAATTAAATAAAGGTTAAAGTTTAAAACCTAGATTGGTAGTGGAGGAATGATTAAATATTTTAATATAATTTATGTGTTATGAAGAATAGATATGGTTGAGATACGGTTGGTGCAAGAGGCTCTAAGGAGAGTATAAAGAGAGTTTAGTAGATCAGTCATTAAAGCAAGGTACTTTACTAACTCAATAGATGATTAGTTTATAATAAAGTACAAGTTACTAAGGTTGAACGGGAATAATGAAAATTAAACATAAAGGATAAACATATTATGAATGGCAAAGGAAGTAAGAGAAAATTATAAGTAATATATGCAGAGACGAAGGTATGAAAGATTATGATTATACGAGGATAGGATGTATTATGATGAAGATGTTATTACTTGAGAATAAGTAGGTAGTCATGAGCCGAAGCAAGTCAGATGAGACTTGGGCCAGGAATAGATTTTCGTCAATGAACTTGATAGGTAAAGATAAATGAATGAAGTAGTAAGATAATTCGATGAAAATATTATGCGAAAGTGGGAAGTAAACCCAATTAGAATGTTATGGTAATAATGGTTCTAGGAAAGAATTCTTAAAAAGAGAGAAAAATGTAATGACTAAGAGGATCATGTAAAGAAGTTTTAATAAAAAGAATTTCCTTTGGAAATTTTCATGTGTAAAAGATGTGGTGTTTATTGTATATATGTGTGTGTTGATGAATATGTGCGAGAATGCGATTTAAAATAGAATAGTCGTGGAAATGTCAATAAGGGAACTATATAGTTTAAGGCTAAACCAAGGAGTTCGGAATTGAATTTTGAAACACAGACTGTTCGGTTGAGTCCAGAACATAGGTTTAGTAGGAAAACACTGCAACCATAAAATGTGTCGATGTTGAATTTTAAGGAAAAAAGTCAAAATCAAAGCTAGGAGCAGAATCTTGAGATGCGGACTAGATATTTGAGTCTGAAACGTTGAAATTAGTAAGAATAGACTCTAAACATAAAATGTGTTGGGGGTTGACTTTTACAGAGAAAAGTTAAACTTGAAATTCGGAGATGAATTTGTAGAAACGGATATGTCCATGACGTTGGGAGCGTCGAATTTAGTAGGAATATACTATAAACATAAAATTTTGATTTTTCATGTCAAATGGTCAAAGACGGGATTAAGCAAGCAAAATGAGGCAATAGCACGGGACCCACATGGTTGAAATCAGCTGAATTTCCAGCACATGGGGGGGAAGAAACTGGTCCTAGGAGTCCAAGAGGTAAGAATCTTGGGCGAGTAAGCTAATTAATACAAGTTTGAAAATATTGTTTTGTAATTATGATAACCTAACCTTGGTTAGTTTAATTGATGAATGGTTGGGTTAATTGGTGGAGAACTAGGGAGTGGTTAGTAAGGATTTGTAAAGTTGAGGGGAATGACTAGAAAAGACTTTAGTCGGATGACCAACTAATAAGTCTTGTAAAGTACGTTTATATATATATATATATATATATATATATATACGTTTATATATATATATATATATATATATATATATATATATATATATAACCTAAGTATACTTGCAAGACTACATTTCATTCCATTTTGCATTAGTAAATTAAAAGAAGCAAGTAAGAGAATAAAGAGAAAGAGGGCTCACGGGAAGAGGAGAAGAATGAAGAGAGGAAGATTAAGGAGAACAAGCTTTGATCATCTATAAGCTAGTCAACCAAGAAGAAGGAGAAGGTAACTACTATAACCCTAACTTATCCATCTCCTTTTCAAGTTTTTATTTAGCTTTGATGGTGGTTGTTGTGGTTGTTGTGATTATTGGAGATCATGAGGGATTTAGGAACGGCTAGCAAGTTTAGTCAAATAAGAAGAACAACATCAAAGCCTAGCAAAGAAAGAAGGTAGCAAGAAGGTATAAAAGTTTTTCTAACCCTAGCTTTAATTTTTCTAAGCTTAGATTATGTTTTAGCATGTTTGTTGTGGGACTTTGATGAAATTGATGGTGGATCATAGTGGATCTTGGAGTATAAGGAGGTTTATGATGTATGATGATGATTTATGATGGCTAATGCTTGAAAAGCTAAGAAACCATGGAAGTTCATGAAGTAATAATGAAACCTAGAAAAACTATTTTTTGTAAATACGGAGACTGAAATTCAAACGAGTATAACTCCTAGCCTATTTTGAATTTTTGAGTGTGGTCAAGTTTTGTAGTTAGATCTATGAGTCTCCTAACTCCTCAAATTAAAATTTCTAGATTATCCCTTGTAGATGTTCAGGGTGGACAGTTTCAACCAAAATAGGGTGAAGCTGAAAAACTGTCAAAACAAGCTGCCCATAACTTTTTGTGGCCTATTTTGCCTTCTTAGACAATGAAATTTTGACACTATCCAACACAATCACATCTAACTACCCATAAAAAGGATAAAAAACTCCATAAACAATAATCCCATTAAAAAGTTATATATCAAAAAAAATCGCAGATTATCTAACCTTAACTGTTACATCATCAGCGGAAAAATAAAAAAACATAATCAAATCTTATTACATAAGCTTCTAAAAGTAATATAATTTTAAACTCCATTTGTTTATCTTCATCTATTTATGCACATTGCCTTTGACCTTGCTTGTGGAAGGCTCCTCAGGTTTCTCAAGCTTAATTGAAATATTTTATGCAAGAGTGAGCAAAATAATTGCTCACAAGGATAATAATAAACAATGAACAACAAATGAATAATCAATGGATAAGCTTTAACTGAATAATATAACCTTTACCGAAATAATCGATGATAATCAAGAACTGTAAGTCAGTGGAACATTTGGTTTTTGAATGAATATTAGATATCAAAATCAAAAGTATAACTGAGGGTTAAAAGGCCACGAACTATGTTCTAGGTTATCAAGTATTTTTAATTTAACCTTTGACAGTCAAGAGACTATATAGACCATCCATCTCATACTCCAGGTGATTAGCGCTTCGTACTATGTATTTGTGAATAAACATTTAACGTTATTGCGTAGTTCAAAATTATAGCTTTCGATAACATAATCCCTTAATACAGGGTTGTTCATCTCAGTCTTTAACATTAGGCTCCCCACCAAAGACATTTTGGTTTGGAATAACTCAATAAAATTTTAGATCTTTGGAACACTCATCAACTATGGACTAGTCGAATCAAAAAGTGTTTGATAGCCATTCAAGAGTTTGATAATATCAACAATATAATCCCGTACAGTGGTACTTAATTAATGATAAAATAACAATGAGTTATAATCGAATAAACATCAATTATCGAAGTCGTGCTTTCGAAAGAATTAGAAAGCTTATTTGAGAATCATGTACATTGAAATTTCACAAGAAATCCTGCTTGAATTATAAAGTAGCAAAGGTTAAGAAACTTGCCATGTGCGTTCGCTACACAATTACAATTCACGTTCTAAAAGTATCTTACATACATCATTAGGATCACAATACCAATTAGACTCATTAAAACTAACCTCATTAGTTCTACTTATCTTGGTTTAAGGTCTAAATAATCTAACTACTCACATATCATGAATCTGAACTTCCTACTCGAATATAACCCAAGACTTAATGTTTGAACAACAACTTTAATTCTCACAAACATTGAACTAACGGCTTCCATAAATTCGTAGTTCATAACTTTTAATAACATATTTATGATTACAATATACTTTCACTACTGTAGACACTCGAAATTTTGTTTTCCTTTTACTAACCAATGCAGGAGGGTAAAAGTGTCTTTTCCCACTCCGAAGACAGCCCCCGAGGATAAGAGCATTCACTCAGGAGACAACCCTAGAGGACTACATCACATCAAACCCGGAGACAGCCTCGTGGGATATCAAATCAACCCTAGAGATAACCATGAGGAAAAACAGAGTTTGTAGCAGTCAAACCCCGGAGATAACTCTGAGGGACAGCCAAAAGCAAAATCAACCTTGGAGAAAACCCCTAGATGGAAAAGATAAAATGTTAACAACCAACAGTCATTCAGCTGTAGATAGGTCACAAAGAGTCATCGTAGCAATCCCGAGTGCAAACTGCGCAAGACAGCTCAACTGACTTCCTGTGAAGACCTGAAGATGCTATTCTGGTCATGGACCCATAATCCCAGATTCAGAAAATGGTAAGCCCTATGTCATTACGTAGCTCTCGGAAAGAGCTTTCAGGAATGGTATGTCACATCTGTGACGCCCCCAAATCCGGGTCCCTTCTATTACCTCGGATTCGGAGCAGTCACGATACTACTATTGCGGAACTATTACATCTATTAGTCGTTAGTAAAAGAATACAACTTCGCTTGATTACAAAATAGAATATAATTTCTATTCATATCCAAGATCTCGTCTTTACATCATATTCGATGTTACGAAAATGCGGAATAATTTAAACTTTTCAATACCCTTTGAATAAAATCTTTTATTTATTTCATAACTTGAATCAATTACAAATCCCTGAATCAACTTTATAATATGATTCACTATATTTGAATTACCGTATAAAGGTTTACAACTTAACTCGATATCCTCTATGTATTAACTAATACATCTATACAACACAACATGTAGCAATCGTTGTAACCACTATCATGTACATCTCCTAGAACCTTAAACATGGTTCAAAACGATAACTTCAAAAAAATAATAATCTTCTTGCGATACTATTGAACTTTATTAATCAAGTAGCATGTAACTTTACCGTGAGTCCTTAACCTGCAAAAGTGGTTATTTGCAAGAGTGAGCTCGACAGCTCAGCAATTATAACAGTTTCATGCATCACATAGCATATAACATCATACTCAGTTCATGCATTTATAATCAATTTATATTTACTAAGCATGTTACTTTTCATATAACAAGCATATCATCAAAGATCAACTTTCAATCTCATATATATCTCATATACAGTTCATATATAAGTTCACATCATCACAGCATAATATAATTCAACTTACAGTTATTGAATTCATATATCAAATAGGAACTGAAAGACTTGCCTGATTCGTAGTTTAACAACTACGACATAACTGCGTAAAGATATTTGTACTTCGTGTAATTCTACACAGTTATATAATCATGGATTCACACTCGTCAGTTATACACATCCATACATTCTCAATATAATAATAAAGCTTACATTGTTGTCTAACTTGGTTCTTAGAACTTCGTCTCACATTCTTATCGTATTCTTAGAATAACTATGTAAGTATACGTATACTTTAACCATACATACTTACTAACATTCTTCATATAAACATGTCTGTCTACCACTAATCTATTTACATATAGCTAGTGTAGTCTATCTTTTGAGTTAATCATTCTCATTTATCATTACACACATAAGACCATAACAAAGCAAATATACTCTATTAGCCGTCGAAATCGGATTCAAGTATTAACATATGGTCCTACATAGCATTTATACACATTAAAGGATACTTTCATGCTCGTTCTTTAAACACAAAGTATTCATATAACTCGTATTGGGCATGTTCATGAATATTCATATTTCATACATGTAACTATTATAGTTATTAGTTTGAAAACATGCTTCGTTTATGCTAAACTTGGTTTCACGACATGTAGGCATGGTGTATATACATGTATGATACATGAGAGAGTCCAAGAGTGCTATCACATATGTTCATAAACATCAAATCCAAATCTTAAGGTAACATGTTAACGTGCACGATCAAAGCTTATATTTTCTTTAGTAAGCTCACTAATAAGGTTCGTATGTTCACATTACATTGTGAAACATATGTACGTAAGTTAACATGCTCTTCATGCATTCTTAAACCATACCAATATGTTTGTAAAATCAGAACGTTAGCATGGTATATACATGTCAAAACTTCATTTTGTAAAACTTACATTTTTGCTACTAGTGAGGTTTGCATGTTCGTATTTCATTATGAAGCTTATCTACGCAAGTAAACATACCAATCATGTATTTCTAGGTCATACAAACATGTATCAAAAGTCAGAATGTATATATGGTATTTTCATGTGAATATCCACCTTTAAAACTTACATTTTAGTTAGGAAGGTTCAATAGTGGGGTTCGTATGTCCATGCCACATTATGAAGCATATACACACAAGTCGACATGCTTTTCATGCCTTTCTAAGTCGTACTAACATACTTGTAAAAATCAGAATGTCAACATAGTTCACATATGTCAATTTGTTTACAACACTTTTCGTTTTTTTCAAAATTATAAACCTTTACAAATCATGCATGCAATCATGGTAATACATGTTCATTGTAGGTCTATATATCCCTCTACACAAGTTATTCATGCTAATATACTTGCCAAAGTCATAACATTTAACTACCATTTAGCAGCTTGTAGTAGAAAAGAGGGAACCAGAATCTGGTACTGGCGCAGCTGCGCTGCGCCCAGGTATAAACCCGGCGCAGCTGCGTCGTGTCCAGTTCGAACCAGGATGCAGTCTGCTTCGGCAGTTCACAGACCCAAACTCAGAAAATCTTAACGAATATCATTCTAAGCTACTACAATACAGTTCTAACATGCTTGTCAACTTAAATAACACTTGACATCATAACCCAAATCAACTTATCGTACAAATCATGCTTAATTCAAAGAATCAAATAACTTAGCAATTTACAGAAATTGGAGAACAAGATGGGAAATATACCTCTACAATGGGAAATGAACTTGCTACTAAATAAATTCTTCCTCAATGATAACTATCACAGTAACTTACTCATTATAATGCTATACTCACTAGCCTTACTTCACAGAATTCTCAGCAAAAGAAAATGAGACGAAGAGATGTTATATTTATAGGAAAATGTATAACCAGACATTGTAATTCTCCACCATTTAAAACCAAAGGATTGCAAAATTGCATAATGGTTCATATAAATTAGGTAGGAGGTTGGTGAATCCCATCATCATCTCCACTCCCCCATAATTATAAGCTATATTTGCTGAAATTGAGAAGGAAGGTAGACTAGCTAGCCATGTGGGAGTTCACGTGAAGAGAATGAGAGGGACTCTCATATAGGGACAAGATATTCTCAGCATTGTAATATAACACTTGGGTTATACATCCATATATACACTTTGGTTATAATATATGCACACATAGTATATTTTTAAGTCACAATGCCCCTTCTAAATACAATGTAACAAATAAAGGTACATCCATATAATTCATGTACATTTTCCTTAATACCAATTACCTATTTTAATTGGGTATCATTATTATTCATTATCACAATGGTTATTATTTCTATTATAATAGTTATTGAAATCATTATCAATTATCAATTGTTATTGATATTACTATATAATAATAGGGTATACAACAAGGTCTACCCATACACATCATGTTACATAAGCAATAATATTATGTAACTCACATACTGTAATTAATCTTACTATATAGTCTATATATATAATATATAGCCACATTAATGTGCCACATTGCACTATATAATATAGTTTATATATAATTGTAGGGTCACACTTAAGTGTTGCACTACACTTTATATAACATATGCGTAACTACTATATGTTATACTCTTAATAATCACATCCTTTGCACATATCAACTAGTTGAGCAATTATAATCATATTAAAAATCTACTCATTTATATATTATTATACTCAATGGAAATTAATTAATAAAATTTTTGTTAATTCATCCATCATGAAATTATTAATCTCCATAAGAATTAATTAACATTTATATTATAAATATAAATCTTATTATATTTATAAATCATTTACTCATTAATCAACATATTATCAAATAATTACTTGATAATATTATATTATCCATAATAATAATATAGTGAGACAATATATTCCATTCCTTATCAATACAATTTTCGATTATATTTATAATCAACCTCTTTATTATTATACTATCACTAGCCATAATAAATTAACATACCATTATAATAACAATTAACAATATGAATTAATTGTTAATTAATAATTCTTCCATCCTTGAATTTAATTAATCGTCGGATCTATTATCGTGTCACACAATGCATTTCCCACAAGCTTAATCTTAAGCTTATTATTATTCTCATTACTTACTCATCTCCCACCACATTACTACTTATATCATGTTCAATATAATTAGAACTATTAAGTCACAAGGTCAACATATAAATATATTACGAATAAAAATATTCAAATATTATTTATAACACTTACGGTACTATCTCAAGTTATTAAAATAACTTAGTTTCCTTTTATAAATTAAACTCCTTTTGAAAATACATTAAAAATTATGTATTTAGCCATAACATAAAATATTATGTTTTCTCCAAATAAGGATATTCATTATTAGAAAATAATTTACTTATTGTCTCAAGATATTATAATTAATATAATATCTATTAGAAATAATCACATGTACGACACATGCACATTATATATAGAAAATAGGTAATAAGTTTATTTTTTATTATAATAATTTGTTTCCATCAATTTATTTACATATAGTAAATACGTTTTAATTTATTTACCATATTAATTAATCATACCTATTATCTCATACAAAAACATATAAGGTAATATTATTATTCAAAATAACATTTCCTCCTTTTATTAAAACAATTCAATATTAAAAATTATTTTAATATCCTTTATTAGAAATATATAATAATCATTTCTCTTTCTTTTTTATAAATTATCCCCAAAATAATTTCTTCAAATATTAAATATTTATTTAAATAAAATAATGATTTACATCTCCCTTTTAATAACGTATATATATATTTATTAACGTTATTCGCACATTAGACTTTCGCAAATATTACCATCTAAGTAATATATAGAAGGTACTAATTATAATCATATATTCAACATGTATATTAATTCATTCCTTTACTTAAGTAAATTAAACATTGTACTATATCATTAATGTTCAATATTAACATTATATTATTCCATAATATAACTCCCAACTTAAATTAACTAATATTTATTCTTATTAGTTAATTCCTTAACTAACTTATGCTTCACTATCCAAACCTATTCACGGATAGCTTAAGTGTTATTAATAACCTATATTATAAACATACTAGTTATTAATACACATACACAAGAATATGGTGATTATACATTAATGATATTTAATGTCATCAACCTACTATCATAAAATAATTCTATAAATTATTTAATATCGATAGGAATTTATCCACTTCCTTTATCTCCACTGAATCGTCTCTACGCTTAATAACAAATGTATATTAATAATATATTTATAAATCACAAAAACACATATTACATAATCCATATTACCCTATGTAATATAATACCACATACCTCATATCATACATATATATATATATATATATATATATATATATATTCTTATTCGAACCCATCTCAAAGTTTAAAAATTTTATTTATTAAATCCTTATTTAATAATATCTGAAAATTCGGGTTCTTACATCCTCTCCCCCTTATAAGGATTCCGTCCTCGGAATCACCGAAAATTCCTCTACTCGGTGCTATTCTGAATATTACATATTCTCTTGAATAATTTTATTCATTCTCTTTTTGGAAGTTTTATCATTATTATAACCTTTACCATTTTCTCATTTCTAAGGAACATTCTACTTACTACATTCATCCTTCAGAAGAATAAGAATCTTCCACGATTTTTCAATAATCGGGAAGTAGTATGAATAACAAAGATTTTAGATTATGCTGAGGGGTCACACAAGACCATGAACTCTTTCACATTTACAAATGTCTCAACACGAGTCTCCACACTGTAAACTAGAGTGTTTATCAATCACAAGGATTGAAAACACCCTCCACACGTACACTAGGTGGCTACCCTATTGTACTACTACGTTGGGCCGCAACGTAGCGTGTTGTAATGACTATATGAGTCATGTTCGTGACCACTGTCTCCAAAAATAGGTTCCCGTTATAGGATTGTTCAACTCAGCTTCTCAACTTCTACATCCGCACCAGAGCAATCTGGTTTGGCACAAATACACAAGAATGCTTGAATTCTATAATCACTTTTCAACAGTCGCCTAGCCCATTCAATTAGCTTAGACTCTTATCAACAATTCGGACATCAATCGAAATAATTTAGTCAACTTTTCATAATTTGAAAGAAAACCAAAAATTGTTTTATGACGTCAAAATGCCGCACCCACTTAATAGTACGTTGAAGATTCCGCCATTTTGTGACTTTGTCATACTACATCATACCATAATGGGCTGACGATCATACAATCACTTCCGACACTAGGTTTTATTGCATTGATGACTCCATCGTTTACCATTATACACCATATCAAATGATGTATACGGTCAAAATATATTTTGAAAGATTTTTAAATTATTTTTGTCTTAGCCGAAACAAGTAGCTTAGACATACGAATAACGGTGTTATTTTTAAAACTCATTAGTTCAGTCACTTGACCCAATGTTTTTCTCAAGAAAACAGAAGTGCAAACACTAGCACGAAGTCAATAAATATCAAAAATCTAGTGTAGCTATAGGATTTAGGAAAAATCCAATTTCTCCATCACTTCAATCTCTTACCACCATCAATGCTCACTATTCCAAAACTCTTATATAATATATCTATTCTCAGTACAGTTCACCAACTTACCACACCATGGAAGTTCAGGAACCTACCACAATCATATGGGTGTAGGAACTTATCCTAGTTAGACCAAAGTCGTCCATTCGCTGAGGGGTCCCACCATACGATTATGAGTCACGAACTCGTCATAGGCATGAGTCTTAAAAACTCGCACCTAATCTTAGTATTATCTAAATTAATCTTAGAAATCTCTATCTATCAAAATAAATATGAGAAAAGAATCACCTTTCCGCCATATGTATAATGATACCGCGACACTAACATTCCAACGATTATGAATGTGACGCACTCAGTGCAAGCACAAAACTTCTGCCCATACAAAAGTTTGTACAACTAAGCCATCACATGAGTCCTCAATGGAAGTCCAACACTTAACTCTATCTTACTCTATCACTTGCTCATTACGAACTTTCTATGTTTCACCACATACAACTCCTCATGAGTTCATCTCGTACTTTTCATAGTACACTCACTTATAGCATCAAGCTATACACACTTAGTCGTTACAGACTATCTATCATTTTATAGTTCAATCTGATCACGTCGTGATCATCACTTTACTTCAGGGTTCTTTCCCTACTATCAACTAAACTCCATTCGAGTTCATTCTCATTATCTTTGTCATATACATATTATAGACATCATCTTAACATTTTTATTACCGGAGTTAGGAAACTCCTGATTCTCATTCTCTAGATATTTCAAGATTCGTCTTTGAATCTTCACGTATATATTTAAATCTTATCTTTTCCTTTCTCAGGTTATAGTCTAAGGTACACTTTCCTAAGGTTTATAACCTACAGCTCTGATACCAACCTATGACGCCCCCAAATTCGGGTCCCTTCTATTACCTTGGATCCGGTACAGTCACGATACTACTATTGCGGAACTATTACATCTATTAGTCGTTAGTAAAAGAATACAACTTCTCTTGATTACAAAATAGAATATAATTTCTATTCATATCCAAGATCTCGTCTTTACATCATATTCGATGTTATTAAAATGCAAAATAATTTAAACTTTTCAATACCCTTTGAATAAAATCTTTTATTGATTTCATAACTTGAATCAATTACAAATCCCTGAATCAACTTTATAATATGATTCACTATATTCGAATTACCGTATAAAGGTTTACAACTCAACTCGATATCCTCTATGTATTAACTAATACATCTATACAACACAACATGTAGTAATCGTTGTAACCACTATCATGTACATCTCCTAGAACCTTAAACATGGTTCAAAATAATAACTTCAACAAAATAATAATCTTCTTGCGATACTATTGAACTTTATCAATCAAGTAGCACGTAACTATACCGTGAGTCCTTAACCTGCAAAAGTGGTTATTTGCAAGAGTGAGCTCGACAGCTCAGCAATTATAACAGTTTTCATGCATCACATAGCATATAACATCATACTCAGTTCATGCATTTATAATCAATTTATATTTACTAAGCATGTTACTTTTCACATAACAAGCATATCATCAAAGATCAACTTTCAATCTCATATATATCTTATATACAGTTCATATATAAGTTCATATCATCACAGCATAATATAATTCAACTTACAGTTATTGAATTCATATATCAAATAGGAACTAAAAGACTTGCCTGATTCGTAGTTTAACAACTACGACATAACTGCGTAAAGATATCTGTACTTCGTGTAATCCTACACAGTTATATAATCATGTATTCACACTCGTCAGTTATACACATCCATACATTCTCAATATAATAATAAAGGTTCTATCGTTGTCTAACTTGGTTCTTAGAACCTTCGTCTCACATTCTTATCGTATTCTTAGAATAACTATGTAAGTATACGTATACTTTAACCATACGTACTTACTAACATTCTTCATATAAACATGCCTGTTTACCACTAATCTATTTACATATAGCTAGTGTAGTACATCTTTTGAGTTAATCATTCTCATTTATCATTACTAACACATAAGACCATAACAAAGCAAATATACTCTATTAACCGTCGAAATCAGATTCAAGTATTAACATATGGTCCTATATAGCATGTATACACATTAAATGATACTTTCATGCTCGTTTAACCTTTTCACGTGCAATCTACATGATATAGGTTCTAAGTCAACATCCCAACAATTTTAAGGCCACTCAAGGTCATGAACATCACAAAGTTTATCATGTTTGTTCTTTAAACACATAAAGTATTCATATAACTCATATTGGGCATGTTCATGAATATTCATATTTCATACATGTAACTATTATAGTTATTTGTTTGAAAACATTCTTCGTTTATGCTAAACTTGGTTTCACGACATGTAGTCATGGTGTATATACATGTATGATACATGAGAGAGTCCAAGAGTGCTATCACATATGTTCATAAACATCAAAATCCAAATCTTAAGGTAACATGTTAACGTGCACGATCAAAGCTTATATTTTCATTAGTAAGCTCACTAATAAAGTTTGTATGTTCACATTACATTGTGAAACAAATGTACATAAGTTAACATGCTCTTCATGCATTTTTAAACCATACCAATATGTTTGTAAAATTAGAACGATAGCATGGTATATACATGTCAAAAGTTCATTTTGTAAAACTTACATTTTTGCTACTAGTGAGGTTTGCATGTTTGTATTTCATTATGAAGCTTATCTACGCAAGTGAACATACCAATCATGTATTTCTAGATCATACAAACTTGTATCTAAAGTCAGAATGTATATATGGTATTTTTATGTGAATATCCACCTTAAAAACTTACATTTTAGTTAGAAAAGGTCCAATAGTGGGGTTCGTATATCCATGTCACATTATGAAGCATATACACACAAGTCGACATGCTTTTTATGCCTTTCTAAGTCGTACTAACATGCTTGTAAAAATTAGAATGTCAACATAGTTCACATATGTCAATTTATTTACAACACTTTTCGTTTTCTTCAAAATTATAAACCTTTACGAATCATGCACGCAATCATGGTAATACATGTTCATTGTAGGTTTACATATCTCTCTACACAAGTTATTCATGCTAATATACTTGCCAAAGTCATAACATTTAACTAGCATTTAGCAGCTTGTAGCAGAAAAGAGGGAACCAGAATCTGGTACTGGCGCAGCTGCGCTGTGCCCAGGTATAAACCCGGCGCAGCTGCGCCGTGTGCAGTTAGGACCAAGATTCAGTCTGCTTCGGCAGTTCACAGACCCAAACTCAGAAAATCTTAACGAATATCATTCTAAGCTACTACAATACAGTTCTAACATGCTTGTCAACTTAAATAACACTTGACATCATAACCTAAATCAACTTATCGTATAAATCATGCTTAATTCAAAGAACCAAATAACTTAGCAATTTACAATAATTGGAGAACAAGATAGGAAATATACCTCTGCAATGGGAAATGAACTTGCTGCTAAACAAATTCTCCCTCACTGATAACTATCACAGTAACTTACTCATTATAATGCTATACTCACTAGCCTTACTTCACAGAATTCTCAGCAAAAGAAAATGAGAGGAAGAGAGGTTATATTTATAGGAAAATGTATAACCAGACATTATAATTCTCCACCATTTAAAACCAAAGGATTGCAAAATAGCATAATGGTTCATAAAGATTAGGTAGGAGGTTGGTGAATCCCATCATCATCTCCACTCCCCCATAATCATAAGCCATATTTGCTGAAATTGAGAAGAAAGGTAGACTAGCTAGCCATGTGGGAGTTCACGTGAAGAGAATGAGAGGGACTCTCATATAGGGACAAGCAATTCTCAACATTGTAATATAACACTTGGGTTATACATCCATATATACACTTTGGTTATAATATATGCACACATAGTATATTTTTAAGTCACAATGCCCCTTCTAAATACAATGTAACAAATAAGGGTACATCCATATAATTCATGTACATTTTCCTTAATACCAATTACCTATTTTAATTGGGTATCATTATTATTCATTATCACAATGGTTATTATTTCTATTATAATAGTTATTGAAATCATTATCAATTATCAATTGTTATTGATATTACTATATAATAATAGGGTATACAACAAGGTCTACCCATACACATCATGTTACATAAGCAATAATATTATGTAACTCACATACTGTAATTAATCTTACTATATAGTCTATATATATAATATATAGCCACATTAATGTGCCACATTGCACTATATAATATAGTTTATATATAATTGTAGGGTCACACTTAAGTGTTGCACTACACTTTATATAACACATGCGTAACTATTATATGTTATACTCTTAATAATCACATCCTTTGCACATATCAACTAGTTGAGCAATTATAATCATATTAATAATCTACTCATTTATATATTATTATACTCAATGGCAATTAATTAATAAAATATTTGTTAATTCATCCCTCATGAAATTATTAATCTCCATAAGAATTAATTAACATTTATATTATAAATATAAATCTTATTATATTTATAAATCATTTACTCATTAATCAACATATTATCAAATAATTACTTGATAATATTATATTATCCATAATAATAATATAGTGAGACAATATATTCCATTCCTTATCAATACAATTTTCGATTATATTTATAATCAATCTCTTTATTATTATACTATCACTAGCCATAATAAATTAACATATCATTATAATAACAATTAATAATATGAATTAATTGTTAATTAATAATTCTTCCATCCTTGAATTTAATTAATCGTCGGATCTATTATCGTGTCCACACAATACATTTCCCACAAGCTTAATCTCAAGCTTATTATTATTCTCATTACTTACTCATCTCCCACCACATTACTACTTATAACATGTTCAATATAATTAGAACTATTAAGTCACAAGGTCAACATATAAATATATTACGAATAAAAATATTCAAATATTATTTATAACACTTACGGTACTATCTCAAGTTATTAAAATAACTTAGTTTCCTTTTATAAATTAAACTCCTTTTGAAAATACATTAGAAATTATGTATTTAGCCATAACATAAAATATTATGTTTTCTCCAAATAAGGATATTCATTATTAGAAAATAATTTACTTATTGTCTCAATATATTATAATTAATATAATATCTATTAGAAATAATCAAATGTACGACACATGTACATTATATATAGAAAATAGGTAATAAGTTTATTTTTTATTATAATAATTTGTTTCCATCAATTTATTTACATATAGTAAATACGTTTTAATTTATTTACCATATTAATTAATCATACCTATTATCTCATACAAAAACATATAAGGTAATATTATTATTCAAAATAACATTTCCTCCTTTTATTAAAATAATTCAATATTATAAATTATTTTAATATCCTTTATTAGTAATATATAATAATCATTTCTCTTTCTTTTCTATAAATTGTCCCCAAAATAATTTTTTTCAAATATTAAATATTTATTTAAATAAAATAATAATTTACATCTCCCTTTTAATAACGTATATATATTTATTAACGTTATTCGCACATTAGACTTTCGCAAATATTACCATCTAAGTAATATATAGAAGGTACTAATTATAATCATATATTCAACATGTATATTAATTCACTCATTTACTTAAGTAAATTAAACACTGTACTATATCATTAAGGTTCAATATTAACATTATATTATTTCATAATATAACTGCTAACTTAAATTAACTAATATTTATTCTTATTAGTTAATTCCTTAACTAACTTATGCTTCACTATCCAAACCTATTCACGGATAGCTTAAGTGCTATTAATAACCTATATTATAAACATACTAGTTATTAATACACATACACAAGAATATGGTGATTATACATTAAGGATATTTAATGTCACCAACCTACTATGATAAAATAATTCTATAAATTATTTAATATCGATAGGAATTTATCTACTTCCTTTATCTCCACTGAATCGTCTCTACGCTAAATAATAAATATATATTAATAATATATTTATAAATCACAAAAACACATATTACATTGTCCATATTAACCTATGTAATACCACATACCTCATATCACACACACACACACACACACACACACACACACACATATATATATATATATATATACATATTCTTATTCGAACCCATCTCACAGTTTAAGAATTTTATTTATTAAATCCTTATTTAATAATATCTGAAAATTCAGGTTCTTACAACATCCGCATAAGATTCCCGAATTAAAAGTTTCTAAAGTTTCAATAGACTACACGTCGATCGGGGGAACCAACTTTGAGAAGGTAGAAGCCCACCAGGCCCTGCCGCAGGTCTACCTGCGGCTGGCCGGGTCCATATATATCAGACCCCCAACTCATTTAGGAGATAGAGAACTCAGTTTCCAACTTTCCAGAGAGAGAAATCCGAGGGTTTAAGAGAAAGGGAGCATTTCTTCATCTTAAACCTTGTAAATCTCAATGGTAAAAACTCATATACATATAAACTTCAACATATCAAGTTTTAACCGATGGAAATCAAATTTTCAGGCTCATAAAGCCGTTCATTTGCAGTTCTCGCTTTAAATTTGTAAGATCTCTTCAGATCTGTGCTTGTTTACTAGTTCAATACATATATAAGTGTTGTATATACTTAGATCTTGCTTGGTTGTGGTTAGATCTTAGTTTTCATAGTTTAATTTGTGTAAATAGTTAATATTTAAAGTTTATAAACCTGATCTAGCTTTTAACCTATTCAAAAGTTACAAAACTAGAAGCTTTAGAGCTAGACTAGCTAGAATCTAGATAGATCTAGTTTACTTTCTAGTTTGTAAATATTTGGCAACCAAGTGACCCTAGATCTGTATCTAGAGGAAACGGGAAGCTTATTTACTCGCGTACAAGGATTTAATTAATAAATCCCTTTTTTAGAAAAGTTTTAAAGTTATATGTATATATTATGTTTAAATATACATATTGCAAGCTTTAAATGATATCGTGTGAGCCTAGGAACCACAGGGTCGATGATTCAACCAGTTGATCTAGATCTGGTTCCCGTGATGGACTTGTTTAAGTTGTACAACTAGCTTGCAATCCATTGTACATGTAAATCTTGGGCCTTAAAATGGTATCCAGATTTAAGGCCTTAAAATAGTGAAAAATCATGTATGTGGTGCTCGGGCGTACTTAGATGGCTTTCATGCCGACAAGGAGCTCGACACTTGTAAATAGTTTTCAATACTGTCAAACATGTTTTGCATCTCAATAAAATCAAATAAAACCGCTTCTAGGATAAAATTGGAAGTATAAAAGGGTCTCAATTCCTATTTGAGGGAAAGGGTTTGAAAACCATCTTTTCAAAACATCACTTTCATATGCTTTATCTGAAAAAATGAACTTTTATGTAAATCAAACCCTTTGTACATAGGTAAAAAAAGACACAACACTACTTTCAAAATAAATCACTCAAGCACTTTTACATACACACCCACAACACATGCTTAGGGAATGCAAAAGTAGAGATAGCCGTGCTTCACAAAAGTCGGGGGGTGCCTAACACCTTGCCCTCGCTTAAGCAAGCCCCTGAACTCTATGAATCTCGGGTTCCAGACCAATTAAATGGAGTCAAATATTGGGCCATATTGCGAAAACCTCTCAAAATACAGTTGAGTTGGTACAACATTTTGAATTCATACCAACAGGCGACTCTGTCAAATTCGGCCCAATGGCATTAAAATAAATCTTTTCAAAATCATCGACATTTATGTCTGTCCTTTCGAAAATAATCTCACCCTTAAGAGAAATAAATTAACCTAGCGAAATAGCTAAGGGTAGAGAAACAAACACTTAGGAAAGTGGAAATCTCCCGGCGTCGACAGGTGGCGACTCTGCTGGGGACAGTAGAGGACTTAAGCCGCATTTCAATTCCCTTTTATCTGCATGTGTGTGGTGAATGCTTCTTTTACATTGAATGTATGTGAATGAATGATTTATTTACAATAATTTATATTAGTGCTTCACACAATGTCATCATATTGCATACAGTGAGACGCGAATATATGTGAATGTATGTTATGTGATTCCTTCGCCATGAGGCAAACTCGTCAGTGGTTGAATACTAGACTCAAGAGGAGAATAATCTCGTAAGGCTCAGGAAAGGCGCCACTTAGATCCACTCCAATTGAAAGATCATACTCATTCCCATCTACTAGATTGCAATGATCTGGGAACCTTAATGCCGAAAAGCCCGTGAGAGTAACCTAAGATAGGTTAGCCTCTGATAAACCAAACACGAAGAGAAGTCTTTTCATGCCTTTCATCTTTCCATACATGTCAAATATAAATTCCTGTCAAATATTAAATGTCAGTTCCTGTCAATTTCATGTCAAATATCAAATCCTGTTATAAATGTCATGTCATCCTGTCATCAAAACAGCTGACCTTTGTTTTACAGGAAAACATTAAAAAAACCCCTAAAAAACTGACACATTGCACAGTATGCATACTGTTAGTGTCTATTAAGACTAAACTACATACTTTTTTTATAGGCAAGATTAGTCCTATTACTAGATCAAAGTCTAAAAAGGCACAAAGCCCATTTACAAACATGGCTGAAAGTGCCTCACATGAATCTGTCCCAGTATAAGAATAATTCGAGGACCTTAAAAAGAAGATAACAGAAGTGGTTATCTTGTTAAAAGAACAACTCAAAACCACTCAAGAACCAAAGAAACTTCGTTCCAGTGAAGGAACCAGCAAAACCCAAGAAATCATCAATATCAAAGACGATCGAGAAACTGGTGATATTAGAAAGAAAGTACAGCAAATGGAAGAAATCATCCTGTCAATCAAAGGGACTGGGACATATGGAAGTGTTAATTATTTGGATCTATGAATCTTCCCCGAAGCTCGTTATCCTGAAAAATTCCAAGTCCCAATTTTTGAAAAGTACAACAGGTTAGGAGATCCTTATACCCATCTGAAGGTGTATATTAGAGAAATCGGGTCCTCTGTAGAGGACGAGAAGCTGAGAATGCAATTATTCTAGGAAAGTCAAACTGGAGAAGCCAGAGCATGGTCCGCCAGACTTGACAACACAAAAATTCACAGCTAGGAAGAGCTAGCTCATTCCTTCCTAAATCAATACAGTTTCCAGTCACAAATCACACATTAAGGGCGGAAGCGCGATAAATTAGGTTTAAAAATTTTATACAAACCCTCACCAAGATCATATTATGTGCTCAATTATCAATCCATAGAAAAGTAAGGATAAATCAGAATCATACCTTTGTAGAATCTAGCTTCCACAACTACGAGTTCAACTCCATGCTCTTCGTTATCTCCTTGAATCTCTTGGATTGATTCGTTCCTTTGATCAACGTTAGCCACCCAAGTGTTTGGTCTCTAGAGGTGATCTACCAAGGAAGAGGAATTGTTCAAGAAGGAGGGTGGTTGGCTAAACCATAATTTTTATATTCTTTGTAGAAAAGGGAAGTACTCTCCAACTCTTGGAATTACGTATACTGATAGCTAATATAAGACTCCTCTTATAGAGATATTAGTCAACCTTTCTAATCTAATTAGAAATTGGCTTTTATTTAATTAATTAATTAAACTTTTTTAATTAATTAGGCTTCCCAACATATTGGGATTATTTAATTAAACTCCTTTAATTAATTTTTCTCCTAATCTCATTAGGAATATTTGAGAGTACCTATATTAAATTAATACCTAAACTCCTTTAGAAATTAAAATAATAATAATAATAAGACTCCTCTTATTAATTTATATTTAATATTTCCAAAATATTAAATAATAAATATTAAGCTATTTAATTTATTCTATCACCATAGATTAAACTAATTACACTTAACATATTATTACGATTATGCCATTGCCTTCTTAGATAATTATTCTAATTTTTATGGTGTGACCCTTTAGGTTCTCCATATTAAACCGGTTGTGAATAAAATAATTAGAACAATTCTAATCTTATTTAAATAAATAAATTAAACTAATAATCTATTTAAATAAATAATATTTATTCTATAATAGGGATAAGCCTCCCTAGCGGTCAACGACTTTCCAAATAATATAGATTTCAACATTAATCATAAAAGAATATGTGAGTTAATAGTTACTGTGACACCCCCAAATTAGGGTACTTCGTTTCCACATGATTTGGTATTCACTTTTTAATTAAAACATACATCTACCCAATAATAAAGAATTGCAAAGTAAATTACAACCTTCATAAAACTTAAATAAAATCATCCTTGATAAAGGATTACAACTTGTCCAATATAAAATCCCAGGGTTAACCAAACCTTAACATCAATCAAATAAATGCGGAAATAAAACATAATCAACTAAGTCTCATTACAAAAGTAACTTGAAAACAACAAGCCTTCACTTGCTCATCTTTCCTTTTCCTTTACTTGTTGACGGTATGTCAACATTCTTGGTCTCAACTGCAAGTGGTGGTAAAACATGTAAGAGTGAGCAAACAAAAGCTCACTTGGAAATACAACAGTGATATGACATAAGTGAATCGTTTCAAAAGAGTTTGAATAACTTTACTTTCATCAATATAAAAAATTGAATTATAATTCTTTCATCAATATATAGAATTCGAATATAGAATCATCTGAGGGTCAGAAGACCTTAAACTTTTTGTCCTAGGTTATAAATATGAACCTTTAACTCGTACTTAGGGGGATCAACCCTTTGTACCATGAATTGTGCACAACCATTTTAACGCTTTAGCATAATTGTCCCCTAATAAATAGGGTTGTTCAATCTCAGTAATTGAATTCAAGTCCGCACCAAAGAAAGTTTGGTTTGGATAGATAAGGAAACTTTGGAGTTTCAACTATCATCAACTAGGACTAGTTGAATCGACTCACAGTACTTTAATAGTTCAATAATACAAGAATCATGAATTAATTATAAGATATGACAATAAACTTTATAATAGATAGGCATGCTTTACAAGTAACTCAAAGCAATTGAAAGAATAAGTAGATCTTGCTTGAACAACTAAGGCAAGATCACAATGCTTCAAAAATATTTCAATATTTGTGCCATAAGAATATTAGAATATAACAAAGCTTGTACAATATAAGTAACAAGTTTTGAAATAGAAAACTTGCTTAACGTAAGAGAATAAAGATTAGAACACTTGCACAATAATAAGTTTAGAGATAGAAAACTTGCCTCAAGCGCAAGCTACACTTTAATAACTATAACCACTTCCACAATTACCCTACACATATACGTTACGTTCAAAATATCTATTAGTATCCAACTACAACATATAAACCGTCGAACTTCATATCCAAGTCCAACTCACAATGTAATTTACCACATTGGTTGCTAACTAGTCAAGTACGTGAGTCTATACTCACGGCATACATTCATAAGTTTATAACTCAATGAACCGTGTTGTGTACCTAGGGAAATTAACACACACACACACACATGTAACATACTCACATAACACTTCAATCAAACTCAAACACATCAAAAACATGTTAACTTATTATATATTTCACTTATCAAGTCATAGAAATAAGTTAGCTAAACAAACGGGGCATGATAACTTAAAAATCAAAAACTAACTTTTCTGGACAGCAACCTAACTCGCTGGGGTGGGTCCTATAGGCCTAGAACCCCCTCTGGGGCGGGTCACCCCCCTGGTACATGTCTTGGTTCGCGAACTGGTGGAGAAATAAGCCATTTTGGCTCATTCCTTCACACCGAATTCGATTTTTCCCAACATGATAAACATTAAACTTGATACAAACAATATTTTAAGCTTATTAACATGCTTATAGCATTTAAAATCCATATAACACATAATCAAAATCAAGATTTCATGATTTTCGAAGAAAAACAAAATTTTAAACGTTCTTGGCGAAAATTGCTATCACGAATTCGTTTTTCAATTAATTCAAGTAATTCCAATTGTAATCACTTCTATTCTTAACATACTAACATAATACATGATCAATTTCAACAATAAACCATAATCAAACCTCAATTTGCTAGTTTCAAAAGCCATTTTTCAAAAATTGATTCAAAGAAAATCACTATGAACACAATTCTTATTGTTTATCAAAAATTCATGGTTTGAATTGCTAACACAACCATATAACTCATATATAATCATGTTATATCACATATTACACATATCTCATGCTCATATCAAGGATTTAAGAACAATTTTCAACATAACTTCGTAAAAGAGTACTATGAACATGATTTCATAGTGTTCATCATATACTTGTGAATTAAAACTCTTCACAACTATAAAAATCTCATGTAAGCGTATATATATATATATATATATATATTCACACATCCCATTCTCATATCAAAATTATGAAGTTTCACCAATTTTATTTTACATAGAATTCTAAAACATAGAAGAACATAACTTCAAAACTTGTTTTTACAACAATTGAAATATGAAAATCCTTTCATGGCATACAATTACATATGAAAACATATAAAATTCATATATACATATAAATTCCTAATCATGAAAACCTAATTTCACAAAGAAGAAATACAAAATATATTAATTGAGTATATGGGTTATATTATAACCTTACTAGTTTTGACTTAAGAGAGAGATGGAGATGATGATGATGGGGCTTGCTTTGTCTTCTTCTTCTTCTTCTTCTTCTTCTTCTTCTTCTTTTTCTCTGATAACTCTCTTCTTCTTTCTTAGTTTAGACTTAGGCTTTAAAAAAACTAACGTACTGGTAGTATATACATATAATATATAATACAAGTAATATATAATATATGTAACTCCTATATATTAAATGTATACACTAACTTCTATTTAATATATAAGTTACAAGAATTTAAAAAGTATAAGGCCATGTTTGGCTAAACAAAATCCTTTTAAAAACCATTCTTTAATTAGCTAAAGCCTTGTTTGGACAAAATAGATTTAAACAAATACAAGGGCCTTGTTTGGTAAAATCACTTAAAACCCTCTTCCATACTTTTAATAACTCTTTAAATCAATAGATTAAATACTACACTTATTTAATTAATAAAACACATAATACCAAATTATTACACAATTGTAATTCCTTTATTAAACATAATTCATGTAACAAATTATTATTAACACTTAGCACATAACATTAAATCTAATTGAATTATTCTCAACTAAATTAGAATTATGCTACAACATATCAATTTAATTAAATATTACTCTTAATTAAATAAATCCACACAATCACATAATTCATTTATTTAACTCAATAAATAAATCACATATAATATTTATTCACTCAATAAATATTAAAATTTAATATATAAAATCTCAATCATTACAGTTACCGTACAATTCAATCTTTCCACCATACAATGTCTCAATTAAATATAAGACATGGAATTACTGCCAAGTCTTATTTTATTTAATTATATGTATTTCAATTAGAAAATGCACAACTCCCAATAACGCAAATTAGAAACTCTTTTCTAATTTCATTCTGTCTTGGCCAAGGACTATTGGGTTGTCATTTAACGAATCACATAGGATATATCTCTTCTTTTACTAGAAGATATAGATTCTTTATTGATTATTCATTATCTCCATATGTAACTTATTATACCCAAGCATACCCTTTCATATACCCTAAGTGTCTTAAGGAATAAGTCAAAGTATAATTCATAACATACAAGATACAATGATGATCTTAAGTCTAAGGATCAGTTGTACTACTATCACATTAGGAATTCCTATTGACAGGAATCTAAAACTCCATTAGGTATTCTATAGCGAGTCACGTTCAGTGAACTTATTCTCTAATAAGCACCTACATACTTACTTTAGTGTCTCCACACAAACGATCATGAGATCAACCATCCTCATCCAATGAGCAAGCAACATATGTGCCAATCTATCCGGATTTATTCATCCCATTTTTAGTAATCCAACGATTATGAACTATTTTAGTTTTAAAATTTTTAAGAATTTAGATCTCACTAGCATGATCAACCTCATAATTCTAAAAGCATTGCTTAAAATTATGGGTTATTTATATATTATAAAAACAGCATCATGTATATAATTAAATGCCTTTAATAAATGAATACTTTTATTAATAAATAAATAAGATTGTTTCCAAAGTATATGCTTTATCATTATACATGATTGGCTTGTATGCATTATACTTTTAATCTCCCACTTGCACTAAAGCCAATAGCCATGGTATCTCATACCCATCTTCTCTAAGTGACGATCAAACTGCTGTTGTGTTAAAGCTTTAGTAAATAGATCGACAATGTTGTCTTGAGAGTCTACACGCTCCAAGGTGACGTCTCCTCTTTCAATGATCTCCCTAATAAAGTGAAATCGCTGCAACACACGTTTGGATTTCTGATGAGACATGGGTTCCTTAGCATGTGCAACAGCTCTAGTGTTGTCACAGTACAAGGGGACTGCTCCTCCAATGCTAGGAACCACACCAAGTTCGATTATGATCTTCTTCATCCAACAGCCTCCTTTGCAGCTATGTACTCTGCCTCTGTCACTGAATCAGTAACTGTTTGCTGTTTGGAACTCTTTCAACTCACCGCGCTACCTTTTAAGATAAACACATACCCCAAAATGGATTTACTATCATCTTGGTCCGTTTGAAAACTTGAATCTGTGAAGTCCTCGAGTTTTAATTCAGACCCACCGTAGACAAGAAATACATCCTTAGTCCTTTGTAAGTACTTTAGAATATTTTTCACTGCCTTCTAGTGTTCTTCTCTTGGATTCGACTGATATCTTCTTATTACACTAAGTGTAAGAGTGACATCCGGTCTAGAACATATCATACTGTACATGATAGATCCTATTGCTAAAGCATAAGGAATCTTACTCATACAGTCTCTCTCCTCAAGTGTCTTTAGGGCCTGTTTATTAGAGAGACGTATTCCATGGCTCATCGGTATGAGACCTCTTTTGGAATCTTCCATGCTAAACCTCTTTAGCATCGAGTCAATGTACGTTCCTTGAGATAAGCCAAGCATCCTTTTAGATCTATCTCTATAAATCTTTATCCCCAAAATATAGGATGCTTCTCCCAAGTCCTTAATGGAGAAGTGTTTAAATAACCAGATTTTAATCGATTGTACCGTAGGAATGTCATTCCCTATCAGTAATATATCATCAACATATAATATAAGGAATGAAACAGCGCTCCCACTAACCTTCTTGTACACATATGGTTCATCCTCGTTTTTGATAAAATCAAAATTTTTGATTGTCTCATCAAAATGAATGTTCCATCTACAAGAAGCTTGCTTTAATCCATAAATGGATCGTTGTAGCTTACAGACTTGATTTGTTCTAACCTTTGAAAAAAATACTTCTGGCTGTGTCATATACAAATCCTCTTCAAGTTTCCCATTGAGGAAGGTCGTTTTCACATCCATCTGCCAGATCTCACAGTCGTAATAAGCTATAAATGCAAGCAAAATCCGAATGGACTTGAGCATAGCTACTGGTGAGAAGTTTCATCATAATCAACTCCTTGTCTTTATTTGAAACCCTTTGCAACTAGTCGGGCCTTATAGGTCTCTACCTTGCCGTCCACTCCAGTCTTTCTTTTAAAGACCCATTTACACCCAATAGGCTTAATACCTTCAGGTGGTGAAACCAAAGTCCATATTTGGTTCTCATCCATGGAGTCCATCTCAGATTTCATGGCTTATAGCCATTTTCTTGAGTCTGTATTACTCATAGCTTGTTCGTAATTCAATGGATCATCATCATTCATGATGTGTACTTCATTGTCATCCTCTATGACGAATCCATACCTATCAAGTATCTTCGGTACTCTTCTAGATTTATGAATAGGGTGTTTTACAGTAGGTTTATCCACTTGGTCAGGTACCTGACTTTGATCCATAGTAATTTGTGGTTCTTGAACTTCTTCAAGATATATCTTACTCCCACTAACCCCTTCATGGATAAACTCATTTTTCAAGAAGGCAGCATGTTTCGCAACAAACACCTTTTAATCAGTTGGATGATAGAAATAATATCCTAAAATTTCTTTAGGGTATCCCACAAATCTACACTTGTCGGATTTAGTTTGTAGCTTATCATTTTAAATCTTTTTGACATAAGCTGGACAACCCCAAGTCTTAACATACTTAAGATTTGGTTTTCTCTTTTTCCACATCTCATATGGGGACTTTGGAGCAGATTTGGTAGGCACCTTGTTAAGTAGGTATGCAGCCGTTTCTAGGGCATAACCCCAAAAAGAAATTGGAAGATCGGTAAAACTCATCATGGAACGAACCATGTCCAACAATGTTCGATTTCTCCTTTTAGATACTTCATTTAACTGTGGTGTACCCGGTGGAGTCCATTGTGAGATTATACCATTATCTTTGAGATAATTGAGAAACTCACCGCTTAAGTATTCTCCACCCCGATCTGATCAAAGAATCTTAATACTTTTGCCAGTTTGTTTCTCTACTTCACTTCTAAACTCTTTGAACTTTATAAATGATTCAAATTTAAATTTCATTAAATATACATATCCAAATCTTGAGTGATCATCAGTAAAAGTAATAAAATAAGAATACCTTCCCCGTGCATTCGTTATAAGAGGTCCACAAACGTCTGTGTAAACCAACGCTAACAACTCTGTAACTCTTTCTCCTTTTTCACTAAAAGGAGATTTAGTCATTTTACCCATGAAAAAAGATTCACAAGTTGGATATGATTCATAATCAGATAGCACTAAGAGCCCATCCTTATGCAACTTGAATAATCTTGTTTCATTTATATGACCGAGTCTACAGTGCCACATATAGGTATAATTAACATCATTTCTTATCCTTTTCTTAGTTTGTTCAATTTGAAATATATCTTCAAGCATGTCAAGTATGTAAAGTCCATTTCGTAAATTACGAACACCATATAAAACATTGTTATTATAAATAGAACAACTGTTATTTTTTAGTATAATGTCAAATCCATCCATATCTAATACGAAAATAGAAATAATGTTTCTAATGATATTCGGAACAAAATAATAATTATTCAAATTAATGGACTTGTCCGTAGACAGTGCTAATCAATAAGTGCCTACAGCTAATGCAGCAACCTTTGCTCCATTTTCCACTCATAAGACAACCTCATCCTTGTTCAGCTTTCAACATCTGACCAGTCCCTGTATAGTATTACATATGTGAGAAACCACAACTGGTATCCAATACCCAAGTAGAATTTTAACTTTCTGAAAAATTAATTTCAATCATAAACAAACCTTGATTAGGATTTAAAGCTTCTCCAAGCTTATTCTGCTTTTTTCTGCAAGGAAATCCTTGCAGTTCCACTTTAGTGACCCGACTTGTTGCAATGGAAGCACATTCATTTGCTATACGGATCAGGTTTCTTTTGTTCCTTCTTATTCACCTTGCCTTTAGCCTTCTTTGATTTTTTCTTTACAGAAGATACCTTGGACCTCTTCCTTTTCTTGGAAGAATCATCCACCATTAAAACATGGTTATTCTTAGATGAGAAGTGACCTTCAGCAGTTTTTAACATGTTAAGTAATTCAGGCAAGCTGACATCCAACTTATTCATGTGAAAATTCATAACAAATTGTGAGAAGCTCTTAGGGAGTGACTGCAAGACTAAGTCTTGACTCAACCCCCCATATATGACGAACCCAAGCTATCCAAGGTGTTCAATCAGATTGATCACCCTTAGGACATGATTCTCAACGGCAGTGCCTTTGATCATCTAGGATCAGAAGAGCTCCTTAGATATCTCATATCTAGCAGTCCTACTTTGTTCACCATACAACTCTTTGAGGTGAAGCATCATAGTAGGAGCATCCATGTTTTCATGTTGACGCTAAAGCTCATTATTCATGGATGTGAGCACGAAGCATTGAGCTACAGATGCATCATTTTGCCACTTTATAATAGTGGCAATCTCTTCCTTAGAGGCTGTCTCTGGAACAGTTCCAGGGATAGGTGAATTTCGAAGTAAGAAATATTTTTAACAGTAAGAATTAATCTTAGATTCCTTAACCAGTCCATGTAATTCGATCCGGTTAGTTTATTAGCATCAAGTATGCTATGCAGTGAAATTAGTGATTTCGACATTTTTAAATTTCTGCATATGAAAAAACAGCATTTTAGCAAATATTCATTTAATTAATTATTTACATACCAAGATAAGTTAGGTTTTATTTTAAATTGGTATCTCCCACTATTTTCTTCAAACGATATTACCCTCACTTATATAGTTAGGCAAAATCTAATTAAAGATTTGCTAGTCATAATAAGGATCCTATTTCAAATGTATATAGCCTTGTGAAAAGCACAACAAACCATATATAAATAAATAGGTAGACAACTGTTTGTCAATTATATTAATATGTAACTCCTTTTATTTTGCCTCTCATATTATTTTGATCAAGTGGTAGCACATCCGAATCAAAATTATTTAAGTTAAGTCCAACATAGCACTTATATATATTCAAAAAAGAAAAAATTTATCATTGTGGATAACACAACAAAATATTATTGTTCAATTTTCTTTATAAGCATTAAATGTTATAAATTAACATCTTAAATATTTAATACTTGCCTTGTGTATAGCATAACAAACTCATATTAAATATTTAATGCTCTATTAATTTTATCATGCTAGAAGGCGACGTTCGATATTCCAAATATCTTTGAACGCTTTAGATTTAAAATAATTTCTTTGAGGGGTTTGTTATTATTAGTCTCATCTTGTTTAGCGCGCAATATACGTCATTTTATTAAAACATGCAAAGCATGTTTGCATAAAATATAATATATATAATATTAGCATGCACATATAAACTACTATAGTCTACCTGGATTGATTATGGGCATTTATTCTTGTTTGGTTCACTAGAGCCATCAAGTGAACCAAAAGGTCAAACCTAGGAGTGCAAGAATTAAATTTAAACATAACTATTACATTTAAACCTGGGCTTCATACAAATGGGTATTCAAGCGCTCCTTGCTCCTTGCTCCTTGTTCTCTAGTTCTTCAAGATAATTCTAACTAGTCTTATTACATAAACTATTTAATTTAAATAGAAACCTTGATCAGCAGTCAAAGGGAAGTACATAGAAGGGAGATAGAATTTTACATCAAGAAAATTAGAGAAGACGAGGTACGCAGACCCCATTTAATAAAACCCATTCATTCAATCATTCAATTAAAATAAAATCCAATCACACTGGTCAATAGTCCATAATCAACCCCATTTAATTTCATACATATCACCATATGCATCAATAAATAAAAAGTTTAATATATACATTGATATCGATTTAATGGGGAATAATATTTAGTTTCGGAAACCAATTTCAACTCTAATTAGTTATCATGGAATCCAATTCCAACTATAATTAGTTAGAATGAAATCCAATTCTAATTAAAATAAACATATTTATTTCAATCCAATTCCAAATCTAATAAACTCATTTATTAATCTGGAATTACAGAAAAAATATTTAATTTTAATTTTTTATTAAAACACACCTTTTATCTTAATTTTAAAAAATAAAACAAAATAAATTTTTATTTCTCCTGGGGTGGAGCTGCAGCGTTGCTAGTGAACTAGCATCCAGCACTGCAGCGCCACGTCACCAAAAACAGAGACAGCTAGCTGGCGCTACGGCACTGCTGAAGTACTGGCTTCAGGCGCTACATTGGCACGTCAGCAACAGAGACATAGAACCGGCGCTGCTGTAAAGCCTGGGAAAGGCGCTGCTGTAAAGCCTGGGAAAGGCGCTGCAACGCCGCTGGCCAGTGTTTGTTTTTCTTCTTCACGAATTGTGCAGTTTTTCTCCAAAAACTTAATTCCTAGCCAACTATCATGCCCAATTAAATTGTTCAAAACACATATCAGTATATATATCAAATCTAAACAATTAATAACTCACATAAAAATTTGGCTCTGATACCACTGTTAGGTTTGTAAGAAATCATGGACGCAATCAAATTACAAAAATAGCGGAAGCATTGTAAAATCAGAGTTTAAAATTTTTTACAAACCAATTACCCGGATCATCTTTTATGCAAATTATTAATTTAATATGATAAATAGGAAGTTATGGAATCATACCCTTGTAGAACTAAGCTTCTACAGGTACGAGTTCAACTCCTTGTTCTTTGCGATCTCCTTGAATCTTCGGGATTGATTCCTTCCTTTGATCAACGTTAGCCACCCAAGTGTTTGGCCTCTAGAGGTGATCCACCAAGGAAGAGGAATTGTTCAAGAAGGATGGTGGTTGGCTAAACTCTAGTTTTCTATTCTTTATAGAAAAGGAGTACTCTCCAACAATTGGAGTTGTATCAACTGATATCTAACATAAGACCCATCTTATATAGATATTGTTCAACCCTTCTAATCCAATTAGAAATATGATTTCATTAAATTAATTAAACTCCTTTAATTAATTAGGCTTCCCAACCCATTGCAATTAATTAATTAAATTTGTCTCCTAATCTTATTAGAAATAAATGAGCGTACTAATATTAAATTAATTCCTAAACTACTTTAGAAATTAAAATAATAATAATTTTAATAATATTAATAAGACTCCTCTTATGAATTTATATTTAATATTTCTAAAATATTAAATAATAAATATTAAGCTATTTAATTTAGTCTCACCATATATTAAATTAATTACACTTAACATATTATTACGATTATGTCATTACCTTCTTAAATAATTATTCTTCCTTTTATGATGTGACCCTTTAGGTTCTATATATTAAACCGATTGTGAATAAATCAATTAAAATAATTATAATCTTATTTAAATAAATAAATTAAACTAATAATCTATTTAAATAAATATTATTTATTCTAAAATAGGGATAAGTCTCCCTAGCGATCAACGACTTTTCAGATAATATAGATTTCAACATTAATCATAAAAGAACATTTGAGTTAATAGTTACCATACAATTTAATCCTTCCTCCATACAATGTCCCAATTAAATATAGGACATGTAATTACTTTAAAGTCTAATTTTATTTAATTATATGTATTTCAATCAAAAAATGCAAAACTCTAAATAATGCAAATTAAAAACTCCTTTCTAATTTTATTCTACCTTGACCAAGGATTCATGGGTTGTCAATTATCGAATCACATAGAACATATCTCTTATTTTACTATAAGTGGTAGATTCTTTGTTTATCATTCATTATCTCCATATATAACTTATTACAACCAAGCATATCCTTTGATATACCCTAAGGGTCTTAAGGAATAAGTCAAAGTATAATTCATTATACACAAGATATTATGATGATCTCAATTCTGAGAATCACTTGTACTACTATCACATTAGGAATTTTTATTGACATGCGAGTAAAACTCCATTAAGTATTCCTTAGTGAGTTACGTTCAGTGTACTTATTCTCCAATAAGCAGCTATATACTTGCTTTAGTGTCTCCACACAAATTATCACGAGATCAATCATCCTCATCAAATGAGCAAGCAACATATGTACCAATCTATCCGGATTCACTAATTCACTCTTTAGTAATCCAACGTTTGGGAACTATTTTAGTTTTAAGCTTTCAAAGAATTTAGATCTCATTAGCATGATCAACATCATGATTCTAAAAGCATTGCTTAAAACTATGAGTTATTTACATATTATAAAAACAACATCATGAAGATATTTAAATGTTTTTGATAAATGAATACTTTTATTAATAAATAAATAAGATCATTTTCAAAATATATGCTTTATCATCATACATGATTGGCTTGTATGCATACTACTTTCAAACAACATATAATCAACCCATTTATTATTATACATATCATCATATGCATCAATAAATAATATTCATCTCATGAATAATAAATCCATTCCACTTATGCATCGATATCATTTAATGGGCAATTAAAATTCTCATACATATAAGGAATCAAAACAATTAATAACTCGAATAAAGGTTTGGCTTTGATTCTAATGTTAGGTTTGTAACAATCAAAGTAGCAGAAGCATGGTAAAAATAGGATTTTAAAATTTTACAAACCTTATACCCAGATAATCCTTTACGCACAATTATTAATTAAATGAAAGGGAAGAAATTATATAATCATACCCTTGTCGAACTAAGCTTCCACAGGTACGAATTTAACTCCAAATCCTTCGTGATCTCCTTGAGTTCTCTAGGATTGATTCTTCCTTTGATTAACGGTAGTCACCCAAGCGTTAGGCCTCTAGAGGTGATCCACCAAGGAAGAAGAGATATTCAAGAAGTTGGGTGTTTGGCTAAACACTAATTCTATCTCTATAGAATGTGTGTACTCTTCCAACTATTGGAATAGTGTGTAGTGTCTAACCTTGTTCCATAATAAGACTTTCTTATTTATAGGTGTAGGCAACCCTCCTAAACCTTTTAGGAATTGGGTTTCATATTAATTAATTAAATCTTTTAATTAATTAGGCTTCCCTTTTTCATGGCATGATGCACAAAGAAATAGAGGTCTATGTGGATGACATCATCATCAAATCTTGGAAGGAGGATGACCACATCAGCCATCTCAAAAAGCTTTTCAACAAGTTGCGCAAGTACAACCTTAATCTGAATCCGGCAAATGTGCTTTTGGTATAAAATCAGGAAAGTTGTTGGGATTTCTAGTGAGCAACAGTGGCATTGAACTAGATTCGGCCAAAATTAAAGCATTCACCTAAATGTCCGTGCCCCGAACAGAAATGGAAATACGGGGGTTCCTGGGGAGAATCAATTTCATAAGCAGATTCATCTCTCAACTAATGACAACTTGTGAACCCATTTTTAAGTTGCTAAGGAAGAATTCCTCCATGAAATGGAATGAAGATTGTCAAAAAGCCTTCATTTCCATCAAGAAGTAGTTGATCGAAGCACCTGTCTTGGTACCCCCAAGAGATGAGGTTCCCCTATTAATGTACCTGTCAGTCAATGCCAATGCAATGGGTTGTATGCTGGGCCTGAAGGATGATAGATGCAAGGAGAGAACTATTTATTACCTCAGCAAAAGATTCAGTAGCGCCGAGCAGAAGTACACTTTGATTGAAAAGACCTGTTGTGCATTAGCATGGGTCGCCATGAGATTACAACATTATCTATATGGGCACACAACATATCTCATATCCCATATGGATCCGCTGAAGTATGTATTCAGCAAACCTATGTTAAATTGTTGATTGTCCAAATGGCAGTTGATCCTACAACAGTTTGACATTATCTACGTTACTCAAAAGTCTGTCAAAGGTCAGGGAATTGCTGATCAATTGCCCGAAGCACCGTCAGGGGATTTTTAACCCTTAGAAACTTATTTCTCGGATGATGGGATAACGAAAATTCAACAAATCCCTCAAGAAAATACAGTCCAATATTGGAAAATGTATTTTGATGGAGCCGTGAACGTGGAAGGTGCTGGAGCAGGGGCAGTTCTTGTCTCTTTTGTAGAAGAACAGTATCCTTTGGCCATCAAGTTGCAGTTTGTCAACACCAACAACACTTTTGAGTATGAAGGCTGTATAATGGGGTTGAAACTGGCCCAATCCATGGGTATCAAATATTTACTAGTCTTTGGGGATTCTGAGTTGGTTATCAAATAAACCACCGGGGCGTATTATACCAAAGAATTGAATTTGATGTCGTATCATTGGCAAGTTATCAAGATATCCATGGAGTTTGAAGAAATAACCTTCATCCACATCCCTCGAGGTAGGAATGACTTTGCTGATGCATTGGCAACGTTGGCTTCCTTGATCCACATATCTGATATGATGGAAATTCCTGACATCAAATTTGCAAGCCAAAAGGCCCCATCATATGGGAATTACATTTAAGAAATATCATATGAACTACCTCCTATCAAATAGCCTTGGTACCAAGATATAAAAGAATATCTTCGAGATGGATCTACGCCTATTGAGGCATATCAAGCTGAAAGAAAACAGATTCATAAGATGGCTATAAAATTCTATCTGAGCAGAGACACACTCTATAAAAGGGATGCGGGAATAGGCCTTTTAAGATGCTTGGATAAGGATCAATCCCAAAGACTGATAGATGAAGTCCCGGTGGAGTCTGTGGTCCACACATGAGCGGCCCTTTACTTGCTAGGAAGATATTGAGAACAGGGCATTATTGGATCTCTCTCAAATGATCACGTTAGGAGATGCTACCAATGCCAAGTCCAT
Organism: Panax stipuleanatus; assembly: GCA_020205555.1. Classification (NCBI taxonomy): domain Eukaryota; kingdom Viridiplantae; phylum Streptophyta; class Magnoliopsida; order Apiales; family Araliaceae; genus Panax; species Panax stipuleanatus. Next base: position 41,907,634 of record CM035116.1, on the reverse strand, counting down.
GGAATTGTCATTCACGCTCCTCTAAATGAACTGCACAATATGAGTTCACCATGGCCCTTTTTTATGTGGGGAATGGACGTGATTCGGCCAATAGAACCCAAAGCCAGCAATGGTCATCGATTCATCTTCACCATGATCGATTACTTCACCAAATGGGTTGAGGTTGCCTCTTTTCCCAAAGTCACCAAAGAGGTAATCATTGGTTTCATTAGAAACAATGTAATCTGTCGATATGGACAACCGGAGGTGATCGTATCAGACAATGCCAAGAAACTAAATAACCAGATGATGAAAGAATTATGCAGAAAGTTTTAAATCAAGCATCTCAATTTCGTCATCTATCGTCCCAAGATGAATGGTGTTGTCGAAGCGGCCAACAAAAATATCAAGAAAATCATGCAAAAAATGTCCGCCAATCACAAAGAATGGCCCAACTTATTGCCTCTGACTCTGCTAGCCTACAGAACGTCAATGCGTACTTCTACTAGGGCTACCCCATACTCATTAGTCTATGGCATGGAAGCAATACTCCTTATAAAAGTGGAAATGGAATCATTGAGGGTGTTAATAGATGCTCAGATAGAAGAAGACCAGTGGTTACAAGAGCGATACCACCAGTTATCCCTGATAGATGAAAAAAGGGCTACAACCATCTTTCACGGGAAATTATATCAGCCAAGGATTGCTCAGTCATACAACAAGAATGTTCGACTCCGGTAATTTAAAGAAAATAACTTGGTACTGAAGAAAGTTCTTGCCAATTAAGATGAAGCTAAAGGAAAGTTTGTCCCAAATTAGGAAGGTTCTTTCATTGTCAAAGAAGTGTTGACAGGAGAAACCATCATATTGCAAGAAATGGATGGGAAAGAATTTCCCCAGCTCATCAATTTAGACACCGTGAAGAGGTACTATGTCTAAAGCACCTGCAAGCCATCATCCTGGTCTTGTGAAAAGATCAAATCAATTCAGGTTTTCACTAGAAGCCTGAACTACGAATGACTTGATCTTCTACAATCCGGGAGTACGTAGGCAGCCATTTACGGTGCGGTCAAACCAAATAAAAAATTCAAAAACCCCTCAAACCAAGCTCAAACCCAAAATAAACACTTCTCAAACCTTTCAGGCAAGCTTGAACTACGAATGACCTGATCTCCCTCCACTCGGAAGTATGTAGGCAGCCATTTATGGTGCGGTCAAACCAAACAAAAAAAATTCAAAAACCCCTCAAACCAAGCTCAAACCCAAAATAAACACTTCTTAAACCTTTCAGGCCAACCTGAACTACGAATGACCTAATCTCCCTCAACCCGAGAGTACGTAGGCAGCCATTTATGGTGCGGTTTAACCTTCAAGAAAAAACATAAACCCTATTGAAAACAAGTCCCAAGACACCAAAACCCATATAAAACCCAAATACTATCAGGCCTCCCTGATTAACAGACCCTTCCGAGGTACTCTCCGACATCTCAATGTTAATCCATCAAGGAAAAGCTCATGACACATCAAGACAGCAAGTCATGAAAAAAGTGGTAATCACTCAGCAATAACAATACATATCAAAAAGGGAAGTGAATCAAAATATATTTCCCTACCATATAATATTGTTTAATATATACAATATATCCTGTACATGACAAAAATGGCTAACCTAGTCGATGCAGGAAAATGAAAGCTAGTCTATAAACCCGCTGATAAACGGGATAGCAAGTCCAACATGGTGTCCCTCTCAGAAGATGGAGGTGCATCTATAAGCTCATGTTCTAAAGTCTCCATGTGAGCTAGAAGATCCACAGCCATCTGCATAGTGCTACTATGATAATCTATGAAAGAACTCATATCTGCAATGATGCTAAGTGTATAGAACCTGAGTGAAGTACTATCAGCAATGTAAACATCCTGAATAGCTAGAGCATTATCCTGCTCAATGAAAGCAGCATCCCGGGCAACTAGAGCCCCCTCTATCTCAATAAAAGTTGCGTCCCTAGTAGCTCGAGCATCGTCCCTATCAACAAAAGTTGCAGCTCTTCCATAAAAAGCCGTCAACATCAGTGCTCTAGCCTGATCCCTATCAAAGGTCATCCGAGATAACGAATCTATAAGAGATGGATCTGTTCCAATAGGAATTCTAGGGTGTCACTGACCAAAGCTACTGTCAAACCATCAAATAACTCGTCCTCGATGGGAGAATCAGGGTCCTCCATATGCTCCTCCTCATCAGAGTCACTACTTGGAGCTGAGTGAACAACCGCAGCTGATGCAATGTCTGCCTCTAACCATGTAGAATACTCTAGAGAATGACCTAGATGAATAGTTGAAAAATTAGCCCTCTCACGACTAGTCCAACAATCATAAATCTTGGTCAAGTCAGCTGATGACAAAGACGAAGCTGATAGTCGCTAATCTAAAGCCCTCTCAAAGTGGTGAATATCCTGAAACTGATCAAACTGTCCCATGACAACCAGTGGATGATATATGGTCACCCCTCTCAAACCTGCCAGGGGTAGATAATCTATGCTAACTGCATGAGTAATGAAGCTATAAAGAGAGCTGAGCCCTAAACAGGGCAAGATTGCAAATATATGCTCGATCGCCGTCAAGAAGGCCAACCACGATGCCGCATCTGTACACTCAGCCGGCTAAAAGGAGTAGGACATGGCTATCTCATGAGTAAAATAGTACCCATGATGTCTAAAAGTGCCGATGGGTCTCAAGTGTGTCATAAACCACACGTACAGTAAAAGGCACTACCCCTGAAGAACCCCATAGGATAGGTATGGCAGAATATAGCCGACCTCAAGGTCTCTGCTAATATCATAGGTAGGACCCTATCTGAGAGCACAAACAACTTTAATCAGGCCAATGTCCAAGTGGTCCATATACAACGGCATATTCAAGTAAGTTGTGACGCACATCAACAGATCGTCCACGCGTGCAATCTGCCACTCACTTGCAGTGATAATAAAGTCTCTTGAGTATCGTGCATAGCTGTCCAGCTGGCCAAATCGATCAATCAAGAATTCCAGGGACACCACGTGCCCCTGCAGTAATCTCATTTGTGACGAATCTACTCCTCAAGCCAGTCATAGTCATGAACTGTCGCCTCATATCACTAAGGGTCATATTAGCACAAGGCCGATCCAATGCCAAATCGGTGATGCGTTCATACTCCTCCAAAGTAGGAATCAGCTGATGGATGCCAAATCTAAAAACTTATCGCTCAAGTATCCAATAGGATAATATATTGTCCACGAAGCCCAATGGGACCTGGAAATCCAAATTTGCCATAGAATGCCCTAACAACTAATAAACTATTGCTCTGTCTGTGGGAGGCAAACTGTCATACCAGGATATCAAAGAAGATGCTATCAATGAAGGTGGCAGGTGCTTAATATGGCTAACGGTAGATGAAGACATCTGTTGAACCGTATCATGAGACCATCCAGGGGTCAAAGATAAAACTCACCTATCTGAATGCATATCCATGACATAATGCATGCATCATGATAGATGATAATGATAAATGACAATAGCATACAATAGATAGGAAATATCATGCATTCTAAATACACCGTCTACTGAAAGCATCATCTCTATCTGCCACTAAAATGGAAAATAAAAAGTACAGGGAAATGGGGCACAACCGCCCAATGACTAACAGAGGCCTATTAAAAGAGATAACGAGAAATGGGGCACATCTGCCTAATATCTAACAGAGGCCTATCAAAAGATATAACGAGAAATCTATCAAAAGAAGTCTATAATATCTGCATTTAGACTATCAACCTACTACAACTCATCCTGAGTCACTGAATCTCTACCAGTAGGAATGTCTAGTCGATAGGGAGGAGGATCGGCACTAGCATAACGGCCAGAATATGGACCTCCGGAGGGGCCAGCTCCAGAGCTAGAAGGATCAAATGAATCTGCCTCTGAAGGTCCCTGCCAAGGTGCCTGATAAAAAACTATGCCCGATCCACCTCCTGGGTTAAATTGGAAATATGCTCTAAATGAGTAGGCTCTCAAAAGAAAGCTATCCAGTCTGTCATCATAACAGGCCCAGGAACCATATCTGCCATGAATTGAGTGGCACGAGTCTGAGCCTCAATAGTGTGAGGACTCCACCAAAGGTAAAATGCCTCCTAACTTTGAGGACCCTCTGATAGGGTGAAGCCATCTAAGCCCACCAAGGGAATATCTATGACTGGCTGAGATAAGGGCCAATGATGCCAAGTAGGAGGAGGAAATGGAATACAGATCTCTCCCATAACGTTCTTGATAGTGCTCTCTCCCAAATAGAGCTCCCAACCTCCATCAGTCAAAAGGGGAATCCGGCGAGTGGCCAATGTAAACTCTAATTCGGTCTGGAATCCATCCTCAAATCCAACTGTCAGATAATCCGGGGTATAAGGAACCCACGTGATAGAGTCGGCGATCAAGAGCTATAACTGCAAGCGGAAATAGATGAACCCCTCTTCTATAGAGACCTCCATTAAAGTGGAATGATGCCAACGTCGTCCCCGCGAATATATCTCAAAGCCCAAAGTAGTTGTCCGGCGTAGACAAGGGAGCCTCTCATATAACCAAAACTAGAAGTACAAAGATCAAATGTCCTAAGTAATAAAGATTGATAAACATAAAATGAGGGAGATTGAAAGGTGAAAGAGAAATTACTCACCTGCAGAAAGGGATAAAAACCCAGCTAAGCCTCCATCAAGCCCTCAGAGCGTAGGCATAACCCACGAAGAAAATAGGCGAAGGTAAAGGTGCCCCAGTTAAAATCCCTGATGCGCTCCACATATCAAGTAGCACTCACCAGAGCAAAAGAGACCGTCAAGGAGTTGTCTTCTATGAAATAACCCCCTGATGATGACCAAGAACAATCGCTAAAGAAGGCGATCTCTAACCCTCTGATCATCAGGCAGAGGCTTAGTAAAATCCCCATTCTGGGCATCAACACTAAAGGTCACTGAAAGGATAATCCGACCCTTGATGGTCGTCACAAGAACTCTCCGAAGGGATCAAACGGCAGCAGGCTAATTACCTGCCACCGAAGGCACTGGCTCACCTGTAAGCTCTAAACCAGTGATGAACCTCTAATCCATCAGGTTCATCATAACCTTGCAGTCCAACAAGTGGAGAGACTGGGTCTGGTGGAACCATCGCTCAGATAAAGCCCGTAAATAATCCCAAGGGCAACGACTGGGAGGAATAGAGAAAAAGGCCTCGAAACCCCAAGTGTTGACGATGGCCTGATATTCCGAATGCGGAGTATGATACAAAGAATAGACGCTAAACCAGTTCCCCCTGGGCTGAGTAAAGCGAGGAACCTACATTAAATTACAAATTTAGATTAAACCTTTGTCCTGAAATGGCAAAAGGAAGAAAATTCCAGAATAAAAACTTCAGTCACCCCATTAGCATGAAGGTAAATCGAATGATGGCGTCTCAAATCGTCCAAAAGCTCCAAAATCATCACAACGATGGCTGGAAGCTCCCTATGCGGAGTGGGAGCTAGAGAATGATCCATCCTCCATGTCATCCACATCATTCGGCCTCTCAGCCTATATCGGACGAATCACTGACTCAGCTAATCGGTGAGGCTGTCGGGCCGGACGAGGTTGAGGGACATCAGAAGCTTTCCTCGACCTCACACCTGTAGATACCCTGCTAGAACTGCCTGGTCTATCTGAATCCATAACCTGGACAAAATATCCAAATCACCTCAGAAAGGGTGAGGTAAGCCTTAAACTTGCTACAAATTCAAATTAAATCATTATTTTGTGCATATTCTAAGTCCTAAAGCATGCATTAGTTAACATACATCTCCAGTAGAGTTAAAATTGCATGTTTATTAAATTCTCGGGCTTTTGAAAAAAAATTGCCAGAGTCTCCTTTGTAAAATGAATTATCCGCATGCACATAGGCATGACTAGGTGGCCATTCAGTAGAACACCTACCCAAAATCATGACCATTTCATACATATGAAAAAAAATCAAAATTAAACTCCCCATGGCAGCTAAATTACCATATGCATTTTTAGTTGAAAATCTAGGCTCATTTGACCTAAAATAGAATGAGTAAACTGGCCAAAAATGGCGCCAAATCTGTCTCAAAAATCAGTTTTTTTCACATCAAAACGTTCAGCGTAGTAAAACATACACATTTACTAAGTCTGAAAATTTTTATCAAGTCATATAAGCATGCATATTCACTATATTGTGTTTAGAAGCATTCTATATGAAATCTAACATTTTAACGGTCAAAACTTGAAAAGAAAGGTTGTAAACGTTACCAAGGTTGTGCAAAAAGATTGTACGGTGATGGATTTTGAAAAAAATAGCCCGAACTCAGTGGATTTGAAAAGGAATTTTAGATTTTCTATATAGTTCAAACTTGAAAATAACTTATGAAAGCCACAGAGGACCAAATTATACCTGTAGGGAGCCGCACCTTTACCTGCGATAGCAGCAGGTAGACCTGCGGCACCCTAGGGTGGGTCCCACCCCCTCTGGTTCAGTCCAAACAAAGTTAAAGCGAAGTTCACAAAAGCTAAAAAGTCAAATCAGGGAAAAAAGTGCTACGCGATTGAGCAGAACTGGCCTGAAACCCTGATTCCGAGCGTCAAACTCCAAATGAAAGAAAATCTTCATATAAGCCATTTGTATGAACCTTGATGTGGTATTCAGAATGCCGATGATGAAAAATTGCTAAAAATTGGCTCTGTCAAAGCATCGGGAAGGTCCGACATTGTGAACAGTGGGTTTCAAATGTGTTAAAGTATCCAGATTTGTCCGAGGGTATGACTCATCAAAAATATTCTACCCCCAACATCGAGATCAGGTAGGTCTGACATTGCAAACCGTTGGCGACAACTACAGTGTAGCATCAAAAAAGATCCGGTGATGAATGTCGTTGAGAACTACTTCAACGAAGGTCAAATTGTTTGATATTGTGAATTTTTGGCGACAACTCCAGCGTAGCATCGAAAAAGATTCGATGATGGAAATAATGGAAAACTATCCTTCATGGGGAGAACCGATGATGAAATCTGTTATACAAATCCCCAGCCGAGAAATCAAATCCGTTCAACCTACCGTTGTAAACTATCGTTGGATTAGGCACCGAGGAGGTTCGGTGATAGTCAAATCTTGCAAACTACCATTCGAGTAGGAATCAAATCAGTTCAACCTACCGTTGTAAACTACCGTTCGAGTAGGCACCGAGGAGGTTCGTTGATCGTCAAAGCTTGTAAACTACCGTTCGAGTAAGAATCAAATCAGATTAATTGATCATTGTAAACTACCATTCGAGTAGGCACCGAGGAGGTTCGGTAATGGTTAAACTCTGCAAACTACTGTTTGTTAACGTCGGGAAAAAATTCGGTCAACTCTAGGTTTGACCTGATTTTTCTCTCTTCCTAAGTTTTGTTGTTTTCTACCCTTATTGCCTTATCTATTTTATGAAGGGTGAATTTTTTATGAAAAGGCCAACATGTATCATATCGACAATTTGAACGATTTATAGAGTCGCAAGTTGGTAGATTTTTGAAATGGTTGTACCAACTCAACCGAGTTTTGTTTGTTTTTGCAAGTAGGCCCAATTAATGGACATTGTCGAAACATGATCTTGAAACCGAGATTCTAAAGTTCGGTAGCTTGGTTAAGTTGGGGGAAGGTGTTAGGCACCCCCCAACTCCCGTGAAAACACGATACCACATCTTTTTAATATTTCCATTTTAAATTGCAATGTGTGTGTGTATGTTAGAAGTAATTGAGCCTACGTTTATTTCTGAAAGTATTGTCGTGCTTCGTTGAACCTATATTCGAAGGGTTTGATTTGATTTGCAAAAGTCCTTTTTAGATAAGATATGAAAATGATGTTTTGAAAGGTTAGTTTTCAAACCCTTCTGCTTGCATAGGAATTGAAGCATGTTTATACTTTCATTTTTATTCTTTTCAGCCTTCGGCTCGATTTAAATGGTGATTATCGGGCTGCGAAGCATCCTCGACCACAAAATATATACAAATGTCAATATTCTCATGGGCATGACAACCATCGGAGTGACTCTGGCATGAAAAATCATATTTCATTATGTTTGGGACCTTAAACCCGGATAACCGTTTAAAGGTCTTTCAGATGTACATTTTTACAAAAAAACTGGTAGGATACATTTGTAATATGGAGTTTGTCCATCATGGGAATCAGATTCTGATCTGTTTGATCATGAATTCCATGATTCCTAGGCTTATAGAAGGAGGCCAAGAAAACCTGCACAGCATAGATATTCACAAAGAAAGTATATTTACATCTATACGTCGCAAAACAAAGGATTCATGAGTTAAATCCTTGTATGCGCGTAGCCAAAGCTTCTCGTTCCCACTAGATAAAAATCTGAGAGTTGCAAGTTTGCTTTAATATTTAACAAAACTAGAAAGAAAGCTAGATTTAAATAAATCTTAGCCATTCTAGCTTCCCGCTTCCAGTTGGACCTATTTTTAAACCGTTTTGAAAGGTAGAAAAGGCTAGATTTAGATAAATCTAATTCGCCAAATTTACATTAAAACAACTACATGTCAAATGAGTATTTAAAATAGGTATTCAATAACAATGAATAAAGAATATATATATATACTAATATATACTAAAATATTAGCTAAAACGGCCACGGAACTGAGTTTCGGGCAAAATCAGAAGATGAAACTTGATATGTACATTCACATATAAGTAATAAAGTAGAAAACGAGTTTTGATCGTAAAAATACTTACAATGGACTGCTACACGGGCTTTTTGCCACTTAGTAGGATTCAAATGGACATTTCCACAGGTTATTTTTTGATATGTCGTAGAATATATGTATACCAACGTGTTAGAAGAATAAAATCGAGGTTTGGAGTACAAGAGGTAGGGCTAAGGGATGAAACGGGCGGAGTTTCAGAGCGTTTTTCTATTTTTTTCTCTTTTTTTTGGCAAGGGGGTCTTATATTTAAAGACCCGATGGTTACAGGTGCATCTGCGGTTGCCGTACCTCTTCCTGCGGCTCCCCAAGTGGGGCCCTCTCCCTTGGATCCTGTCGTCTCGAAGTACGTGCACCCTAAGAAACACAATATCTGGTTCGAACCTTCCTAACTTTTGATCAAAGCGTCCGTTAGAAGCGTGCTATACCTTTATGGATAGTCCTTTCCGAGGGTGTCACAATGACATGGGACTTAATCTTTTCTGAATCCAAGAAGATGGGTTTATAACCAGATCTTTGTTTTTTCGCAGTTTGTCCGTTGAGCTGTATTATGCTGTTTTCATTCGGGATTAATGTTATGTCTCTTTCTGACCTTCATTGCATCAATTCGACTTGATTTTGACCAGATTGGCTTTAAGTTGGTAAAATGATCGTTTTGCCCCTCCAGAGGTTGTCTCCTATGTTGGCAAGGTTTTTAACTATCTTCTTGGAGTTGGCTCTGAGGTTTGAACCTAGCCAATTATGTTCATCCTCAGGGTTGTCTTTGAGGTTGGCTTTGTGATGCCCCCAAATTCGGACGGCCACTAGTCTCTCGAATTCGGTTCGTCACGTTCTAACAATCTCATAATAATAACTAGAATCACACAATCACAACGGATAATCTAGAATAATATATAATGTTTTATTATAATTATTCCCCCAAGTCTCTCAACCTGTAGTACTTAATAAATTACATAATAATATTCAATAATGACTTATTATATAATCTAACTTAAGCTTAAACATAGTTCTAAAATAATCTTAATACAACACTAGAAATTTTAAACATAAAAAGGACAAGCTAGTCGGTAGCTTTGCCGTTGCCCTTATCGACGCCCGAAGGTCCACCTTGCTGTGACGAATGAGAATTTTGTAAAGATATTTGAATATTTATTGAAATAAATAAATATTTTTAATGATTTAATTATTGAGTTAAATAATTAATTCATGAATTTGTGGAAGATTAATTTAATTATATGTGTTACATTAATTAAATTAATATGTATTAATTTAATAGTTCAAGGTATATATTTAATTGAGTTTATTTGATTAAATGAATTAATTAAATAAGAATAATGTTATTTTAATTAATTTAATAATTAATTAAAGAATTAGTGAATTAACATAATTAATAAATAAAAATATTAATTATGTGACAATGTGATTTAAATGTGAATTATCATATTTTATTTAATTAATTTAAATAAGATTAATTGAATTAATTAAAGTGTTACATTAACTATATTATAAACTAATTATTAAAATAAAGAGAAAGGAGGAAAAGAAAGAAGGCAAACAGGGCCTTAAGAGGAGTTAGTCCGTTGTAAATACAACGGTAATATTTATATATACGTATAAGGAAGTGTTAGAAATTCTCAAAGAAAAGTTGAGAGAGAAATATCAGAGGAAAAGAGAAAAATTGAGGGAAAAAGAGATTTGAGAAAAAGAAGAAGGAATTGAGAAGAGATAGAGAGAAAGAAATTTGAGAAATCCTAAGTATTATCTGTGATTGTGTTATCTTCATACAAAAGGGTAATTCTTCTTTTAAGTTTTCAAAATTAAGATTTCTTAAATACGTACTCTTAAGTTTTTTGTGAAATTGGTTTTCCCAATTGGGTTACGATATAATTTTATCTATACGGGTATGTGATGATAACGTGTTTTATAATATACAATCATGATTTAAAAGGATCAATTTTATTTAAGATGGCCTTAATTGGTTTTTTTGGAAATCACAAAGTTTATTTAAACATATGTTTTTTTTCTGTTAAGAATTATTTTGGAAAATTAAACCAAGATATGTTTATATATGTAATCATATATGTTGATATTATGTGTAGAATCATGTAGGTATGATTTACACTGATCACACCAAGAAATTTTGTTAAGAATTGGATTTTTCAAAAATATAGAGTGTTGAATATGGGTTAATAACCCATATGGGTGAAATACATGTTGTAATCATATGTTTTGATTAAAATTGACGTTTGATTATAAGTGTATATGTTTAAACAAAGAGAATGGAATTAAAATGAACGGATTCGGTGTAGTAACGAATCCGTAATGTTAGATTTTATATTTCTCATTAAATTTTGTAAAATTTTAAAGAACAGTGAAATTGATGGTGTTAAATTATGTAATTATATGACTTGGAATGTTAAGAACATGTTATAAGTGATATATAATGTTCTTGTGAAGTTTATACTTCATGGGTAACATTATAAATCAGTGTATTGGTGTAAAATTGGAGAAAATGGCCGAATTTCTGTGTTCTTCGCGAACTGAAAATTCTGAAAAAACGCAGTCGCGCGGCCGCTCCGGGTGCAAGGCTAAACCGCGCGCGGCCGCTCCCGTCTTAAATTTTCGAAAAAATTTGCTAAGTGTTGAAATTTGAGAAAAATATTTTTAATCTAATGAACATGAAAATATGTTGTAAATATGATAGGATGTTGATATAAGTTTAATAAATTATGTTATGTGATTAATTAATGAATTAATTATGTGACTTAAATTATTATTTATAAACTTTAAATAATGTGATATAAATATGAAGACATTATTTTAAGTTTAATAAACATGAAGACATGTTATGTATGTAATAAGTTGTTAATACAAGTTAATAACTTAAGTTATGTGATTAATTAACAAGTTAATTAATCAACGTGAACCATTATTTGAAAAACCTAATAATGAGTTCAAAGAACACTAATTGTAAATCAATAATCATATCGAACATGTGATTAATTGATATTGTAAATGTGTGATAGGTAAGAGTAATTAAAGAAGTGAGAAATAATTGTAGCTTGCGCACGAGGCAAGTTTTCTATCCCTAACTTATTATTATTGTTGGGCAAGTTTCCTAAACTAAACTCTTTAAATTAAGCAATTGCTATGCTTAATTACTATTGTTGAGCAAATTCTTACTCTTGAATATCCAAGTTTAGAATTTTACATGAGATGCCATGATTCCTTTAAAAGTATCATTTAAGTGTACAATACTTATTCGATTGTATACCTTGAGAAGTTAATATTCAATTTGAATATCATTTATTGAGTTATCCAAACCAATAATAAGTTAAAACTTATTATTATTGTTGGGCAAGTTTCCTAAACTAAACTCTTTAAATTAAGCAATTGCTATGCTTAATTACTATTATTGAGCAAATTCTTACTCTTGAATATCCAAGTTTAGAATTTTACATGAGATGCCATGATTCCTTTAAAAGTATCATTTAAGTGTACAATACTTATTCGATTGTATACCTTGAGAAGTTAATATTCAATTTGAATATCATTTATTGAGTTATCCAAACCAACTTTATTTGGTGCGAATTCTGATGTCAAACTGGGATGAACAACCCTAATATAGGGGATTAATGAAGATGCTTTAAGCGTTAAGATAATGTGCACAATATCAGTACAAAGGGCTGATCTCCTTAAGTACGAGAAGTAAAGTCTATATAGTCTTATGACTGTTAAAGGTTGGAAAGGTTAATATACTTGACAACCTAGAACTAGGTTCAAGGTCTTAATGACTCTCAGAAGTAATTTGACTCTCTATTAATATTCTTGATTCAAAAGTTAAGAAGTAATTTGACTCTTGATTAATATTCTTGATTCAAATGTTGAGCTTTCTGTTATTCAGAATTCTTTCACTCGCATGGTATAATTCTGTCATATTTTTATACTTGCGGGCATTCGTTCTCACTCTTGCATAATAACATTGAAGCTAATAATGAACGAAGTGATGTACCTTCTAGTAGCAAGGGCAAAGGAAAAGCTAACAAGTGTTGATGTTAAGAATGTGAAAGTTCAAGACTTATGTGTGATGATTTAAGACTTGTTTATTTACGTTTCCGCAACAGAGATTTAAGGTTAAGTATAACCTGGGATTTATGATGTATTATTATGTCAGATGATGTAAGATGATGATTTATTTATCTAATAAATGAATTTCATTATTTATGGGTAGATAGTTGTATGATATTGGAACAGTGAACACTAAATCCTGTGGAAATTAAGATACCGGATTTGGGGGTGTCACAAGTTGGTATCAGAGCCGTAGGTTATAAACCTTAGGTGGGGGGAAAACCTTAGGATAGTAGCCTTCGTGAAGATAGTAATGATAACTCTGATTGAGTTCTAAGAAAGAAAATAAAATTACCTTATGTGCTATGTGCTTATGTGTTCATACTTGTTAGAGTATTGATTAGCATCACGTAAAAACTAATACTAAAAATCTATTTTGTCAGGATGTCAGATACTGGAGGAGCTAGTCAGCCCAGGGATATTGTAACCCTAAAGACTAGAGATGAGGAGCCCCGAGACATACATACTGTCTGGGAGTAGTTAGTACAGCCAGAGCCATCTCCTGTGATTCCAGATTTTGGTCAGGAGCATGTGCCAGAGATTAACTTAGAGGAGGACCCTGAGGAGGTCGAGATCCCGGCTGAGGCAGCCGATGAGGAGGAAGAGGAAGACCTTGAAGAGGAAGAGGAGGAGGAAGACCCTGAGGAGTTCCCACCGAACTCTGTCAGTGCTGATATGTATGATTTATTGTATGATTGCAACGTAGAGTTACAAGATACAATTCAGGAGTTGAGGGAGCAGTCAGCTGCTCAGGGTGGTGAGATTGAGACACTCTACACTCGTCTTGTTAATGTGGAGTGGGATTTGGTTCATGAGAAGGGCCAATCTGAGCAGAAGACAGAGGAGATAGAAAAGTTAAAGAGTGAGTTGCAAGAGAAATCTGAAAGACTCGTCATAGTGGAAGAAGCTTAGGTGAGAAATGCACGACGTGCGGATCTGGCAGAGGATGATGTGCGTACGAAAAGAGTTAAGGTTGCAGAGACGTGCTACACGTTTTTGAGCGCAATGGATGAGGCCCAGGACCGAGTTATGAGATATCCAATTCAGCTCGAGGGACTGCCTGGATATATGTTAGATCGCAGGACTATGTCCCGCATTATAGAGGAGGAGCATAGTGAAGCTGTCCGACACCTTAGTAGGCCGTGATAGGACAATATGATATTGTTAATGATTAAATAATCGTAAATAATGTAAATTCCGATGTGTTTATAAACAAAGGAATATTGTGATAATGTAAATCCTGTAGAAACTTTATTTCAGGATAGTTGATGTAAATGGCAGAAATGATATCGTATTGTACTAAAAGCTTTTGGTTTAATAAAATAATAAAGTTGTTTAAGATGATATGGGTTAAGTGAGTATGTTAAAGTATTTAACATTATGTTATACTCTTTGGAATAGTTAATGTAAATTCCGATGTGATTAAAAACAAAGGAATATTTTGAGAAACTAAATCCTGAAGATTCTTTATCTTGGGATAGTTGAAGTAAATGGCAGAGATGCTATAGTACTATGTTTAAATAAAATATCAAAGGTTATTTGAAAAGAAAAGAGTTAAAGTGGTTATGTTAAATATTTGAGTTAAGTCTTAAATATTTAAGAGATTGAATAAAGATCTAATGAGCGTATATTCTTAACAGAAATATGCCGCCAAGAAGGAGACAAAATCGTCGACAAGCCCAAGAAGGGTCAACCAATAATAACAATGATGCCAATGCGAACCCCGTTCAGCAGTAGGTAAATCTGTTGGCTGGTGCGATTAACAATCAGCCTCAAGCTCCACCAAACACCTCATTTAAAGACTTTAACGCAGTGGGACCGCCAGATTTTAAGGGTTCCACGAACCCGATAGAAGCTCAGACTTGTGTTATGGAAATGGAGAAAATTTTTGAGGTCGCCCGAGTTAGAGAGGACCAGAAGACCGCCTACGCGACATTTATGTTAAAATCAGAAGCCAGCTACTGGTGGCAGGCAAATAAGATCAGGGGAGGTGAAGGAGTAATAACATGAGAAAGGTTTAAAGAAATGTTTTTCGAGATGTATTTCCCGACCAGCTCCCAGAATCAAATGGAGGTGCAGTTTCTGGAGTTGAAGCAGGGGAATATATTTGTGCCGTACTACGCGGCAAGGTTTAACGAATTGTCTAGGTTTGCCTAATATCAGGTGCAAACTGACGAAAGAAAGGCCAGGCGTTTTGAACAGGGACTGAAACCCTGGTTGTTTAGCAAGGTATCAATGTTTCAATAGAACACTTTTACTGGAGTTTTGGAGAAGGCCATCCTCGCTGAAGGTAGACGCGAGGCAGTGTCCAAGTACAATCAGGATCAAAAGAAGAAGAAGAATGATAGTGAACGAAATAATAAGGCTAGTGGCAGTCACACAGGGGGAACTAATAATCATAAACAAAAGTGGAATGACAACCCGTCGTCTGTAAGTCAGCAAGGTAGTCAGAAGAAAAAGTTAGAACCATGCCCAACCTGTGGGAAGACTCATTTGGGAGTCTGCATGAAAGGAAAAAGAGTTGTCTACAATTGTGGTCAGGAAGGCCACATAGCACCTAACTGCCCTAACCCTAAGAAGGGCGCCTGCTACACATGTGGGTCAAAGGATCACTTGGCTAGAGACTGTCCAAAGAAGGCATCTGGAGGGGCAGGGTCAAGTTAAAATAAGGGAAATAATAGTGGAAATCCTCTTACCATTACCGGATCGAGTTCGACAAACCGACCAACTGCAAGGACATTTAACATAACCGTACAAGACGCTGTGCAGTCTAGTGATGTGGTGTCAGGTATCATTCCGATCAATAAAGTTAATGCTTATATTTTATTTGATTCGGGTGCTACTTGTTCATTTATATCCGATGACTTTGCAAAGAATTTATAATTGCTTAAAGACGAATTAGAGATCCCTATGAACATAGAGATTGCGAACAAGGAGGTAATTCCTGTTAAGTATATACACAAGAACTGTAGAGTGGATATTAAGGGTAACGTTATGAATGTAGATCTTATCCCGATTAAAATTGTGGAATTTGACGTTATCCTGGGAATGGATTGGTTATTCAATTATGGAGCAGTAATTGATTGCCAGAAGAAATGTATTAACCTTATGACTCCATCAAAGGTTGTGTTTTATGGCAGCAAATCGCCTAGACAAACGAATTGTCTGACGATGATGCAGGCCAGGAAGTTATTAAGACAGGGCTGTGTGGGGTATTTAGCCAATATAGTCGATAGTCGTAAAGAGAATCCAAAGTTAGAAGAAATACCAGTCGTAAGAGACTTCGTGGATGTTTTCGCAGATGATCTGCCAGGACTTCCGCCTGACATGGAAGTAGATTTTGTTATCAATTTGGTGCCAGGAACGGCTCCAATATCAAAAGCACCGTACCGGATGGCTCCGGTAGAAATGTAGGAATTGATGGTACAGCTACAAGAGCTGTTGGACAAGAAATATATTCAACATAGCGTATCACCGTGGGGAGCGCCGGTATTATTTGTTAAGAAGAAGAATGGAACGATGCGACTCTGCATCGACTATAGAGAATTGAACAAGGTTACCATTAAGAATAGGTATCCGTTGCCAAGGATTGATGATCTGTTTGATCAATTAAAAGGAGCGAGATATTTCTCGAAGATAGACCTGAGAAGTGGTTATCATCAGTTGAAGGTAAGGCCAGAAGATGTCCCAAAGACAGCGTTTAAGACACGATATGGTCACTATGAATTTTTGGTTATGTCATTTGGTCTAACAAATGCGCCTGCAGCATTTATGGGCCTAATGAATGGAGTTTTCAAGCCTTTTCTGGACAAATTTGTAGTGGTTTTTATTGATGATATATTGGCCTATTCTAAGACCAAGGAAGAACATGTTGAGCATTTGAAGTTGACGTTAGAAGTATTAAGAGGAGAGAAGTTGTATGCCAAATTCTCAAAGTGTGAATTCTAGATTGAAAGGGTTCAATATCTCGGCATGTGATTAATAAGGACGAAATGTCGGTGGATCCCTCCAAAGTCAAAGCGGTGATGAATTGGGATCAGCTGAAAACACCGTTGGAAGTAAGAAGTTTTCTTGGATTAGCTGGTTATTATAGAAGATTTATTCAGGATTTTTCCAAGATCGCCACTCCATTAACGAATTTGACTAGGAAAGTTGTGAAATTCGTTTGGACGGAGAAGTGTGAGGAAAGTTTTTAAGAACTTAAGAGAAGGTTAAGTACAGCACCTGTGTTGTCCCTTCCGGATGACACAGGAAATTTTGTGGTATATAGTGATGCGTCGCATAAAGGGCTAGGCTATGTGCTTAGGAAAAACGGCAGAGTCATTGCGTATGCGTCACGACAACTAAAAGATTACGAGAGGGGATATCCAACCCATGATTTGGAATTGGCTGCGGTGGTATTCGCTTTAAAGATTTGGAGACACTATCTCTATGGGGAGAAGTGTGAAATATATACAGACCATAAGAGTCTGAAGTATATTTTCACACAGAAAGACTTGAATATGGGCCAAAGAAGGTGGCTGGAGTTAATAAAGGATTATGATTGTGATATCTTATACCACCCAGGCAAAGCGAATGTTGTAGCCGATGCCTTAAGCAGAAAGGGTCGGGAAAAGTTGATGATGTTGATTGCACAAGAAGAATTATTTCAGTAATGAAAAAGCTGGAATTAGAAGTAGGATGTCCAATGGAGACTAACAAGAAACTGTTTCAGATGCAAGCTGGTACAACTTTATTGGATAAGGTTAAAGAAGTTCAAATTCTGGATAAGGAATGTGAGGAAGTAAAGAAAAAGATATCTGAAGGGACTTAACTTAGATTTAAAGTGGATAGTGAAGGATTATTGAGGTTTAAAAGTAGAGTTTGGGTACCGCCAATACCAAAAATCAAGGAGGACATTCTGAGCGAGGCTCATAGTTCGAGGTATTCCATTCACCCTGGAAGTACCAAGATGTATCAGGATTTACGACAACACTTTTGGTGGCCAAATATGAAGAAAGACATTGCCGATTGTGTTGCCAAGTGTCTGACTTGCCAAAGGGTCAAGGCAAAACACCAAAGACCAAGTGGTTTGTTACAACCTTTAGAAATCCCAGAATGGAAATGGGAACATATTACAATGGATTTTGTTGTTGGCCTTCCGACGACCCAGAAAGGCTATGACGCAGTATGGGTTATCGTCGACCGATTAACGAAATCCGCACACTTTCTTCCGATCAAAATCAGATTTAACCTAGAACAATTGGCGAAGTTATATGTAAAAGAGATTGTTTCGAGGCATGGGGTGCCAGTGTCAATTATTTCTAACTATGATCCGCGCTTCACATCGAATTTCTGGAAGCGACTACAAGAATGCATGGGAACCTAGTTGAGGATGAGCACCGCTTATCACCCTCAGACTGACGGGCAAAGTGAAAGGACAATCCAGACCTTAGAGGATATGTTAAGAGCCTGTATCATGGATTTTAAAGGCAATTGGGATGATCATTTACCGCTTGTAAAATTTGGTTATAATAATAGTTACCACGCTAGTATTGGTATACCGCCTTATGAAGCGTTGTATGGTAGAAAGTGCATAACTCCACTGTACTGGGATGAAGTTAGTGAAAGACAATTGCTAGGACCAGAGTTAGTCCAACAAACGGCAGAAATAGTTAAAGTGATTCGGACAAGATTAGTAGCGGCTCAGGATAGGCAGAAGAAATACGTCGATCCACATCGCAAGAATGTAGAGTTTGAATCGGGTAGTTTTGTATTTTTGATGGTCTCTCCTTGAAAGGGAAAGATTAGATTTGGTAAGAAGGGAAAATTGAGCCCAAGGTTTATTGGACCCTTTGAGGTACTCCGAAGAATTGGAGAAGTAGCCTATGAGGTAGCTTTGCCTCCTGCACTGGAGCATGTCCACAACGTTTTCCATGTGTCGGTATTAGGACGTTATAAACCCGATTACAAACATGTGATAGAATATGAACCCCTACAATTTGAGAAAATTTATCATACGAAGAAGTTCCTGTTCAGATAGTTGACAGGAAAGAACAAGTTCTCAGGAATAAAGTAATACCTTCTGTTAAGGTCATTTGGAGGAACCACAACGCTGAAGAAGCTACGTGGGAACTCGAAGAGAATATGATGAAGAATTATCCACAATTATTTTCTTGAATAGGTGAACGTGATTCTGGGGACAGAATCCTTTTCAGGGGGGAAAGATGTGATAATGTGAATTAATGTAAAATATTTTGGTTGATGGGATGAAATTAATAATCGAATCGTGATTCTGAGGACAGAATCCTTTTAAGGGGGAAAGATGTGACGAACGAGAATTTTGTAAAGATATTTGAATATTTATTGAAATAAATAAATATTTTTAATGATTTAATTATTGAGTTAAATAATTAATTCATGAATTTGTGGAAGATTAATTTAATTATATGTGTTACATTAATTAAATTAATGTGTATTAATTTAATAGTTCAAGGTATATATTTAATTGAGTTTATTTGATTAAATGAATTAATTAAATAAGCATAATGTTATTTTAATTAATTTAATAATTAATTAAAGAATTAGTGAATTAAAATAATTAATAAATAAAAATATTAATTGTGTGACAATGTGATTTAAATGTGAATTATCATATTTTAATTAATTAATTTAAATAAGATTAATTGAATTAATTAAAGTGTTACATTAACTATATTATAAACTAATTATTAAAATAAAGAGAAAGGAGGAAAAGAAGGAAGGCAAACAGGGCCTTAAGAGGAGTTAGTCCGTTGTAAATACAACGGTAATATTTATATATACGTATATTGGGTTATCCTAATTCATTATCAAAGGAAGAGTTAGAAATTCTCAGAGAAAAGTTGAGAGAGAAATATCAGAGGAAAAGAGAAAAATTGAGGGAAAGAAAGAGATTTGAGAAAAAGAAGAAGGAATTGAGAAGAGATTGAGAGAAAGAAATTTGAGAAATCCTAAGTATTATCTGTGATTGTGTTATCTTCATACAAAAGGGTAATTCTTCTTTTAAGTTTTCAAAATTAAGATTTCTTAAATACGTACTCTTAAGTTTTCTGTGAAATTAGTTTTCCTAATTGGGTTACGATATAATTTTATCTATATGGGTATGTGATGATAACGTGTTTTATAATATACAATCATGATTTAAAAGGATCAATTTTATTTAAGATGGCCTTAATTGTTTTTTTTGGAAATCACAGAGTTTATTTAAACATAAGTTCAAATTTTCTCTGTTAAGAATTATTTTGGAAAATTAAACCAAGATATGTTTATATAGATAATCATATATGTTGATATTATGTGTAGAATCATGTAGGTATGATTTACACTGATCACACCAAGAAATTTTGTTAAGAATTGGATTTTTCAAAAATACAGAGTGTTGAATATGGGTTAATAACCCATATGGGTGAAATACATGTTGTAATCATATGTTTTGATTAAAATTGACGTTTGATTATAAGTGTATATGTTTAAACAAAGAGAATGGAATTAAAATGAACGGATTCGGTGTAGTAACGAATCCGTAATGTTATATTTTATATTTTTCATTAAATTTTATAAAATTTTAAAGAACAGTGAAATTGATGGTGTTAAATTATGTAATTATATGACTTGGAATGTTAAGAACATGTTATAAGTGATATATAATGTTCTTGTGAAGTTTATACTTCATGGGTAATATTATAAATCAGTGTATTGGTGTAAAATTGGAGAAAATGGCCAAATTTCTGTGTTCTTTGCGAACTAGAAATTCTGAAAAAACGCAGCCGCGCGGGCGCGTCGGGTGCAAGGCTAAACAGCGCGAGGCCGCGCCCGTCTGAAATTTTCGAAAAAATTTGCTAAGTGTTGAAATTTGAGAAAAATGTTTTTAATCTAATGAACATGAAAACATGTTGTAAATATGATAGGATGTTGATATGAGTTTAATAAATTATGTTATGTGATTAATTAATGAATTAATTATGTGACTTAAATTATTATTTATAAACTTTAAATAATGTGATATAAATATGAAGACATTATTTTAAGTTTAATAAACATGAAGACATGTTATGTATGTAATAAGTTGTTAATACAAGTTAATAACTTAAGTTATGTGATTAATTAACAAGTTAATTAATCAAC
The DNA here is from genome assembly GCA_020205555.1 of Panax stipuleanatus. Taxonomy (NCBI): domain Eukaryota; kingdom Viridiplantae; phylum Streptophyta; class Magnoliopsida; order Apiales; family Araliaceae; genus Panax; species Panax stipuleanatus. The sequence continues at coordinate 41,886,625 of CM035116.1, read as the reverse complement.
GTGAACCATTATTTGAAAAACCTAATAATGAGTTCAAAGAACACTAATTGTAAATCAATAATCATATCGAACATGTGATTAATTGATATTGTAAATGTGTGATAGGTAAGAGTAATTAAAGAAGTGAGAAATAATTGTAGCTTGCGCACGAGGCAAGTTTTCTATCCCTAACTTATTATTATTGTTGGGCAAGTTTCCTAAACTAAACTCTTTAAATTAAGCAATTGCTATGCTTAATTACTATTGTTGAGCAAATTCTTGCTCCTGAATATCCAAGTTTAGAATTTTACATAAGATGCCATGATTCCTTTAAAAGTATCATTTAAGTGTACAATACTTATTCGATTGTATACCTTGAGAAGTTAATATTCAATTTGAATATCATTTATTGAGTTATCCAAACCAACTTTATTTGGTGCGAATTCTGATGTCAAACTGAGATGAACAACCCTAATATAGGGGATTAATGAAGATGTTTTAAGTGTTAAGATAATGTGCACAGTTTTAGTACGAAGGGCTGATCTCCCTAAGTACGAGAAGTAAAGTCTATAGTCTTATGATTGTTAAAGGTTGGAAATGTTAATATACTTGACAACCTAAGACTCGGTTCAAGGTCTTAATGACCCTCAGAAGTAATTTCACTCTCGATTAATATTCTTGATTCAAAAGTCGAGAAGTAATTTGACTCTTGATTAATATTCTTGATTCAAATGTTGAGCTTTCTGTTATTCAGAATTCTTTTACTCACATGTTATAATTATGTCATATTTTTATACTTGCGGGCATTCGTGCTCACTCTTGCATAATAACATTGCAGCTAATAATGAACGAAGTGATGTACCTTCTAGTAGCAAGGGCAAAGGAAAGCTAACAAGTGTTGATGTTAAGAATGTTAAAGTTCAAGACTTATATGTGATGATTTAAGACTTATTTATTTACGTTTCCGCAACAGAGATTTAAGGTTAAGTATAACCTGAGATTTATGATGTATTATTATGTCAGATGATGTAAGATGATGATTTATTTATCTAATAAATGAATTTTATTATTTATGGATAGATAGTTGTATGATATTGGAACAGTGAACACTAAATCCTGTGGAAATTAAGATACCGGATTTGGGGGTGTCACACCTGCTCTGCCTTAACTGAAATATTTTTAGGGTAAAGCAAGAATGAGCACAAATTGCCCAGCAAGTAATATATAATAAGGGTGAAGAGTTTTATAACACGAGTGTTAAATATTAAAGTATAATCTCGATGATAATCCAGAGTGTAAAGAATAATATCATGAATAACGAATATCAACAATTCTCAAATCGAATCCTTGGAATACAAAACGATAGGTCATTATAGACCAATAGAAATATATGAATTCAAAGGCTATCAACGTATCCAACTGGATAAAATAATTTATACTGAGCAGTCACTAAGGACTATCGAACATCTACAAGAATCATCACTATTAAACTGATAACCCAAAAGAAATAAGTATAATAGATGATCAATCTACAATACTTTATGTTATGCATAACACCACAGTAATTTTCACGCGTGTGTTGGGGCTTCCAACAATATACACTCCCCATACCATAAGGGTTGTTCAACTCAGTTTTTCAAGATTTTCACACCAGTCAATTGGTTTGAATAGTTTTCTAAACATGCATATAGTCTAGCCGAATCAAATGGCATAGACACTTTCACGATATTCACGAACAATACCAAGTTCAACATGAAAAATAGCTTTCATAAGGCTCAATGGAATAAGAGTTATTCAATAAGCATACTATCTCAATTTAAACGAGTAAGAAAGAAAACTTGCTTGCAATACTCCTTGAATAAAGTAAATACAAGGATAGGATACTTGCACCGTAAAAGAGTGTAAGTTAGAGAACTTGCCTTAAGCGTAGTCTATCCATGTTAAATAAATCAACACTTTTGAATCCCTATCGTAATATACTTATGTATATATATGATATCCATTAGTCATATAGTTTAACATCATACTTTATCTTATATATACAATCAACATATAAGTTAGGTCTTTAACTTACTATAATGTCATACTAATTTACAATCTTGATTAACATAACTCTCATAGTCTTTTATCCTTAACGTTCCTCTTTTCGGGTTAATCAAGTTCACATATCATCATTATCACATAAGATCACAACCAGTACCAAACACATTTTATTTAGCAAGCTATAGGATGGATATCAGGTAACTGCCAAAATTAGATTAGCAAACTGATTCAATTCTGCTTCCAGACTGGCGCAGCTGCGCCATGGCTAAGCCTAGGGTGGCGCAGCTACGCAGCCCCCTGACCAAGCCAAGGTTGGGCTGCTGCCTTACAGTTTTTTTTCGACACGCAAGCATACAACACAACATAGCATATAAACATTTTAAAGGTCCTTCCATGCTTGTACAACCCTTCCAAGTTCAATCATGCATGATAAGTTTCTAAGTTAATACCTTTAATAACTTAAGGCCATTTAAGGCCATTCAAGGTCATGAAATCACAAAGTCTAACATGCTCGCCTTTTAAACACATAAGGTATTCGTATAACTTGTGTTAGGCATGTTCATGATTATCCATATCACATACATGTAACTAACATTGTTATCGATTTGAAAACATGCTTCATTTATGCTTAACTTGATTTCACAACATCTAACATGGTAGGCATACATGTATGATACATTAGTGAGGTTAAGAGCTCTATCAAACATGTCCATAAATATCAGAATCTAAATCTCAATATAACATATCAAGGTTCACGTTCAACACTTATACTTCCATTAGTATCGTTCACTAATAAGGTCTAACATGTTCATGCTATATATATACATATGTCTACATGTTCGTCATGTATTTCTAGGCCATATAAACATGCTCGCAAAATCAGAATGCATATATGATACCTATATGCCAAGGTTCACCTTCAAAACTTACATTTTCGTTAGAAATGTTCACTAGCGAGGTCCGTATGTTAATGTTACATTATGAAACATATACACACAAGTTGACATGCTTTTTCATGCATTTTTAGGTCATACTAGCATGCTCGCAAAGTCAGTATATTAACATGGCCTGCATACATATCAAGTTCATTTACAAAATTCTAAGTGTATTTCGAAAACTATAACTTTATCAATTATGCATACTAATCATAGTAAAACATGTTCACGCTAGGCTAATGTACATATATATATATATATATATATATATATATATATGTTACTCATGCTAGCATTCTTGTTTAAGTAGTATATTAACTAACTAGCACTAACAACATTAACAGAAGTCAGAAACTGGTGCAAGGGACTGGCGCAGCTGCGCTGCGTCCTAGTTCACAACTGGCGCAACTGCGCCATTGCTTGAACTGAACTGAACTGAAAGCTTTTGCTTCGGCAGAAAGCAATCCCAACATCAAAATTACTTCACCAATTTGATTCTACACAACTATATTGCTTTACTAATATACTTATAAGACTATATAACAACTAACCAACATTATCCAATCACAAAATCATGCAATTCATGCTTACTTTAAGAATTAGAGATTTTGAAGAAATGAATAACAAGAATGAAATTTATACCTCTGTTATTAGTGAATTGAGCTTGCTGCAATATTACACTCTACTATAGTGCTATACTTCTAATGTATTCTCATTCTCAACTCAACACTTAAGAAAATCTCAGCAAATGAGTTTGTGAAGAGGAGGGGCTATATATATAGGAAAACCATAATTCAGTCAATGGATTCCTCCATTGAATCAAACTAAGGGATTGAAGATTTACATGTTGGTTAAGAAGGAGTAGGTAATTAGTTGGTGAAATCAATCATGAAAGCCACTCCCCTATTAATGATTGTTAAAATCTTTGCTGAGTTTGAGGAGAAAAGTAGGCTTAGGCTTGCAAGCTATACACGTGAAGGGAATGTGACTCTTTTATTGGGACAACAATACAAGCTCAAAATTATGCATATATACATACTTAGTTTATCACACGTATGTATTATTTACTTAGGCTATCACATATTATATATTAAGATTACAATTAGAGTTACAATATAATCCCAATAAGTAAATAACACTACCATGTAGTAAATTTAATTTGCACATATATAATCCATGTACATTTTATCATACCGGTATAATTTAATCAGGTATTATCACATTACATTATCTCATCTATTTTTCAATTATATTACACATTGAAATATTACCAACTAGCAATTGTTTAATATATATTCAAGCGGTACTCAATTAATGTTCACACACTCACATTGTCACATAGACTCATGATATATCCATATACTTATTTAATTAGTCATATCATATAGTTTCTATATGTAGTATAGTCACATTAATGCGTCACATTGCACTATATAATATAGTTGTAGCTTCTATACTCTATATGATTAACATTTCATACTTACACATAACAATTATTCGAGCAATTATAATCATATTAATAATCTACTCGTTTATGTTTTATTAATCTCCATAATAATGAATTAACATTTATATGATTAATTATCTCATTAAATAAATATAAATCTTATTATATTTATAGACAAGTTACTTATTATTATTCTATTACTTGCAATAATAATAATCAACATACTATTAATTTATCACCATTAATATTCTATTTCTCATAATATCAATTAATTAACAATTAATATTGATTAATTGTTCACGTAATAATTCCTTCATTAATTAACTCATCAACGTTTCTATTCCCGTACAACACAAGGCATTCAACGAGCTTATCATAAGCTCCATGTCTTTCCTCAATTATTATATAAATTCAATTTAAAACAATTGAGTTAACCCATCTCATAACACAAACTTATTTATATTCAATAAATATTCATTTCCATTAATATATTTATTTAATAATATTCAAAAATTCTCGGGTATTACAGGCTTGGTCTCCCAGGGTTATCTTTTGGGATGATATGATGCTTCGGGGTTGTCTCCGAAGTTAACTTAGCTTCCCAAGGTTGTCTTTGGGGTGACTACATCTCCCGGGTTGTGACCAAGGCTCGACTTGACATCCCGGTGTTGTCGCCGGGGTTGAGTTGGATCTCCTGGTATTGTCGTCGGGGTTCCTGTACCTCCTGCGTTATGATCGGGGTTTGACTTGACATCCTGGTGTTGTTTCCGGGGTTGAGTTGGATCTCCCGGTGTTGTCGTCGGGGTTCTTGTACCACACGAGTTGTGACCGGGGCTTGACTTGACATCTCAGTGTTATCTCTGGGGTTGAGTTTGATCTCCCGGTGTTGTCTCCGGGGTTCGTGCACTACTGAGTTATGACCGGGGCTTGACTTAAGATCCCGGTGTTGTGGCCGGGGTTGAGTTTGATCTCCCGATGTTGTCGCTGTGGTTCTTATACCTCCCAGGTTATGACCGGGGCTTGACTTGACATCCCGATGTTGTCACTGGGGTTGAGTTGGATCTCTCGGTGTTGTCGTCGGGGTTTCTGTCATTTGTTTGAACTTCCAGGGTTGTCTCTGAAAGGTAAAAGATGATTTTGCCCTCCTGCAGGGTTATTAACAGGAATGTAAAATTTTGAGTATCTACAGATGCCCCTCTTTATCATGTTTATGTAATGCAATAGAATGAACAGGATAAAGATTGCTAGACACTGGAAATATAACCTATTCAAATGTAATGCACTGCATGGTATGATAAATTATGAATGTTATATACCTTCATGGTGTCAAGGTTATCACTGACTGTTTTGCCATTTTCTGCTGGGGATAACGTCATCCGTGATAGCCCTTGGTGCATTCTCTTGCCGTCTACTCGAACTGTAGCTTGTAAAGTCTTAATCATCACCGAATTTTTCTCTGTGCTACACTAGTTTGAAGCCAATGGTTTACCCTGTCATTTGATAATCATTTGTGGGGAAGATTTTCTCTTGGCTGATGCTATTGGACATCTTTGAACTCAACGTTAGGGTTGTCATTAACTTCTTGTGGCTCCAAATCATCTTTCTGAATTTTCCTCCGAGGGGAATATTATTTTTATGATGATTGACCTCATTGGAGATTCCCGATGCCTATCCTGATGATAGCTTATACCGGTTTACATCATCGAATTTTTCTAGACATTATGTTGCAGTTATCGCCAACGGTTTGAATTATTGTTCAGTCGATGCCTACCTGAATGGTAGTTTACCACAGTCTATTGATCTTGACTTGATTCTTACTCAAACAGTAGTTTGCAGGGTTTAGCCATCACCGAAACTTCTCAATGCCTACTCGAACTTTAGTTTGTAATGGTTGGTTGAATCACCAATCCTTCTCGGTGCTCCCGCTGGGGATTTATATAACAGACTCCATCATCTATCCTTTACGGGGATAAACTTATATACTATTTTCATCACCGGCTCATTCCCGATGCTTCGTTGGCGTTCTCGCTAACGGCTTGCCACATCAGACCATATGACCTTCTTTGAAGTAGCCTTCAACGGCTTCATCACCGGATCGTTCCCGATGCTTCGTTGGGGTTGTCGCCAACAGCTGGAACGTCATTCCTTCTAACCCTCTTTGAGTCAATTCTCAACGGCTTCACCACTGGATCGTTCCCGATGCTTCGCTGGAGTTGTCGCCAACGGATGATAGTGTCAGACCCTCTGACCTTTGATGAAGTAGCCTTCAACGGTTTCATCACCGGATCGTTCCCGATGCTTCTTTGGAGTTGTCGCAAATGGCTGATTGTGTCAGACCTAATAAATCTCGACGTGGGGGTACTGTTTCTGACAAATCACACCCTCAGATCAATCTGGATACCTTGAAACACTCAACACCTGTCGGTTATACCGTCGGACCTTCCCGATGCTCTAACAGAGGCAGTTTTCAGCAATTTTTCATAGTTTTTCAGCAGTTTTCATCATTGGCTCCTGAATATCACTTCAGCGTCTTAACTAATAGCTTACATGAAGTTTCTTCCTTTGTCAGGCACTTGTCGCTTATACGCAGGATTTCAAGCCAATCCGCTCAATCGCATAGCAGTTTTTTTCCGGATATTATTTTTCAGCTTCTGTAAACTTCGTTTCCACTTGAACTAGATAGAACCGGAGGGGGTGGGTCCCACCTTAGGGAGTCGTAGGTAGAGGTACAGCTGCCGCTGGTGGGGCCGCTCCTTCATGCGATTTATAACTTGGCTCCTGTGGCTTTCAAAATTCATTTTCAAACTTGAGTTCTAAAGAAAATCCAATTTCTTCTATAGATCTACGGAGTTCAGGCAGCTTTTTTCTGATTCCATCACCGTACAAACGTTCTGCACATCTCTGGTAACGTTTACATCCTTTCTTTTCCAGTTTTGACCATTAGAATGTTATAAACCACATAGTATGCTTTTAAACACAATGTATGGAATAGGCGTGCCTATATGACTTGATAAAAATTTTCAGACTTAGTAAATATGCATATTTTACTATGTTGAATGTTCTGATGTGAAAAAATTTAAATTCTAAGACAGTCAATTGATGCCTTTTTTGATCAGTTTACTCATTCTTTTTGAGGCCAAGTGAGCCTTGATTTTCAACTAAAAATGCCCATGGTAATTTAACTTCCATGGGGAGTTTTCTTTTAATTTTTTTTCATAAATATGAATTTTTTCTATTTTTGGGTAGGTGTGCTACTGAATGGCCACCTAGTCATGCCTATGTGCATGCGGACAGTCCATTTTATAAAGGAGACTGGTAAAAAAATTCAAAAACCTGAGCATTTACTAAACATGCAATTTTGACTCTACTGGGGATTTTGGTTAACTCATGCATGCTTTAGGACTAAAAATGCATAAAATAATGCTTTAATTTAATAAGCCACAGGTTTAAGGCTTACATCACCCTTTCTGAGGTGATTTGGAGACTTTGTCCAAGTTATGGAGCGAGATAGACCCGGTAGTTCTAGCAGGGTCACTTCAAGAGTTATGCGGAGGAGAGTCTCTGATATTCCTCAGCCACGTCCAGCTCGGCCGCCTCGCCGGTTGGCTGAGTCTGTGATTCGTCCCATCTGGGCTGAGCCAGCGGTTGATGTGGACGATAAGGATGTCCTATTTGTTGATCCTGCCCCAGCTCAGGCTCCATTGTGACACCTCCAAATTCGGGTACTTCGATTTTCACATGATTTGGTGTTCACTGTACAAATATCTTCTATCTATTTACCCATAATAAATGAAAACCATTAAATAGATAGAAATAAATCCTGCCATTATGGGGTTACAACATCTGAATCATAAATACATCAATCATGTAATACCCGAGAATTTTTGAATATTATTAAATGAATATATTAATGGGAATGAGAATTTATTTGAATATAAATGATTTTGTATTATGAGATGAGTTAACTCAATTATATTAAACTGAATAATTATAATAATTGAGAAAGATATGGAGTTTATAATAAACTAGATGAAATGCCTTGTGTGGCACCGTGATGGAAAATAATAATGATTATATTAATCAATGAAGGAATTATTAAGCGAACAATTAATGTTAATTGTTATTATAAAAGATAGACTATTAATGGTGATTACTAATATATTGATTATTATTATTAAAAATAATAGAATAATAATAAGCAACTTGTTTATAAATATAATAAGAGTTATATTTGTTAATGGGATAATTAATCCTATGAATATTAGTTAAGTGTTATTAATAATTACATTGATTTATGAGGGATGAATTAATTAATATTTTATTAATTAATTAATTGCCATTATAAATAATAAAACAAATAAGCAAGTTATTAATATAATAAGATTATATTAATTGTTATGTGCAAGTATACAAATATTAAACGTAGTAAGTATAAGGGATACAACTATATTATATAGTGTGGTGCAACATTTATGTGACTATACTATATATAGGGACCATGTATTAAGATTAATTAAACTATGTGAGCTACATGATTTATGCTTATGTGACAATGATGTGTGAATATACATTAAAGTGAGACATCATAAATATATGGTGAACAATTTAATAATACATGAGATAATGTAATGTGACAACATCCCATTAAATTATATCGGTAAGATAAAAATGTATATGAACTATATGTGTGCAAAATTTCACTTATTACATTAGTTGAATTACATTATGACACCTAAACATATGTTGAATACACATGAAATACATAAACTGAAGTATATGGTATGTATATTATAAAGTGTGGCATGTAGTTCATTTGCACAATATCAGAGTTTCATTCATTGTCCCATAATAAGAGACTCAGTTCATTCTCACGTGAAACACTCATGAAGCTAGCCTACTCCTACATTCTCAAACTCAGCAACGTAGATGGGATCATTGCAAGGGGAGTGGCCTCAATAGTGTAAGCCAACCACTAATTACCAACTTCCTTATAACTACCATGCAATCCAATCTCCTGATGGTTTAATTTATTAGATTATTGCATTATTTGTGTAATGTCATCTCTATATATATAGCTCATCCTCTTCATAAAATCAAATGCTGAGATTTTGCTTGAGTATTGAGTTGAGAGTAATACATATATTAGTATAGTAGCATTGTGAGTGGAAAGTAGCAACAAGTTTAGATTGTTAACAGAGGTATAAAATTCTTCATTCTTGTTCTTCATTTAAGATTACTGTCAAGATACTAAGTCTTGAATTGGGTATGTAATTCGTGATTATGTGAGCAAGAAATGTTTATTAATTGTTCTTAGTTTTTATACTAGCTAATATACATGTGTAGATTGTCATATGGCTGCTTGCAATCAAATTCGTAAAGTAATTTCATGATTTGGCCTGGAACCTGCCGAAACTGGGAACTCTTTGGGACGAACCAGACACGGCGCAGCTGCACCGATTTAATACTGTGGTGCAGCGTAGCTACGCCGGTCACTGGAAATGGTTGATTGATTTCTGCTTGTTTCTGTTAAGTGCTAGCTTATAGTACTAATTTAGAATAAGCATGCTAGTATGAGTGATACATATATATGGATATATTGAGACAATGTAAGCATGTTTTACTAATAGTTGCACGCATACTTATAGTTTTGAAATAAACTTAGCATTTTATAAACAAACTTCGAATTTTGGAAACGAACTCGATATGTATACTTGCCATGCTAATATTCTGACCTTGCAAGCATAATAGTATGATTTAAAGATGTATGAGAAGCATGTTAACTCGCGTATATAGGTTCCATAATAAAATGTGAACATGTGAACCTTACTAGTGCACATTCCTAATAAAAATGAGAGTTTTGAACACAAACTTAGACATGCTATGCCATGTTGATATTCTAATTTTTGCGAGCGTAGTAGTATGGTTTAAGAAATGCATTAATAACCCGTTAACTTATGTTTATATGATTCGTAATGAAGCGTGAGCATGTGTTACTCATTAGTGAACGTTACTAACAACAACATAAGCTTTAAATGTGGACTTTGACATGTTATATTAGGACTCTACATTCTGATATTTTCAACATAATTGAATGTGCTTTGAAGGCATCATACATATACGTACTTGTTAGATGTAATGCAAGTTAATCAAGCATGAGTTCGATTAAATCACGAACAAGTAGAAATGTTAGAATCACGCATCCATGACATAGAAACATGTGAACATGCGTATCAATAAAATATATGACTACTTTATATGTCTAAATGATAAGCATGACAACTTATATAAATTCATGGCGTTGTATAACCCTAAGCCGTTAGAGACCGTGAATTAAAACTATATCCTATATGATTGGAATTAGAAAGGTTATACAAACATAGAAGTATCCTTTAATATGTATACATGATATGTGATATCATATGTCGATACTTGAACCCGATTTTGACTGTTAACTTATAACAAGACTACAACTTGCTAAATAAAGTATGTTTGCTATTTGTTGTGGTCTCACATGATAGTAATAATGTATGAAGATGTTTAACTTTGAAAAGTGGAATGTTAGGGATAAAGGACAATAAAGGTTATACTAGTATGATATTATATATATATAACTGCGTAGCTAGGCTAAGACTTAGCTTGTGTGTTGATCATATGTCCAAGATAAGATATGAAGCTATAAATATGATTAATGGATATCATATATATACGTAACTATATTACGATAGGGATTCAAAAGTGTTGAATTATTTATCGTGGATAGACTACGCATAAGGCAAGTTCTCTAACTTACACTCTTTGAAAGTGCAAGTACTTGAACCCTACTCTTTATTGAGCATTACTGGAAGCTTGTACTGTTATTGGTTATACAAGTAAATAATTGAAAGCATGATTCTTATCTTATGACATAATGCTTCATGAATAGCATAAAGTTGTTTATTCTTGAACTTTGATTCGAGTATTGAACTTATAATTGTTCGTTTATTCATTTAAAGAGCTGTATATGCCAATTGATTCGGCTAGACTTATAACATGATTAGAAAGCTATCCAAACCACTTGAATGGTGCGGAATTCTTGTGTTAACTGAGTTGAACAACCTTCTTTGAAGGGAAAATATATTTGTCAGGAGACCGACGCGCGCACTTGAGTATGATTAAATGTTATGCATAATATAGGGACTATAGGCTGATCACCTGTTGTACTTTTATTTATTGGATTTTCAGTATATTACTGTTAAAATCAAGTAGAAGTTCATAGTCCTTAGCAACTGCTCAGTATTCAGTTATCTTGAAACCTTGAATTGATTTAGTATTGAATCTTATTGATATCTTTCTGTCCTTAGCGACTATTATTGAGAACTATTGATATTTTTTGTTATCCTTGAAACTATCACATCCTGTTATACTCTTTTGAGATTCGAGAACTATATTACTCACTCTTATTGTTATGTTACTTGCTGAGCAAACTTGTTGCTCATTCTTACTTTTCCTAAAACATTTCAGTTAAGGCAGAGCAGGACGAACCTTCAAGCGTCGATAAGGGCAAGGCTACCAACTAGCTTGTCTCTTTTATGTTTTAAATATTTTAATATTGTATTAAGATAATGTAGTAAGACTGGATTTGACTATGTTTAAGCTTAAGTTAGATTATGTAATAAGTCGTTAATTGATATTATTATGTAATCTATTAAGTACTGTAGGTTGCGAGACTTGGGGGAATAATTATAATAAATCATTGTAAATTATTCTAGATTAGATCTTCCGATGTGAATGTGTGATTTTAGTTATTATTGTATTACCATGAGCACGTGACGAACCGAATTCGAGTGACCAAGTGGCGGTTCGAATTTTGGGGCGTCACAAATCCCAGGTCATACTAACCTTAAATCTTAAATATGAAAACATAAACAAATAATAAGTCTTACACAACTTTAACATAAGTCTTAAAAATAAATATATTAAATAAACAACAAGTCTTCATCACTTGTTGACCTTGCCCTTGCCTTTGCTAGTAGAATGCTCGTCGAACCTTTCGTTCTTAACTGCAGCGTTATTATTACACAAGAGTGAGCATGATTGCCCACAAGTATAACAATATAACAACACTATAATAACATGCGAGTGAATCAAAGACTTCTGAATAAAGAAACTCGGCTTTTGAATCAAGAATAAATAACAAGAATCAAAAGAACTTCTGACGGTCATAAGACCTTGAACTATGTCCTAGGTTGTCAAGTGTTTATACTTGAAACCTTTAACAGCCATAAGACTATGGACTCTACTTCTCGTACTTAAGGGGATCAGCCCTTAGTACCTACTGTGCACAATATCTTAACGCTAAAGCATCATAAATCCCCTATAGTAGGGTTGTTCATCTTAGTTTGACATCAGAGTCCGCACCAAAGGAAGTTTGGTTTGGATAAACTCAATAATAGTTCTAAAATTTAGAACGCTCATCAACTATGGACTAGTCAAATCAATAAGGGTTCACTAGTCTTACAAGGTTCAACAATAAATGATATTCAATTTGAATAACGAATCTCAAGAGTATACAATTTAATAAATATCTTATAACTGAAGTAATACTTCAAAAGGGTTATAATATCTCATATAGAATCTTGAACTTGAATAGAAGGAACAAGAACTTGATTGACATAGAATTATAAGTATCGAACTTGCTCACGAATAACTATAAAGTTAGAAAGTTTGCTCAATTAAAGACTATGAATAAGAACTTGTTTAACAATAATAAGTTAGGGATATAATACTTGCCTCGTGCGCAAGCTACAAATCTAGTTACAATTCAATTCCTTAACGTCCTACACATTACATTATGCATACGATGTCGATTAGTTCATAACCATTACGTTCTAACCATTGAACTTCTTCCATAAGTTCAACTTAACAACATGGTTGTAATTTAACTTGCTAACTAACCACATACGTGAGTTTAAACTCACCACATACATATCACACGTATATAACACTTTAAACTATCGAAGTCATATTCTATGATATAATATCTATGTATACATATAGCATATTAATATGAGACTTCAATTTAGTACATCTATGTACTTGTGTTTATTAGATTTTTAGTATATTACTATTAAATTCTAGTAGAAGTTCGTAGTCCTTAGCGACTGCTCAGTATTCAGTTATCTTGAAACCTTGAATTGATTTAGTATTGAATCTTATTGATATCTTTATGTCCTTCGCGACTATTATTGAGAACTGTTGATATTTCTTGTTATCCTTGAAACTATCACATCCTGTTATACTTTTTTGAGATTCGAGAACTATATTACTCACCCTTATTGTTATATTACTTGCTGAGCAAACTTGTTGCTCATTCTTGCTTTCCCTAAAATATTTCAGTTAAGGCAGAGCAGGGCGAACCTTCAAGCGTCGATAAGGGCAAGGGCAAGGCTACCAACTAGCTTGTCTCTTTTATGTTTTAAATATTTTAATGTTGTATTAAGATGATGTAGTAAGACTGGATTTGACTATGTTTAAGCTTAAGTTAGATTATGTAATAAGTCATTAATTGATATTATTATGTAATCTATTAAGTACTGTAGGTTGCGAGACTTGGGGGAATAATTATAATAAATCATTGTAAATTATTATAGATTAGATCTTCCGTTGTGAATGTGTGATTTTAGTTATTTATTGTATTACCATGAGCACGTGATGAACCGAATTCGAGTGACCAAGTGGCGGTCCGAATTTGGGGGCGTCACAGGTTAGTATCAGAGCTATAGTTATAAACCTTAGGAGCGAGTGTCCTTATATTATAACTTAGGAGAAGTTAGAAGTTAGAAAGGATAGAACTCATGTAGAGTTTTCCTTGAGAGACTTAATATGTTATAAAATGTAGCTTCATTCTATACAATGAACTTATGTTTTATTTAACATTCTAATGGAGTTGCTGTTTGTTTGTCTTGTGTTATGATTATAGGATGGCAGATATGGGAGTACCTAGTAAAGTGGCAGAGGAGGAGCCCAGGGATATACATATAGTATACGAGGCACCTCTAGAGGCTGTGCCAGTGCAGGCTATTGCACCGTTCGAGTCTGGCGACGAGGACGAGATTGAGATAGAGTCCGATCAAGAGGAGGAGCCGATGGAGGACAAGCCAATGGAGGATGAGCCAGTGGAGGACTCTGATGAGGCTATTATAGAGGAGCAGATGCTAGGCGAGTATGAGGAGCGGATCCTAGAGTTGGACTACAGAGTCCAGGAGCTGGAGGCCGAGGCCAAGGAGAGAAAGTCTGAGTTCCAGAAGCTGAGGGACGAGGAACACCAGAGGAAGTTAGCTATGCAGGAGTTAGAGGTGGAGATTGCATATCGTAGGGAGGCAGGGATCCAGATGGGAACCCTATTCCATAGGTCGGTATCCAAGAATGTAGACCTAGCAGGGAAGCTAGAAGAGGTCGAGCAGGGAGAATTGAGTGAAAAGACAGAGAAGGAAGCACTCCGTACTCAGCTAAAGTTGGAGGTTATGGATAGGATACACTTCGAGTAGAAATGGGAAGCGGCTAACGAGAGAGCTGATGACCTAGAGGATGATGTCAGATGCAAGAAGAAGAAGATGAACAAGATGGGGTATGTGTTCCATTCAGCTTTTGAGAGGGTGATTGATGGTGTGTACCACTACCCAGCGGAGCAGGGACAGACCCTACATACTTTGAGCCTAGAGTTGATGGCGTATATAGCACAGATCGAGTACAAGAGCGCCGTGGAGCGTGGGATGATGGGATGAGAACCTTAGTCAGTCTAGTAGTAGTATTTACTTTATGTGATCTATATATTGTGATGTAATCCCAACTTTTTGTGTAAAGTATGGGATAGTGATGTAAACCTCCAGTAAGCAATGGTTAGAGGGGTAGTATGGTAGTATGTTAGTATTTCCTCGTCTTTTGTGATATTAGGGGATATGTGATAACATTTATAGAAATATGCTAGGGAAATCATGTAATGAAACGATTTGGCATATGAATATAAATGAAGTTTATTTCAGAAACGTGTTATAAATTTATTCTTTTAATATTAAAAGAAATACTTAGTAAAAGAACTGAGCAATAATAAAATGAAAAATTTGTGATGCAGATCATGGCGCCAAGACGTAGATTGACTGCACCCGAAGAATCAGTTAACAATGAGAGGGAGCAAGTAGATCCCATTCAGAAGCTAGTTGATCTGTTAGGAGAAGCTCTTAGGGGGAGGAACAATGAACCTGTTCGCCCAAACCCTCAGGCTGTGCCAGTAACAACCTTCAAAGACTTTAGAAGTGTAGGACCCCCAGAGTTCGAGGGTACTATTGACCCGATAATTGCGCAAACATGGATCAAGGAGATCGAGAAGGCTTTCACTATAGCTCGTGTGGGCGAAGACCAGAAAATAGTATTTGCTACGTACATGATGAGAGGCAAAGCGAACTATTGGTGGGAGGAGAATCAGCAGAGAGTTGGAGAAGGGATAATAGCTTAGAATAGGTTTAAGACTCTATTTTTCGAGAACTACTTCCCGAAAAGCATGAAGAACCGAATGGAGGTGAATTTTTTAGAACTAAAGCAAGGTGATATGACGGTGGCGCAGTACGCAGCTAAGTTTAACGAATTAGCGCGATTTGCTGAACACCAAGTTGGAGATGAGGAAAGGAAGGCAAGACGATTCGAACAAGGGCTGAAGCCGTGGCTGTTCAATAAGGTATCAGTTCTTCAAATTGATTCCTTTACGACATTGCTGGAGAAGGCAATCATTGCGGAAGGTGACATTGAGGCCTTAAGTCTGTATAACAAGGAAAAGAAAGGAAAGAATATTGGAGGAGAGAACCGTGCTGGAGGAAGCAGGCGTGGAGGAAGCAACTTGGGAAATAGAAAGTGGGAGAATAACAACAACAACAACAAAAATAACAATTAATAAGCTGGACATCCCCAAATCTTAACATGCTTAAGACCAGGTTTCCTCCCTGTCCACATCTTATATGGAGTCTTGGGGACGGATTTCGAGGGGACCTTAATTAGTAGATATGCAGCCGCTTCTACGACAGAAGATTGATAAAACTGATCATGGAACGAACTATGTCCAACAATGTTCGATTTCACCTTTCATATACTTCATTCAACCGTGGTGTACCTGGTGGAGTCCAATGTGAGATTATACCATTATCTTTGAGATAATTGAGAAACTCATCGCTTAAGTATTCTCCACCTCGATCTGATCGAATAATCTTAATACTCTTGCCCGTTTGTTTCTCTACTTCACTTCTGAACTCTTTAAACTTTTCAAATGATTCAGATTTGTATTTCATTAAATACACATATCCAAATCTTGAGTGATCATTAGTGAAAGTAATAAAATAAAAATACCCACCCCGTGCATTCGTTATCATATGTCCATAAACGTCTGTGTGAACTAACGCTAACAACTCTGTAACTCTCTCTTTTTCCACTAAAAGTAGATTTAGTCATTTCACCTATGAGACAAGATTCACAAGTTGGATATGATACATAATCGGATAGTTCTAAGAGCCCATCTTTATGCAACTTGGATAATCTTGTTTCATTGATATGACCGAGTCTACAGTGCCACATATAGGTATAATTAACATCATTTCTTTTCATTTTCTTAGTTTGTTCTATTTGAAATATATTTTCATGTAAGTCAAGTATGTAAAGTCCGTTTCACAAATTACCAACACCATATAAAATATTTTTATTATAAATTGAACAACTGTTGTTCTTTATTATAATGTCAAATCCATCCATATCTAATACAGAAATAGAAATAATATTTCTAATGATATTCGGAATAAAATAATAATTATTTAAATAAATGGACTTGCCCGTAGGCGGTGCTAAACAATAAGTGCCTACAGCTAATGCATCAACCTTTGCTCCATTTCTCACTCGTAGGACAACCTCATCTTCAGCTTTCTACTTCTGACCAGTCTCTGCACAGTATTATATATGTGAGAACCACAGCCGGTATCCAATACCCAAGTAGAATTTTGACTTTCTAAAAAATTAATTTCAATCATGAACAAACCTTGATTGGAAGTCAAAGCTTCTCCAAGCTTCTTCTCTTCCAGAAACTTCTTGCAGTTCCTCTTCCAATGACCTGGCTCGTTGTAATGGAAGCACATTCCTTTGCTAGCTGGATCAGGTTTCTTTTATTCCTTTGTGGTCACCTTGCCCTTAGCCTTCTTAGATTTCTTCTTTTCAAAAGATACCTTGGGCCTTTTCCTTTTCTTAGTAGAATCCACCATTAAGACATGGTTCTTCTTGGATGGGAAGTGACCTTCTGCAGTTTTCAATATGTTAAGTAATTCAGGCAAGCTGACATCTAACTTATTCATGTGAAAACTTACAACGAACTGCGAGAAGGTCTCAGGGAGTGACTACAAGACCAAGTTTTGACTCAACTCCCCATCCATGACGAACCCAAGCTGTCCAAGGTGTTCAATCAGATTGATCACTCTTAGGATATGAGTCTCAATGGCAGTGCCCTCGGTCATCCAAGATCGAAAGAGCTCCTTAGATATCTCATATCTAGCAGTTCTACTTTGTTCACTATACAACTCCTTGAGGTGAAGTTCTATGTTTTCATGCTGACGCTGAAGCTCGTTATTCATGGATGCAAGCATGATGCATTGAGCCACAGATGCATCATCTTGTAACTTTGTTATGGTGGCAATCTCTTTCTCAAAGGCTGAATCTGGAACAGTTACAGGGACGGGTGAATTTATGACAGAAGAAATCTTTTCAGCAGTAAGAACTATTCTCAGATTCCTTAACCAGTCCGTGTAATTCGGTCCGGTCAGTTTATTAGCATCAAGTATGCTACGCAGTTAAATTAGTGATTTCAAAATTTTTAAATTTATGTATGTGAAAAGACAACATTTTAGCAAACATTCATTTAATTAATTTTATATACCAAAATAAATTAGGTCTTATTTTAAATTAGTATCTCCCACTATTTTCTTCAAACAATATTACCCTCACTTATATAGTTCGGCAACATCTAATTAAAGATTTGCTAGTGAGATTAAGGATCTCATTTCAAATGTATATAGCCTTGTGTGTGCACAACAAACGATATATAAATAAATAGGTAGACAACTCTTGTCAATTACATCAACATGTAACTCCTTTTTATTTTGCCTCTTAAATCATAATGGTCAAGTGTGTGCACATCCGAACTAAAATTATTTAAGTTAAGTCCAACCTAGCACTTCCATAAATTTAAAAAAATTATTGTCCTTGTGGATAGCACAACAAAATAATATTGTTCAATCTTCTTGATAAGCATCAAATGTGATTAAATCAATATCTTAAATACGCAATACATGCCTTGTGGATAGCACAACAAACTCGTATTAAATATTTAATACTCTATTAATTTATCATGCTAGAAGGTGACGTTCGATATTCCAAATATCTCTGAATGCTTTAGACTTAATATAATTTCTTTGAGGAGTTTGTTATTATTTGTCTCATCTTGTTTAGCGCGCATGAACATATATATATATAAAATACGCGTCATTTTATCTAACATGCGAAGCATGCTTGCATAAAATATAATATATATAATACTTAGCATGCATATATAGAATACTATATTCTACCCGGATTGATTATGGACTTTTATTCTAGTTTGGTTCACTAGAGCCACCAAGTGAACCAAAAGTTCAAACCTAGGAGTGCAAGGATTTAAATTTAAACGTAACTATTACATTTAAACTTGAGCTCCATTACAAACGAGTCTTCATGCACTCCTTGCTCCTCGGTTTCCAATTTCTTCAAGATAATTCTAACTATCTCTATTACATAAACTATTTAATTTAAATAGAAACCTTGATCAGCAGTCAAAGGGGAAGTACATAGGAGGGAGATAGAATTTTACATCAAGAAAAAACCAGAGAAGACGAGGTACGCAAACCCCATTTAATAAAACCATTCATTCAAGCATTCAACTAAAATAAAATCCAATCACATTAGTCAATAATCCATAATCAATCCCCATTTATTTTCATACATATCACCATATGCATCAATAAATAAATATTCATATCATAAATTAAAATATTTCATATATATATGAGTATCATTTAATGG
Source organism: Panax stipuleanatus (assembly GCA_020205555.1). Taxonomy (NCBI): domain Eukaryota; kingdom Viridiplantae; phylum Streptophyta; class Magnoliopsida; order Apiales; family Araliaceae; genus Panax; species Panax stipuleanatus. The sequence goes on along the minus strand of CM035116.1, from coordinate 41,867,101 downwards.
AAAATTTTTAAATTGCATGAAATCCAATTTCAAGATTAAAATAAACTCTTTATTTTAATTATAAAATTATTAAGAATATTATATATATATATATATATATATATATGTATGTTAACCAAGTTTTTAAAAAATCCTGATGGGTCACCTTATTGAATCCTTTTAATCTCCTGAATCACCTTATTTAATTCGCATTAGTCACGTTAGTCAATTTTTGGCAAAACAATGATCCACGGATTAAAAAACATTCAGGATCATGCTTGGTTCCTTTTATAAAAAGACTTCGCACCAATATATATAAAACGTGATAATCATGCAGGTCACTTCCCTTTTGAAATCCTGTTATGAAGCCGTGACTAGCCAAAAAACAAACAGTTTTCGTGAATTTTATAGGCTCGCGAATTGGACCTTTTTTCATAAAAAAATAATTTTATATAATAAAATTATGCTCAATAAATTATTATAAATACATACCCATATGTATATGAAATCAAAATAATTAATAATTGCATAAAAGTTTGACTCTGATGCCACTGTTGGGTTTATACGAAATCAGGGGCGCAATAAAATTGTAAAATTTAGCGAAAGCATGGTATATCAGAGTTTAAAAAATTTCTACAAAACCATTACCCGGATCATCCTTTATGCAAATTATTAATTTAAAACGATAAATAAGAAGTTATGGAATCATACCCTTGTAGAACGAAGTTTCCACATGAAGGAGTTCAACTTCTTATTCTTCGTGATTTTCTTGAATTTTCGAGTTAGATTCCTTCATTTGATCAACGTTAGCCATCCAAGTGTTTGGCCTCTAGAGGTGATCCACCAAAGAAGAGGATTTATCAAGGAGGGTAGTAGGCTAAACTCTAGTTTTCTATCCTCTATAGAAAAGAAGTACTCTCCAACAATTGAAATTGCATCAACTTATATTTATTATAAGACTCCTCTTATATAGATATTGGTCAACCCTTCTAATCCTATTAGACATGGGATTTTATTTAATTAATTAAACTCCTTTAATTAATTTAGGCTTCCCACCACATTGGGAATAATTAATTAAATTCATTTAATTAATTTGCCTCCTAATCTTATTAGGAATAAATGAGAGTACTAATATTAAATTAATTCCTAAACTCCTTTAGAAATTAAAATAATAATAATTATAATAATATTAATAAGACTCCTCTTATTAATTTATATTTAATATTTCTAAAATATTAAATAATAAACATTAAGCTATTTAATTTATTTTATCAACATAGATTAAATTAATTACACTTAATACATTATTACGATTATGTCATTACCTTCTTAAATAACTATTCTTCCTTTCATAGTATGACCATTTAGGTTCTCCATATTAAACCGGTTGTGAATAAATCAATTAGAACAATTCTAATTTTATTTAAATAAATAAATTAAACTAATAATTTATTTAAATAAATAATATTTATTCTACAATAGGGATAAGCCTCCCTAGAGATCAACGATTTTCAGATAATATAGATTTCAACATTAACCATAAAAGAACCTGTGAGTAAATAGTTACCGTATTATTCAATCCTTCCACCATACAATGTCCCAATGAAATATAAGACATGGAATTACTGACAAGTCTTATTTTATTTAATTATATGTATTTTGATTAGAAAATGCACAACTCCAAATAATGGAAATTAGAAACTCCTTACTAACTTTATTCTGCCTTGGCCAAGGACTATTGGGTTGTCATTTAACGAATCACATAGGACATGTCTCTTCTTTTACTAGAAGTGGTAGATTCTTTATTGATTATTCATTATCTGCATATGTAACTCATTATACCCAATCATACTCTTTGATATACCCTAAGGGTTTTTAAAGAATAAGTCAAAGTATAATTCATTACATACAAGATACTATGATGATCTCAAGTCCAAGGATCACTTGTAGTACTATCACATTAGAAATTCCTATTGACAGGCAAGTAAAAACTCCATTACGTATTCCATAGCGAGTCACGTTCAGTGAACTTATTCTCCAATAAGCACTTACATACTTAGTTTAGTGTCTCCACACAAATGATCATGAGATCAATCATCCTCATCCAATGAGCAAGCAATATATGTACTAATCTATCCGAATTTACTAATCCTCTATTTAGTAATCCAACGATTGAAACTATTTTTGTTTTAAGCTTTCTAAGAATTTAGATCTCATTAGCATGATCAACATCATGATTCTAAAAGCATTGCTTAAAACTATGGGTTATTTACATATTATAAAAATAGCATCATGTAGATAATTAAACACCTTTAATAAGTGAATACTTTTATTAATAAATAAATAAGATTGTCTCCAAAGTATATGCTTTATCATCATACATGATTGGCTTGTATGCATACTACTTTCACCGAGTTCTCCGATGAATACCTTCAAATGGGTGTAGGGATCTCCTAATCCATCATATTTCTCAAAATCAATGACTTGAAACTTGTCGGGATAACGAGCCCCTGAAAATATACATAAATCTGAGTAATTGACACTCCCAAATGCTCTAGTCCCTTTGATGGACTGGATTGTTTCTTCCATTTGTTGGACCTTTCTCAAAATATCATCAGCCTCCTGCTTTTTGCCAAGGTTAATGATTTCAGGGGTTTTGTTGGTAGGGTACTTGTTCTGAGACTCATGGGTCTGAGAATCTTTCTCGCCGGTGTCCTAACTGCCACCGGGTGTGGAGGATTCTGTCTGACCGGGGGTTTGTTTTCCCTGAAGACCTTTGCTTTGTTCTTTGAGGAAAATAGCTAATTCTGCTGTCTAGTTCTTTAGTCCTTCAAACTGCTCCCTAGAGACAGGGGTGGATTCAGGTTGAGCACTTGAAGCCATGTTTGGAGAAGGGCTTAGTGCTTTCTTAGATTTGGATCTGGTAACGGGACCATTTTTTTACCTACAATAAAAGTAGGTGTGTTAATTTCTGATGTATGTATCAACCGGATGGATGTTATGCAATGTTTTTATTTTTGAAGGTTTTTTAATCTTATCCTGTAAAACAAAGGTTAGTTATTTTTGATGACAGGATAGTATGACAGGATTCACAAGACATGGAATGTATATTTATATTTATTTACATTGAATTAAAAAAAATTACATTGAATTGAAAGAGGAAGGAATGAAGAAGCTTCCCTTCGAATTTGGTTAATTAGAGGCTGACCTATCTTAGGCTACTCTCGCGGTTTTTCATGATGAAGGTCCCCAGATCTTCGCAATCTACTAGAGGGAAAATTAATCCGATCTTTCAATTGGAGCGGATCTGAGTGGTGCCTTTTCTGAGCCTCACAGGATTAGTCTTTTTTGAGTCCAGTAATCAAACACCGACGGGTTCGCCTCCTGGTGGAGGAATCACACAACATACATTCACATACATCGTGTCTTACCGTATGAAATGATGACATTTTTGCAAAGCACTAACATAAAGAATTAAAGCATTCATTTACATCCATTCAGTGTAAAACACAGCATCCACTCATACGCAGATTTAAAAGGGAAAGTTTGAAAATATTTGAGCGCGGTCTAAGCCCTCTACTGTCCCCAGCAGAGTCGCCACCTGTCGACGTTGAGAAAAAAATCTTGTCGCTTTGGACAAATCTTCCTCTTCCTAAATTTTGTAGTTTTCTACCCTTATCTGTTTTATGAAGGGTCAAATTTTTTTAGGAAAAAGGCCAACATGTATCATGTCGACAATTTTAAAGGTTAACAGAGACGCCAGTTGGTATATTTTTGAAATTATTGTACCAACTCAACTGAGTTTTGTTTGATTTTGCAAGTAGGCCCAATTACTGGATACTATCAAAACTTGGCCTTGAAACCGAGATTCTTAAAGTTCAAGGACTTGGTTAAGCGGGGGGAAGGGGTTAGGCACCCTCGGACTCCCGTGAAACACGGTACCGCATCTTTTTAATATTTTCCTTTTTTATTTGCAATGTGTGTGTATATTGTGACGCCCTCAAATCTGGGTCCCTAGAACCTCGGACTTGGTACATTATGGCACTTCATCTTCATACATATTCTATAAACTAATGCAGAAAATATAAACATAAATTGTTTATTTTACGTGATTCTATAACATTTTCCAAGGTCTATTAACCTTAACTGAATACATACCTTAAGTAACTAAAAAGGTTTACAACATCATTTATATATGATAACTAAATAGTTATGAATGCGTAATAATCTACACTTTAGAATTTCCCTTTGCCTCTGTCTTTCTTCGAGCATTCGTCTTAATCTGAAATTTGTTATCATAATATAGCAAGGGTGAGCAACTGCTTTGCCCAGCAAATTTAAATACAACAATGATATATCATGATTGAAAGAAAGAATAAGCTTTCGAATTTTCAACAATATAATAATTGAGAAAGAGCATGAGTCATAATGTCAATAATTGAATGACTGAGTCAATAATGTTTAATGTCAACAAGGACCTTGAATAATTTTAACTTAACCTTATGGTAATAAAGGTGATCAGCCTTTCATACCTGATGAACATATGCAACATGCACTAAGTGTGAATCAATAATTAGTATAGATGTGAATAATCAACAATAATTATTCACTAGCATGCTTCGAAATAATAACTCAAGTTTGAGTGAGGAAAACTTGTTTGTACCGTCGATTACTGCTACGCAATCTAATTTAATCTCTTTATTATAAAGACGTATCATTGTTAAGATTGATCTTTTAATTAGTATATCATACCACTACTTTATAAGTAAATTATCTAATATTTAACCACATAATCGAATATTAGATAACTCCTTAACATCATAGGCATTCACAATTCTAAACCTCGCACACATCGAGTCTTTAACAGTGTTCAATACAGTATACTAAGTGGTTTCCCACAAACAACCAACATACTAGTCTTCCGTCTCGTATACACTGTATTTCACAGCGAGTTAGATCGGTAGCTAGTTCATATATACCTCCGCTCCCTAAAGGAATCGTTTAGCCCATATACTATACATCAACCATTAAAGAGTACGACTATACCACTACTTTATCATATAACTTGTGAATTAACACTTAACCTTTCATATTATAAGTTCTTCTTTATAATCCATTAAGCCAAATATCTAATCCAGCAACCTAAATTCAAAATGAACTATAATCCAACAGCCTGGATTAAAACAATCCTACAATCCAGCAACCTGGATTCAAATTCAGCAAACCGGATTCACTAATTCAGCAAGCTGAATACAAGCTAACATAATTAATTTAGCAAGCCGAATACACCAATTCAGCAAGCTGAATTCAAACTATATTCCCTTTTTAACCTATTAAATTTTTAATTCAACATACTATACATTCAATATGGCCTATTGAATGTCCAATCAATAACTTAACTTCTCTTTTAAACTCTCATTTAATATTATTAATTATTTAATAATATTCAAATTATTTACTAATTTATTTATTTAACAATCATACAAGGCCATAAACATAATGTCTCATCAACAATGACCAAAACCCTTATCAAAAATCTCCATATAGCATATCTAGGGTTCTCAAGACATAAAATCATATTTTTCATATTTTTAACATTACATAATTATTTATTTCATTTATTCATAACTAAATCATTTTCATGAAAAATCCCAAATAATCTTATTATTTTTTTTATCTTTTGGCCACACATATATACTTATATTCCATACACAAAAATATTTTTTCTGGAATTTTTTAATTTTCTTTAGTATTTTTCAAAAGTCCGTTTTTAGTTTGTAACTTAAGAAAATTAGCTATATTATGCTCAACTCCAACAATTTCCAACTCTTGGAAGAATCTTACACGTATTAACATGAACTTTCAGTTTAAATTTTGTGACCATCGGAGTTATAGAACTCCAGTTGTAGTGGTTTTTGTCTGAAAAACCCAAATATTAAAATGATCATAACTCGGTCGATTTTAATCTGAATAAGCTCATCTTTGGATAGGAGCTACTTTATATCATATATTTTCATGTCCCAAAAGGTTTGAATTTTTTTCATTAATTAAGTTATCTAAATTGCCCCTGGAAATGTTGGACAGATTGCTTTTCGGCCTTTTTTAGATTTTGCCTACTTTGTTAAAAACTGTCCATACAGAAATTTACAAGGAATTTTGCAGTGATTCCACTTGGATATGTTAGAAGACTCATATATCTAACTCTAATAATTGACCACACTCAAAAATTCAAAATAGAAAGAGTGATATGATCGTTTGAATTTCATGTTTCGTTTTCTCAAAAATCTGATTTTCTAACATTTATGTTTTGTAAGAAAACTTTCATAATCTCTTGATTAATCAAACATTGACCAACATAATACATCCTAATATCTCTTATACTCATGGATCTATCATGATCCATGATCTATTTCATCAAACCTTCACCAAACCCAAGCAAAACATAATATATGCTAAGAAAAAAATAAATACTAGGGTTTTCTAACTTTTTGAAAACCTAGTTTCCTTTTCTTGCTTTAGATCCAACTTTTGATCCTCAAAAGGGTTAGATCTACACATACCACACTCTAAATCATGTAGATCTAAGGTTTTGAAACATTGGATCTACATCCCATCAAAAAAAATTAAACAAAAGGAAATAAACTAATTTTTGGGTGTTTTATACCTTGTTCTTAGTGCTTTTTATCTTCTTCTTCCACCATGAGATGGATCTTGGATGGAATGAAGAAATTTTTCTCTCCTTCTTACCTTTTGATGCCCATAGTTTTCACCCTCTCTCTCTCTCTTTCTTTTCTTATTTTTTTTGTAGAAAATAAAGAAAATGGAAGTAAACTTTTGATAGAAAAATTAGTGGGGGTTATATATAGGAAATAAATTGATATACATATAGCATATATATGTATATACATATCTCCCAACAATCTCTTGATCTTTCTCTGTCTTAATCATATCTTGCTTTAACTTGTAAACTTAAGGTTACTTGTAAAAATGGAGAAAGAATGTGGCTAGCTTAATTAGTGACACTTAAGGGGAGTTGGTCACCAACTAAAGTAAGTACTCATTGCATTCACTCCCCCTTTTCTCCTCTCCTTGTAGCCGAATTTTATTTTTTTTGGCCCCTCTCCTATCCATTTTTATTTTCTTTTTATTGTAATATTTGATTAATACAATAACCAACAAGTCCCTATTCATTTAGGCTAAAAGATTGGTTTTTAAATTAATTCTTTGGGCCATGGAAATTAACATAGTTCCATACTTCTAATTTTATCTTTTCCTAATTATTTAATTAGGGTTTCCACTCACTCGTTTGCAATTTAAATAATCACTTATGTACATTTAATTTTATAACCTAATTAGACTTGTTTTAATTAAGTTATAAAATTAATTAGTTGAGATGTATAAAATAAATCTCTTAGGGTTAGTATAAATTTTAAATACTATTATTCTCCCATATTATAACCCTTAGGTTATTTAGTTCTTATTCCTAATATATAATAATTAGGTTACAATAGTTTCCTTTTATTGGTTTATTATATAATAAACAATTATAACCAATCACATAATACTCATATTCATTTACTCACATATCCATACATAATAATTTAATATGTTGAAACATGTTTCACATAAGTCCTAATATATATCTGTATAACACATTACCATGTATATATATATATATCTATACATATTGATAGTAGTGTGCATACAAGCCAATCATGTATGATGATAAAGCACGTACTTTGTAAACAATCTTATTTATTTATTAATAAAATATTCATTTATTAAAGGCATTTAATTATCTACATGTTGCTGTTTTTATAATATGTAAATAACCCATAGTTTTAAGCAAAGCTTTTAGAATCATGATGATGATCATGCTAATGAGATCTAAATTCTTAGAAAGTTTTAAAACTAAAATAGTTCCCAATCGTGGGATTACTAAAAAGGGGATTAGTAAATCCGGATAGATTGGTACATATGTTGCTTGCTCATTGGATGAGGATGATTGAACTCATGATCATTTGTGTGGAGACACTAAAGCAAATATGTAGGTGCTTATTGGAGAATAAGTTCACTGAACGTGATTCGCTATGGAATACCTAATGGAGTTTTACTCGCATGTCAATAGAAATTCCTAATGTGATAGTAGTGCAAGTGATCCTTGGACTTGAGATCATCATAGTATCTTATATGTAACAAATTATACTTTGACTTATTCCTTAAGACCTTTTAAGGCATATATAGGGTATGCTTGGGTATAATGAGTTACATATGGAGATAATGAATGATCAATAAAGAATCTACCACCTCTAGTAAAAGAGGAGATATGTCCTATGTGATTCGTTAAATGACAACCCAGGAATCCTTGGCCAAGGTGAAATGAAATTAGAAAGGAGCTTCTAATTTGCATTATTTGGAGTTGTGCATTTTCTAATCGAAATATATATAATTAAATAAAATAAGACTTGACAGTAAATCCATGTCTTATATTTAATTGGGACATTGAATGGTGGAAGGATTGAATTGTACGGAACTATTAACTCACAGGTTCTTTTATGATTAATGTTGGAATCTATATTATCTGGAAAGTCGTTGATCGCTAGGGAGGCTTATCCCTATTGTAGAATAAATATTATTTATTTAAATAGATTATTAGTTTAATTTATTTATTTAAATAAGATTAAAATTGTTTTAATTGATTTATTCACAACCGGTTTAATATGGAGAACCTAAAGGGTCACACCATAAAAGGAAGAATAAATATTTAAGAAAGTAATGGCATAATCGTAATAATGCATTAAGTATAATTAATTTAATCTATGGTGATAGAATAAATTAAATAGCTTAATGTTTATTATTTAATATTTTGGAAATATTAAATATAAATTAATAAGAGGAGTCTTATTAATATTATTACAATTATTATTATTTTAATTTCTAAAGGAGTTTAGTAATTAATTTAATATTTAGTACTCTCATTTATTCCTAATAAGATTAGGAGACAAATTAATTAAATGAATTTAATTAATTATTCCCATGTGGTGGGAAGCCTAAATTAATTAAAGGAGTTTAATTAATTAAAAGAAATCCCATGTCTAATAGGATTAGAAGGATTGACCAATGTCTATATAAGAGAAGTCTTATAATAGATATTAGATTGATGCAATTCCAATTGTTGGAGAGTACTCCTTTTCTATAGAGAATAGAAAACTAAGCCAAACACCCTCCTTCTTGATAATTCATCTTCCTTGGTGGATCACCTCTAGAGGCCAAACACTTGGGTGGCTAACGTTGATCAAAGAAAGGAATCTAACCCGGAAATTCAAGGTGATCACGAAGAACAAGGAGTTGAACTAGTACCTGTGGAAGCTTCGTTCTACAAGGGTATGATTCCATAACTTCTTATTTATCGTTTTAAATTAATAATTTGCATAAAGGATGATCCGGGTAATGGTTTTGTAGAAATTTTTTTTAAACTCTGATATATCATGCTTCCGCTAATTTTTGCAATTTGATTGCGTCACGATTTCGTACAAACCCAACAGTGGCATCAGAGCCAAATCTTTATGCAATTATTAATTTATTTTTGATTTCATATACATATGGGTATGTATTTAAAATAATTTATTGGGCATAATTTTATTGTATAAAATTATATTTTTTAAGGAAAAAAAAAAAAGAAAAAAAAAGAGACTTTTTTTGGGACGAATCACAATTTTTTTTGGTGCTAATCTTGAATTCTGCAAAGAAAAGGTGTTGTCTCTTTCTTACTCCAAAAAGAAGGTGACCCATCAGGAAAGGACTTTTTTAATAAACCTGCAGGACTCTTTTAATAAAAGAAGGTGACTTCCTTTTAAAAAATAAATATGATATATTTATATATTATATTCTAAATAATTTTATAATTAAAATACAGAGTTTATTTTAATCTTGAAATTGGATTTCATGCAATTTAAAATTGCCCATTAAATGATACTCATATATATATGGAATGTTTTAATTCATGAGATGAATATTTATTTATTGATATATATGGTGATATGTATGAAAATAAATGGGGATTGATTATGGACTATTTGACCAATGTGATTGAATTTTATTTTAGTTGAATGCTTGAATGAATGGATTTTATTAAATGGGGTCTGCGTACCTCGTCTTCTCTAATTTTTTTTTCTTGATGTAAAATTCTATCTCCCTCCTATGTACTTCCCCTTGACTGTTGATCAAGGTTTCTATTTAAATTAAATAGTTTAATGTAATAAGAATAGTTAGAATTATCTTGAAGAAATTGGAGACCAAGGAGCAAGGAGCGCGTGAAGACCTGTTTGTATGGAGCCCGGGTTTAAATGTAATAGTTATATTTAAATTTAAATTCTTGCACTCCTAGGTTTGACCTTTTGGTTCACTTGGTGGCTCTAGTGAACCAAACTAGAATAAAAGTCCATAATCAATCCGGGTAGAATATAATATTCTATATTGCATGCTAAATATTATATATATTATATTTTATGTAAACATGCTTCGCATGTTTAATAAAATGACGCGTATTTTATATATATATGTGCATGCGCGCTAAACAAGATGAGACAAATAATAACAAACCCCTCAAAGAAATAATATTAAGTCCGAAGCGTTCAAATAATATTTGGAATATCGAACGTCGCCTTCTAGCATGATAAATTAATAGAGTATTAAATATTTAATATGAGCTTGTTGTGCTATCCACAAGGCGAGTATTGCGTATTTAAGATGTTAATTAATCACATTTGAGGCTTATCAAGAAAATTGAACGATCTAGTCTTGTTGTGCTATCCACAAGGACGAACATTTTTCTTTTTTGAATTTATGGAAGTGCTAGGCTGGACTTAACTTAAATCATTTTAGTTCGGATGTGCACACACTTGACCATTATGATTTAAGAGGCAAAATAAAAGGAGTTATATAGTGTTGTAATTGACAAGAGTTGTCTACCTATTTATTTGTATATCGCTTGTTGTGCTATCCACAAGGTTATATACATTTGAAATGGGATCCTTATTCTCACTAGCAAATCTTTAATTAGATGTTGCCGAACTATATAAGTGAGGGTAATATAGTTTGATAAAAATAGTGGGAGATACCAATTTAAAATAAAGACCTAAATTTATTTTGGTATGCAAAATTAATAAAATGAATGTTTGCTAAAATGTTATTTTTCACATGCAGAATTTTAAAAATGTCAAAATCACTAATTTCACTGCGAAGCATACTTGATGCTAATAAGCTTACCGGGCCGAATTATACGGACTGGCTAAGAAATCTGAGAATAGTTCTCACTGCTGAAAAGATTTCTTATGTCCTAAACTCACCTGTCCCTGGAACTGTTCCAGAAACATTCTCTGAGGAAGAGATTGCCACCATTGTAAAGTGGCAAGATGATGCATCTGTGGCTCAATGCATCATGCTCGCATCCATGAATAACGAGCTTCAGCGTCAGCACGAAAATATGGATGCTCCTACTATGTTGATTCACCTCAAGGAGTTGTATGGTGAACAAAGTAGGACTGCTAGATATGAGATATCTAAGGAGCTCTTCCGATCTCGGATGACCAAGGGCAAAGTGAACATAAAGGAACAAAAGAAATCTGATCCAGCTAGCAAAGGAATGTGCTTCCATTGCAACGAGCCGGGTCATTGAAAGAGGAACTGCAAGAAGTTTCTGGCAAAGAAGAAGCTTGGAGAAGCTTCGACTTCCAATCAAGGTTTGTTCATGATTGAAATTAATTTTTCAGAAAGTCAAAATTCTACTTGGGTATTAGATACCGGCTGTGGTTCTCACATATGTAATAATGTGAAGGGACTGGTCAGAAGTAGAAAGCTGAACAATGATGAGGTGATCCTACGAGTGGGGAATGGAGCAAAGGTTGCTCCATTAGCTGTAGGAACTTATTATTTAGCAATGTCTTCGGGCAAGTTCATTTATCTTAATAATTGTTATTATGTTCCGAATATTATTAAAAACATTATTTCAATTTCTGTATTGGATATGGAAGGATTTAACGTTGTTATAAAGAACAATAGTTGTTCTATTTATAAAGACGATGTTTTATATGGTATTGGAAATTTGCGAAATGGACTTTATACACTTGACTTACAAGAAAATATTTTTCAAATTGAACAAACTAAGAAAAGGAAAAGAGATGATATTAATTATACTTACATGTGGCACTGTAGACTCGGTCATATCAATGAAACAAGATTATCCAAGTTGCATAAAGATGGGCTCCTTGAGTTATCTGATTATGAATCATATCCAACTTGTGAATCTTATTTCATGGGTAAAATGACTAAATCTCCTTTTAGTGGAAAAGGAGAAAGAGTTACAGAGTTGTTGGCATTGATTCACACAGACGTTTGTGGACCTATGACAACAAGTGCACGGGGTGGGTATTCTTATTTTATTACTTTCACTGATGATCACTCAAGATTTGGATATGTGTATTTAATGAAATACAAGTCAGAATCATTTGAAAAGTTCAAAGAGTTCAGAAGTGAAGTAGAGAAACAAACGGGCAAGAGTATAAAGATACTTCGATCAGATCGAGGTGGAGAATACTTAAGCGGTGAGTTTCTCTATTGTCTCAATGAAAATAGTATAATCTCACAATGGACTCCTCCAGGTACACCACAGTTAAATGGAGTATCTGAAAGGAGAAATCGAACACTGTTAGACATGGTTCGATCCATGATGAGTTTTACCGACCTTCTAATTTCCTTCTGGGGATATGCCCTAGAAACGGCTGTATACCTACTTAACAAGGTACCTACCAAATCCGCCCCAAAGACTCCATATGAGATGTGGAAGGGGAGGAAACCAAATCTTAAGCATGTTAAGACTTGGGGTTGTCCAGCTTATGTCAAAAAGTTTGAACATGATAAGCTACAGACTAAATTCGAAAAGTGTAGATTTGTGGGATACCCTAAAGAAACTGTAGGGTATTATTTCTATCATCCAACTGATCAAAAGGTGTTTGTTGCGAAACATGCTGCCTTCTTGGAAAAGGAGTTTATCCATGAAGGGGTCAGTGGGAGTAAGATATATCTTGAAGAAGTTCAAGAACCACAAATTACCACGGATCAAAGTCAGGTACCTGACCAAGTAGAAGAACCTACTATGCCACACCCTGTTCGTAAATCTGGGAGAGTACCGAAGATACCTGAGAGGTATGGATTCGTTATAAAGGATGACGATGAGGTACACATCATGAATGATGATGATCCATTGAATTACGAACAGGCTATGAGTAATAAAGACTCAGGGAAATGGCTAGAAGCCATGAAATTCGAAATGGACTCCATGTATGAAAACAAAGTATGGACTTTGGTTTCACCACCTGAAGGCATTAAGCCTATTGGGTGTAAATGGGTCTTTAAAAGAAAGACTGGAGCGGATGGCAAGGTAGAGACCTATAAGGCCCGACTGGTTGCAAAAGGTTTCAAACAAAGACAAGGAGTTGACTATGATGAAACCTTTTCACCAGTAGCTATGCTCAAGTCCATTCGGATTTTGCTTGCGATTGCAGCTTATAACGACTATGAGATCTGGCAGATGGACGTGAAAACGGCCTTCCTCAATGGAAAACTTGAGGAGGATGTGTATATGACACAGCCAGAGGGATTTGTTTCAAAGGTTGGAATAAATCAAGTCTGTAAGCTGCAACGATCCATTTATGGATTGAAGCAAGCTTCTCGTAGATGGAACATTCGTTTTGATGAGACAATCAAAGAGTTTGATTTTATCAAAAATGACGATGAACCATGTGTGTACAAAAAGGTTAGTGGGAGCGCAGTTTCATTCCTTGTATTATATGTTGATTATATAGTACTGATAGGGAATGAAATTTCTATGCTAAAATCGATCAAAATAAAGTTGTCTAAACATTCCTCCATGAATGATTTGGGTAGAACATCCCACATTGGGGATATAAATCTGTATTAATAGATTTAAAAGGATGTTCGGCTTAACCCATGGAAACATATATTCATTAGATGCTAAAGGCGTTTAGCATGGTAACTCCAAAAGGTGCCTCATGATGATGAGTCATGGAGTGTATCTCTCTAAAATTATCCTCAGTAAAAGAGAGATCGCATAAGTAACTATTATGTATGCAATGAAATATACAAGACTTGATGTTGATCAGTCATATTCTGGAGAAGATCTCTGTGAGACAGTGATAAACATCTCAAAGTATTTAACTGACACTAAGGATGTCATCATGACACATGATGGGTCTGAATTAAACTAGAAGACTAAACAGACTCAAGTTTTCAGACTGACCAAGACGACAGCAAAATCCACTTTATGGTAAGTCGTTACCTTAAAAGATGGTGCAGTAAATTGGAAAGGTTTCAAACAGCAAAAGTTGCTGGGTTAGTGACAAAGACAAAGTATATAACTGTAAGTGAAGCTGCAAGTTGATGTTTCGGATGAAAAGTTTATTACAGAACTAGAAATAGTTCCTAAGTCTCATCTTGAATCTAAACATGTGTTGCGGCACTTTGATTAAAAAAAAAAAATCATTGAAAAAGGAGAGTGTAGACTCTCAAGACAACATTGCAGATCCATTTACTAAAGCTTTAACACAACAGCAGTTTGATCGTCACTTAGAGAAGATGGGTATGAGATACCATGGCGATTGGCTTTAGTGCAAGTGGGAGATTGATAGTAGTGTGCATACAAGCCAATCATGTATGATGATAAAGCACGTACTTTGTAAACAATCTTATTTATTTATTAATAAAATATTCATTTATTAAAGGCATTTAATTATCTACATGTTGCTGTTTTTATAATATGTAAATAACCCATAGTTTTAAGCAAAGCTTTTAGAATCATGATGATGATCATGCTAATGAGATCTAAATTCTTAGAAAGTTTTAAAACTAAAATAGTTCCCAATCGTGGGATTACTAAAAAGGGGATTAGTAAATCCGGATAGATTGGTACATATGTTGCTTGCTCATTGGATGAGGATGATTGAACTCATGATCATTTGTGTGGAGACACTAAAGCAAATATGTAGGTGCTTATTGGAGAATAAGTTCACTGAACGTGATTCGCTATGGAATACCTAATGGAGTTTTACTCGCATGTCAATAGAAATTCCTAATGTGATAGTAGTGCAAGTGATCCTTGGACTTGAGATCATCATAGTATCTTATATGTAACAAATTATACTTTGACTTATTCCTTAAGACCTTTTAAGGCATATATAGGGTATGCTTGGGTATAATGAGTTACATATGGAGATAATGAATGATCAATAAAGAATCTACCACCTCTAGTAAAAGAGGAGATATGTCCTATGTGATTCGTTAAATGACAACCCAGGAATCCTTGGCCAAGGTGAAATGAAATTAGAAAGGAGCTTCTAATTTGCATTATTTGGAGTTGTGCATTTTCTAATCGAAATATATATAATTAAATAAAATAAGACTTGACAGTAAATCCATGTCTTATATTTAATTGGGACATTGAATGGTGGAAGGATTGAATTGTACGGAACTATTAACTCACAGGTTCTTTTATGATTAATGTTGGAATCTATATTATCTGGAAAGTCGTTGATCGCTAGGGAGGCTTATCCCTATTGTAGAATAAATATTATTTATTTAAATAGATTATTAGTTTAATTTATTTATTTAAATAAGATTAAAATTGTTTTAATTGATTTATTCACAACCGGTTTAATATGGAGAACCTAAAGGGTCACACCATAAAAGGAAGAATAAATATTTAAGAAAGTAATGGCATAATCGTAATAATGCATTAAGTATAATTAATTTAATCTATGGTGATAGAATAAATTAAATAGCTTAATGTTTATTATTTAATATTTTGGAAATATTAAATATAAATTAATAAGAGGAGTCTTATTAATATTATTACAATTATTATTATTTTAATTTCTAAAGGAGTTTAGTAATTAATTTAATATTTAGTACTCTCATTTATTCCTAATAAGATTAGGAGACAAATTAATTAAATGAATTTAATTAATTATTCCCATGTGGTGGGAAGCCTAAATTAATTAAAGGAGTTTAATTAATTAAAAGAAATCCCATGTCTAATAGGATTAGAAGGATTGACCAATGTCTATATAAGAGAAGTCTTATAATAGATATTAGATTGATGCAATTCCAATTGTTGGAGAGTACTCCTTTTCTATAGAGAATAGAAAACTAAGCCAAACACCCTCCTTCTTGATAATTCATCTTCCTTGGTGGATCACCTCTAGAGGCCAAACACTTGGGTGGCTAACGTTGATCAAAGAAAGGAATCTAACCCGGAAATTCAAGGTGATCACGAAGAACAAGGAGTTGAACTAGTACCTGTGGAAGCTTCGTTCTACAAGGGTATGATTCCATAACTTCTTATTTATCGTTTTAAATTAATAATTTGCATAAAGGATGATCCGGGTAATGGTTTTGTAGAAATTTTTTTTAAACTCTGATATATCATGCTTCCGCTAATTTTTGCAATTTGATTGCGTCACGATTTCGTACAAACCCAACACATATACTCATCTCCTTTCAACCTCACAACATCTCTTCATATGAAATTTTGTTTCCTTAATAAATTTTCCACATGTATTATTATAAAATTTCTTACACCATTTAGTTCACATCAAATTTATAGGTATCGTAGTACCTTATCCTTAACATTCCTTCAAGTACATATAAATTCATTTCTAGGGTTTTGAAATTTTGTAACCCATATTTTCTCTATTCTCTTTCAAATAGTAAACCATATAGGTTCTTCTTAAAATTTTTAAATCATTCCTCTATTCCTACTAGATTTTATTTTTTAACCTTTATTTTAATCACTCAAGATCTTGTAAATTTTCGGGTTGTCACATTCTTCCCCGCTTATAAGGATTCCATGTCCGGAATCACTATTCACCAAAAATAGGTTTTCATTTTAACCTTTATTTAATAACCTCTGATTACACTCGTACTTAATGAGCCCATGTTATTTCCTTCTATAAGGATCTCTTTTATCTCCACATGCTACCATGACTATTCACTAGGAGTTTTCACAATTATGAAGTATAATAAATAACTTGGAAAGGTTTTAACAGAAATTCATCTGCAAACCATTTTATCTGGACACCAACTTGTGTAAATTTGATACCAATTGCATTAGCTTGACACCAACTTGTGTCAATTTGATACTAATTTGTATCACGTGATACTGACACCAACTTGTGTCGGATACCAGCTTGTATCCATTTGATACCAACTTAACATAAGATTCTGTACCAAAATAATTTGGTTTGGCATAAGCTTTCAAATAATACTTGAATTTCATAAATATTTGTCTAGCTGAATTAAATAGCTTAGACGTATACTAATAATTCGAATATCAATCGAAACATGTATATGGCCAAATTCAATTGGCAATAAATTATCTTTAAAATTCTAAAAATTATTTTATGACATTATGATACCGCACTGTATTTACAATCCGTTTGAGAATTTCGTCATTTTGTGACTTTGCCATATTACATCATACCATAGTGGGTTGATGATACTTAGATCACATCCGACACTAGGCAATACTGCATTGATGACTCCATCGTTTTTATCATCTTTGCACCAAGTTCCATGATGCATTGATGATATATAAAATACATTTTGATATTTCAAATCATTTTTTTCTAGCCGAAACAATTAGCGTAGACTCTTCTTTAAAAAGTGCAAAACCATTGAAAAATCATTTTTGGTGTTATCATACTGCAACAGGTAACGATGTGATAATGACTCAAAGTCCATCTCCACACTCTTTTCACCATGTTTTGAGGATAACAAAATTTCATTTTATTTTGAAAAGGCACTTCAGTGCGAATTTAGCTTGATTTCAAAAATTTTGATGTCTAGCATAGCTAGAAGATTTAGAATACCTATGTCTCCACCATCAACTTCAATTTCTTCAATGATTCATTGCTTAATAATTCTATCTATTTCTATCATACTTCAAACTTACTACACTAAAAATTCTCAATTCTTCATCCACAACTTTTCTATACCCCAATATAGTTCATCAAACATACCACACGTTATGAGTTCAGGAACTTTCCACAATAATATGAGTTTAAAACTTTTCCTGACAATACGTAGTTCAAGAATCAATCAGGAACTATCCATACGCTTAGGGGTTCAAAATCATACCATACGATTATGAGTCACAAACTTACCATAAGCATGAGTTTTAAGAACTCGCACCTAATCTTATATTCTCTACCTATCTGTTATACACATGAGAAAAGAATCACCTTCTTAACATACATATAGCGAATAGCGCGACACCAACATTTCAATGATTATCAATGTGAAAAACTAAGTAGTCGTTAGACCAAGCACAAAACCCCAACCCATACAAAGGTTTGTATAACTCAGCTATCACATGAGTCCTCAATTAAAATCCCACATGATCTTAAATTCTCTTTACTCAATACAAATTTCTTTTAATCCATATCCCATCATCTACAAATCTTTCCTGAGTTTTCATAGTACAATTTCATAATACAATAATCGTACAACAATTCTGCTATAAAGTTTTCAATCAATCGATTGATCCTCTGTCCTCCTATGACCTCATCAGATCCCGTTGTGACCTTTTCTTATAACTGTGTTATATTACGATTCTTTCCTATTTTAGGATCATTTTATTTTACGATCTTCTTATTCACTTAATAATGAATTTCCAAAATTCATCTCTTAGAACTTAAAATCCATTTGAGTTTATTACTTATCCTCATCTCTGCGTTTATAGCCTAAGATAACCCTACCTAAGGTTTATAGCCTATAGCTCTGATACCAACCTGTGACGCCCCCAAATCTGGGTCACTAGAACCTCGGACTTGGTACGTTACGGTATTTCATCTTCATACATATTCTATAAACTAATGCGGAAAATATAAACATAAATTGTTTATTTCACGTGATTCTATAACATTTCCCAAGGTCTGTTAACCTTAACTGAATACATATCGTAAGTAACTAAAAAGGTTTACAACATCATTTGCATATGATAACTAAATAATTATGAATGCGTAATAATCTACTCTTTGGAATTTGCCTTTGCCTCTGTCTTTCTTCGAGCATTCGTCTTAATATGAAATTTGTTATCATGATATAGCAAGGGTGAGCAACTACTTTGTCCAACAAGTTTAAATACAACAAGGATATATCATGATTGAAAGAAAGAATAAACTTTTGAATTTTCAACAATATAAAAATTGTGAAAGAGCATGATTCATAATGTCAATAATTGAATGACTTAATCAATAATATTTAATGTCAACAAGGACCATGAACAATTTTAACTAAACCTTATGGTAATGAAGGTGATCAGCCTTTCATACCTGATGAACATATACAACATGCACTAAGTGTGAATCAATAATCAGTATAGATGTGAATAATCAACAATAATTATTCACTAACATGCTTTGAAATAATAACTCAAGTTTGAGAGAGGAAAACTTGCATGTACCGTCGATTACTGCTACACAATCTAATTTAATCTCTTTATTGTAAAGACCTATCATTGTTAAGATTGATCTTTTAATCAGTATATCATATCATACCACTACTTGATAAGTAAATTATCTAACATTTAACCACATAATCGAATATTAGATAACTCCTTAACACCATACCCATTCACAATTCTAAACCTAGCACACATCGAGTCTTTAACAGTATTCAATACAGTATGATGAGTGATTTCCCACAAACAATCAACAAACTAGTTTCTCGTCTCGTCTACACTGTATTTCACAACGAGTTAGATCGTTAGCTAGTTCGTGTTAGATCCCGAAACCCTAATAAGACTCGGTTATGTAAATTCTTGAATTATCAATAAAATCTCTCCGTTCTGAATGTGTATTGTGTTATTATATACTCTATTAAAGACTTCGGTTTAAAATATTTTTCTCCAAAAAACGTCATGCTTGACATGTCGTCCTTAAAATTTTTATTCCATATTTGGACTTTTCGGTAAATTATTTTATCAAGCTGCTTTGTCGTGCTTACACCGACAAAACGCTTTGTCGTGCTTCGTCTAGACAAGGTGTCAAGCCCTAAATTAGGAAACCTTAATGCTAAATTAGGACACCCTAAACCTAATTTAGAAACCCTAATCCTAAATTCAAACTCTAACCCTAATTAAGAAGTACTAACCCTAATTGGGTTATCCTAAACCCTAATTATGTTAACTAAACTTAAATTAGGTGTTAATAACTTCATTAAGTTATCCTAAACACAAAAATCATAACCTTAAATCATAATTAGTGAAGATTATGGAAAATGTAGCTTACTAACCAACTTGAAGTTGCTCACAAGCATGTGCTACCACCACCTTTCGAAATCCTATCATCTTTGGCCTCTAAACAGGTGGTCATAGAAGCACAAGTTCAGAGGTTGGGATATTTGTGGAGGCAAAGTGTGAAAATGACCTAAAACCCCTAATCTACCAATTCTATAAATAGCAGCCTTATTTCAGTTCAAACTTATGAAAATTCTCAACCAATACACTTATACTACCTGCCATAAGAAGCCCTAGCAATAGCAAGATCAGAATCAAAGCATAGATAGCCAAATTTGCTCAATAAATGTATAAACCCTAATTCTACATTAGATCTTTGATGCTATGTTAGATTTGTTGTTATGTTGTTTAATTATGTGTAATAACATGTTAGTAAGTGTTCTGGGTTGATAGATCACATTTTCATAACATCTAGATGCATCAAATATGTGTTTTAAGCAATCTAAAAATTTGTTAAAAACAGGCCTGACAGCCTAATGTCAGAGCCCGTAGATGTTCGTGTGTTAATATTTAGGTTTGTTAATTGTATGCTAGTTATAGTATTACATGAGCTTAGTAATTTGGAACAAGAATCAAGCTTATTGGATTAACAGAATGAAAGATATAAGTGCACTACAAGAGAAAGGCCTAACAGCGACCGATACTATCAGAGACCACAGGTCCGGTCGCTGATATTAGTAATAGCGACTGACATCGGCGACCGTGATTTCATCCAGTCGCTATATTATCTCAGCGACCGCATGCGGTCGTTGAGTGGTCGCTAGTACAAATTTGCCTCCCAAATTTTGGCTGGAAATGTTGGCGCGAAGGTTTTGTGCCACCATTTAGAATCAGCGACTGCATGCGGTCGCTGATAAGGCCATGTCATTAAAAGTTAGCAACTGCAGGCGGTCGCTGATCAAAGTTAATGTAATCAGTTTCAGTCATTCGCTCGACACAGCAGGCGAAGAAAAACAAAAGAGGGAGCTTAGAATAGAGAGAAGAGGGAGAAAGGGGGAGAAGAGAAGGAGGTCCGCCGCCGCCGCCGGCCACCGTCTTGTGAACTCAACTGAAAATTCACATTTTAATCATCTAAAAAGGTGAGTTCTTGTTTGTTAGTATTATATACTATGAATGTTATTTTTGCCTCTTTTTTGTGGATTTCTGAGAGTTCAGATCCTTCGTGTAACTGTTATGGAATGCTTTTAAACTCCAGTAAATTAACATCCATTCAAATGTGCTATATCCATCTAATTCTTTATCCATATTTATTTTACTGAGAGATTTGTACTGTCTGGGGTTGGGCTTGGGTAGTAAAATGTGGTAACAGATTGCTAAAGTGGTAGTGGACATCATTGACATTTGTGGTCCAGTGCACACCTAAATGATAAATGATAATAGATTGAGGATCTTCAACTAAATAAAAGGGCATACTAATCCAATAATAGATTGAGGATTTGTAGTAGTAGGGTCCCTTTTTGCCCATCTTATCTACCTTAATTTATTTCCCTCTACCCTACACTATCTGACTGATGCCTTTAGCAAGATCTTAAAAGTTCTTTATACTACTAGTCTACTAGAAATAGTAATAATAATAGTAATATAATTATAGGATGACTATGCCTATCCAGTGATTGAATATTTTTATTTATTTTATCTTTTCGCCCACAAGGATGCAGTTTGGGCTGAATTTCAGGTATTTTTTTTAATTATGACAGATAATATAATATTCTAAGGATAATTATTTAGTAGTGTTGGATTATATGTTAAAAGTACCGCTTTAATATTATTATTATTGTTTTATTTGCAGAAAAGGTATAGATGGGAGGACGCGCAGGCTTCAGTGATACAGACACTATTCTGGCAGAAGTGCGCAGCCCGCAGCAAAGACAATTTGAACAAAGAACAACAAAAAGCCCTTCACAATGCATCGATCGACCATCCAGGCCAGGGAGAGGATTACATGCACGAGCATAGCCCCTGGTGGTGCACCCAGTCCATATGGGCTGAGATGTGTGCCCAATGGAGAGATGAGACCTGGGTCAAAAGACGTAAGACTGCCGCCACTAACAGATCCTCGGGTGTACTTGATGGCGAAAAGGCTAAAGGAACCTACAAGGGCGGCAGTATTTCACAGTTGCAGCATATCACTGCCAGGGTACGTATGAATAGTTTTAATATGTTTACAATTATGAATTGTAGAATATCACATGTTTACTTAGTAATATTGGAATATATTTTGTATAGGAGTCTCAGTCTCAAGGTCAGCCTATCCATTGGCTGGATGTGTACGTGGCCACCCGTGATGGTCTGCCTGATGCTGTCCAGATAGCGGTAATAAGTTTTAACAACTTGATCTTGTTTATCAAGTTTTACGCCATTTTTTAGAATTTTACCTTAATTTATTTTTAACTATTTAATTGTTAACATGATGACAGGATACTTATAAGCGTTTATTGAATGAGCGCTATCCTGAAGGCACCCCACGTCCGCCAATTGATCAAGAATTGTGGGAGAGGGCGTCTATTGTGAAGAAGAACTACGTCAAAGGTCAAGGACAACGATGACGCCCATCCTTCAGTGGCTCAGGCAGCTCTGCTACCCAGTCTTCACAGTCATCGAGTCATCCAGCTATTCACACTCCTGCTGATTGTGTGAGAGCTATATGTCGAGATCGCGATCTTCTAAAGATATTGGGAAGGCATTTGGCGGCTCTGAGTGCTGATGAGTTAGCTGATGCAGTGGCGGCAGCAGCAGCATCACAGCATGGGGATGGCGACGAGGTAATCAATCTTATTTATTACAATTAAAGTAGTGACTTATATATATATATATTGTTGTGTTTAAAAACAACTGTATATTTTCGTAACACCAGTATCAACATATATACTATATATGTAGCTTGTTTTATTATTTTGTTAATTACAGGGTGATCAAGATCAATGAGAAACTAATTTAGACAATAATGTTTGACGACTGATTTAGTGTTATTTTGTAGTTATTTGAGAATCTTGTACTTTTATATTCATTCTTTGGATGTCTGTATGTTACTTAAAGATTAGATTTGTTTATATTTATTCAATTCATATTGGTTTTTAAAGGTTTATATAGTTTATATACTAGTTTGGTGTATGTGTCGGTAAATGGATGGTGGATGTTATATTGTTGTGCATGTTTATATGTGTTGGGATAAAGCAGGTACAAAACAGGTATATAAACTGTACCTGTACAAAACAGGTACAGTTTTTTGGGAATTCTGCAAAACAGGAAAAATCTGGGTTCCAGGTTTTTTTACATCAGCGACCGCATGCGGTCGCTGATACGTATTAGCGACTGCTAATCACATGGGAATTTTTGCCACCGCGTGCGGTCGCAGACACGTAGCCCACGTCAGCCTGTGGCCCTGAACCATGCTGACTCATCTTAGCAACCAAAATGACAATATTGGTCGCTAATATTGGTTGTAGATAGGTCGGTAGCTAATAGTGGTCGCTGATGTGCATTCTAGCGACCAGATTTTATGCGACGCCTATCAACGACCGCATTCGGTCGCTGATGATCAT
This sequence comes from Panax stipuleanatus, assembly GCA_020205555.1. Classification (NCBI taxonomy): domain Eukaryota; kingdom Viridiplantae; phylum Streptophyta; class Magnoliopsida; order Apiales; family Araliaceae; genus Panax; species Panax stipuleanatus. Next base: position 41,843,209 of record CM035116.1, on the reverse strand, counting down.
CTGCGACCGAATGCGGTCGCTGATAGGCTGTCACAAATAGGCTTTTTTCTTATAGTGGTGGTCAAAGGTGGTTGACCGATCACGAAGTTCTGATTTCTGGGTTACCGAGAAATGTCAAGAACAGTCGAGATAGGTACTTTGACCGGCTTGTATCTATAACGATTGAGATTTTATATATTAAATTTTAATATTTATTGAGTAAATAAATATTTTATGTGATTTATTTATTGAGTTGAATAAATAAATTATGTGAATTTGTGGAGTGATTTAATAAAGAGTTATATATTAATTAAGTGAATATTTAATATTTAATATAATTAATATGTATTGATTTTATAGTATAGTTCTAATTTAATTGAGATAATTCAAGTAGATGAGTTATGTGATGAGTATTACATGAATTATAATTAGCGAGTAATTATAATTGCTATGTGATAATTTTTGTTATATGATTAATTGATGTTAGACTTTAATTAATTAAATAAGAATGTTAAAGATTTAATTAATTAAAGTGTGATATTAAAATATGTGTTAAATGATTTATTAAAATAAAGAAAAGAGTTTTAAAATTTGTTTTATCCAAACTAGGCCCTTACTTTTGTTTTAAAAGGTTTTTGCCAAACAGGGTCCTTGCACTTGTTTAAATTCATTTTTACCAAACAATGCCCTAATACTAAAATCTGTTTTTATTTAAAAAGGGTTGCCAAACAAAGCCTTATGGCTTTTTAAAGTTAAATTGTGTAACTCATGTAATAATTATAATTAATATATTTATTATATGGGTTAATTACTTGTCAGTTATATGTATATATGATATATGTATAATATATGTATATCAATAGTTTTACGTTAGTTAGTGTTAGAACAAGAGTTAGTCAGAAGAACAAAACAGAGAAAAGATAGAGAGAAAGAGAGAAGAAGAAGAGAAAGAAAGGGAAGCTTGAGAAATCAAAGCAACTTCATCTTCTTCCTAAGACTTAGCCAAAGGGTATAATCCTAACCTATAGTTTTAGAAATTTTATTCTCATATTCTTCGTACTTTAGTTATTTGTAAAACATGTTTTTCATGTAATTTGTGTAATTATGATTTTTATAGGCTATGTATATGCTCATATATGAATTGTATGCCTAATTAATTGTTTAATTCATATACATGTGATAAACATGAGGAATTCATGTTCTTCAAAGAGTTACAGTGAAAGTTTTTTAAAATTTTATATATATGTAAAGTTTTCTCTTAAAAATCAAAGGAATTCATGTCTGATTGTTCATTGTGTTTAAATTAATGGTAGGTGATGATAGCATGTTTAAAAATTGATTGACTATGCTTGAAATTGTGTGAATTGGTTTAAAAATAAAAATACAGTGTTCAATTTCATCAAGAACACTTATCAATGGCTTTTCTTTAAAAATCATGAAATTGGTTGTTTTGATTATATGTTGTAATGTTAATATATGTTAAAATCATGTTAGAAGCTTTAAGTTTATGTTTTCTATAAAATTGATATGAATTATATTTACTGGAATTAGAATTTGGTGTGGAGAAATAAGCCAAATTGGCTTTTTCTCTGCACAGTTCGCGAACATGTCTGCCGACCCTGCAAGGGGCCCGCCCCGACGGGCCTATCAAGAGTAAGACCCCCGCCCCGATCGAGGGGGGGGGGGGGTGCAGAAAGTCAATATGGGTTATTTCTTTTATGTATTTTGTTGTATCATAAAAGGCTAATTTAAGGTGATAATTTGATGACATGAAAATGAATATTAATCTATTATATTAATAAAATATATAGTGTGGTTATAATTTTGAATAATTATAATTAGAGTAAAGGTTTAATTTAAATTATAATTTTGTTAAATTATAATGAATATTATTTGATTTATTTTAATCAAGTAAATGTTATTTTAAATTATAATTTAATAAATGCATGATTAATTATAAATTATAATTTGTACATTATATTTCAATATTTGCATGATTAATTATAATTTGTGTAATTATAATTTAGTAAATGCATAATGTAGTTTAATTAATTAAATTATAAATTATTTATAATTTAATTAATATAAGATGTGATTATAATTTGAGTAATTATAATTAGATTAAATATTTAAATTATAATTTATTTAATTAATATGAAACACATAATTATTACTGATTTAAGTATGTGAGCATGCCTATGTGGTGTAATTGATTAGGTGACAGTTAATTATTAACTTATTAATTAAACTAGAAAGAGTTAACCTATATGGGTTAACCAATTATGTGAATTAGTTACGTGTTAACTAATTTAGATTATTGTGATTAAACATATATGTGTAGGAAGTGTTAAAGAACGTGATTGTATTAGTAGCTTGCGCTTGAGGCAAGTCTTCTATCCCTGAACTCGTAAATTATATACAAGTTCTTTAAATTCAAATATTCCTTGTTTGAGATTGTCCTGTTATTTCTACATTGAACAAGTATTTATCGAAAGTTCATGACTTAACAAATGAGACCTTGACTTATTGTTCAAGCAAGGTCCAACTTATCATTTAAAAGCTTTAAGTTTAATTATAAAGCATGAGTTAATTCGTAATTCTTTTATTTATGAATTTTCCTAAGTTATTGAAAGTCGATTCAACTATTCCTTAGTTGATGAACGTTGAATTCTAAATTACCCTTGTAAGCTTATCCAAACCAAACTTTCTTTGGTGCGGACTTGTTTTCAAATACTGAGATGAACAACCCTATTTATTAGGGGAGGTTACTACACAAAAGCATTAAATGTAGTGCACATACATGGTACGAAGGGCTGATCCCCCTAAGTACGAGTTAAGGTCCATAGTCTAAATGACTATTAAAGGTTTTAAATAGAAATATTTATAACCTATGACAAAAGTTCAAGGTCTTATGACCCTCAGATGATTTCAATATTCGAAATTCTAGTTATTAATGAATGAATTATTATTCAACTCTTTATAGTTGATGAAAGTAAAGTTATTCAAATCTATTGAAACTATTCAATTATATCCTTATTATTGTTGTTTCCAGTGAGCGTTTGTTTGCTCACTCTTGCATATTTAAATAACCATTGCAGCTAAGGTTGAAAGTGTTGACGCGTCAACTAGTAAAGGCAAAGGAAAGCTGAACAAGTGAAGACTTATTTTATTTTGAATTTGTAATAAGACTTTATACGATGATTTATTTTTCGCATTAATGTTTATGTCAAGGTTAGATTAAACCCTGGGATTTATTTTGAATTTGTAATAAGACTTTATACGATGATTTATTTTTCGCATTAATGTTTATGTCAAGGTTAGATTAAACCCTGGGATTTATTTTGAAAACTTGTAATCCTTTTGATAAGAAAGATTTTAAGTATTTATAAAGGTTGTAATTTGTTTTGCAAGTATTTATTATTGGGTAGATGTATGTTATATTTAGAAAGTGAACACCAAATCATGTGAAAATGAAGTATCCGGATTTGGGGGTGTCACAGGTTGGTATCAAAGCCGTAGGTTATGCACCTTAAGTGGGGGAAAACCCTTAGGTAGTAGCCTTATAGGAAGATCGAAAAGATAGAGGTGATAGGTAAAGATAACAAACTACCTTATGTGTTATGTGTTTACGTTATAGTATTCGAAGAGTGACGACTCAATATCATGTAATAATTAAACTTTAAAATTCTTTTATCAGAATGACGAACGTTGGAGAACCTAGTCAGGCTAGAGAGGATATACCTCAGGTTCCTAGAGAGGAGGAGCCCCGAGACATCCATGTTGTCTGGGAGCAGCTGGTTAGGAGAGAGCCATCTCCAGTGATCACCGTAGCTGGTCGGGAGTGTAAGACCCCAACTTTTATGAATAAAGATTTAATTTTTTTTATATATTATTTCGAAATAGTAAGGTGTTGATTTGATAAATGTGAAAAGTTATGGGTGAAATGTGCAAATATTTTAAAATGAGCAAGTGGTTATAAAATATACTTGTTGTCGGAGAATATTCGTACGACGGCGCAGCTATTTGTGGGCCCCACAACGGAATAACTGTCGGATATAGAAAGCGACAGAAATAACCTTTTTATAAAATAACGGCGTAGTTGTTACTGTTAGTACTGTTGAAATACCCGGTGGTTAAAATACAGTAATACGCGGTGTTGCACAGTAGCACACGGTATTGCACAGTATTTTGAATTATTGATTCTTACGTGAGAATGCACTTACTCAATTATTGTTACAGTAATTACTATTCAATATTTTATATTATTGACTCAATAATTACTACATTGATATTTTATATTATTGACTCAATAATTGTTACATTGATATTTTATTGACTCAATAATTGCTACGTTGCTATGATTGATTCAATAATTGCTACCGTTGATATTTTATTATTGATTCAATAATTGTCATTGCACAGTATTTCACATTATCAACTCAAAAATTCATATTATTTGAATAATATTATTAGATAGCATTATTGACAATGTCTAAGGAAGTTCTGTCTAGGAGGGGTTATTTAATTGCGCGCCAGTAAGGAGAAATCTTTATCGGAAGGCCCCCTCTTTCCTGGGAACACTTGGTTGTCAATATTGTAGTTCTATAATATTATTTGTGAATAAATAATTATTGATTTATATGATAAGAAAATATTTATTTTGTGAATATAAGAGAAGGAATTAGTGCTGATGTATTTTTATCAGTATTTTGGTGTGAAAAATCATCCGTTTATGGATTTCGGATAATTTATGTTTGAAATTTGGAAAAACTTCCTTCTACAAAGTTGTAGAGAATTAAATTTCCTATAAGAAAAAACATAGTATTTGTATTTTTCTGACAAAAGGGCTATTTATTATGAATTATTGAAGTTTCGAAAAATAAATATTTTTTTAAAATGGTGGGCCCCACTTTTTGTTGAATGCTGATGGCTTTTGACTGAGGCGGCGAATTTTTTTTTAAAAAAATATTATTTTATTAATTTAGTCTACTTTGGCATCCTAAGCTTTTCCTATAAATAGGGTGCTTAGGTTAGAATTGAAAATCACACCAGAATCAGAAGTTTTCTCTCTCTATAATATCGAGCGTATTTTTGTGAGTATTTAGATACTTTGAGTATTACTATTCAGTGCAAGTTTCCTTCGGTATTATATCCGATATTCCAGCCAGAGGTACTATTCTTTTGAGGTAAGGGATGTTATTTCTTTCATAAATGATGTTATTCTTTTCAATATCATTATACGAAAATATTGTCATGGATTTTATTATGAAATTCTTACTTTTTTCGTCAGGATTACTATTCACGTATGCGGCACTATTCACGAAAAAAATTAAATTTTCTTCTATTTGTCCAAGTTGCTTGTTAAGGTTCCTATCTTTGATTGGATCTAAGTTTTGAGCTTTATTCTTGAATTTTGCTCCACAATTGATTATTACGAAGTATTTTTGAATTGGATAAACTAAAATACGAATCCTTAGTCTTTGTCCTTTATCTCACTGGATTCGTTCTTTAAAATATTTTTCATCATCCTCAGTCCTAAAAGGTGATATAACTGAATATCTTTGGCCTGTAGATCAAAGATGAATGATTACCTGATGAATATCTTTGGCCGTAGTGCAAAGATGACAGGTGTTGAGATGAACATGACCACTGATGATACAAATGAATATCTTTGGCCTGTAGTGCAAAGTTGAATATTTGATTCGAGATGTATATTGATTGATGTTACAGGGATAAAATATTGATGATGAACGGTTATTTTCGCTGCGAATATTGATTTAAAACTTGTTGTCAATAATATTTTATCTGAATTATTGAAGGCTAACGATAATTTATTTTCCATTATCTTAGTCGTAATATTCTTTACTGGGCTAGTTGAGCTCACCCTTTTCATCTATTGTCCTCTTCAGGAAATGAGAATGTTGCGGGAACTAGTCGGGGGACAGAGTGATGGTCCGAGTTAGAGCAGTAGTTGTCCTCACTATTTCTGATAAATAGTGTGATAATAATTGTAATGAGGACCTAGTTTGAATATTAATATTTTCTACATATTTGTATTGACACTCACAGTTGTGTGGTCATATTTTGCACGACCGTGTGATATAAAAGTTTATATTTGAATTCTGTACCATGTATTTGGCGACTCAGAATGGGTTGGGTTAACTGGACCTATTCTAGGGGCGTCACAGGGAGCGTGAGCTGACACCTATTCCAGAGGAAGAGGACGAGGATGAGTCTGAAGAGGAGGAAGAGGATCCCGAAGAGGAATTTCCACTTCACTATGTTAGTGCTGAGATGTACGAGGAGGTTCACGACCGCAAATTGGAGCTCCAGGAATTATTGGACGAGAGTCGGGCTACTGTACAGCAGCAGGATGAGACTATCGAGGAGATGGATAGTGAGCTAGAAGAAGTGCAGTGGAAGCTAATCCACGTAGATAATGACAGAGACGAGGCCCGAGCCTAGCTAGCGAAGCTGAAGCAAGACATACAGGAATAGTCAACAAAGCATGCCAGAGCGGAAGAAACAAGCTTGAGGGCTATTCAACGAGCCGATTGAGTTGAAGACGAGGCTGAAGCCAAGAGGGCCAAGCTGAGGAAAATAGAATACGCATTCCATACGGCTATAGATAGAGCCTAGGATCGTGTCTTCTATTACCCAGCTCAGTTCCAAGGTTTACCATGGTACGTAGTGGACCGAAGGATTGTGTTTCGGGTGATGGAGGAAGAGCGCAAAGAGGCTGTGCGACATCTTAACATGCTTAGGAAGTAGAGCTTTTAATTATGTGTTTCTTTTTGTAATAAATAATGTAAATCCCATAATTTGAGATAAGAATGGGATGAGTTAATAATGTATTCTTGTAACTTGTTCTAGTTCAGCAAAGATGATGTAAATAGCAGAAATGCTATCTATTAGATGTTTTTAAAATTTTGAATGAATGAATAAAAGAAGTTTGTTGAGGTGCTATGTGTTTATATACGAACTGATTAAGTTGAACTTGAATATTTAAGACTTTAGTAAAGGAGCTAATAATAATATTTCTTAACAGAAAATGCTTTCTAGAAGAAGACCTAAATGTTAGAACCCCGAGGGATCAATGAACAATAATAACAACAATAATGATGGGATGATTCCCAACTCGGTTCAGCAGTTGGTGAACCTGCTGATGGGAGTGCTTGCGAATCAGCCTCAAGTACAGGGCACAACTTTCAAAGAATTTAAGGCAGTAGGACCGCCTGAATTCAAGGGATCGATAAACCCTATAGATGCCCAGACGTGGGTAATGGAAATGGAGAAGGTCTTCGACGTAGCTAAAGTCGGTGAAGACCAGAAGACAGCATACGCGACTTTCATGTTAAAGTTGGATGCTAGTTCTGGTGCAAGCCAACAAGACCAGAGAAGGTGAAGGAGTCATACCGTGGGAACATTTCAAGGAGATGTTCTTTCAAATGTACTTCCTTGTTAGTTCGTAGGACCAGATGGAGGTCCAGTTCCTAGAGCTTAAGCAGGGAGGGATGACAGTGTCGGAATACACCACGAAATTCAACGAGCTGGACAGGTTCGCTACATACCAGGTCAGTACTGACGCTAGGAAGGCAAGGAGGTTTGAGCGGGGACTGAAGCCCTGGCTCTACATCAAGGTTTCCATGTTCCAGCTGAACACTTTAGCAGTTGTGCTGGAAAAGGATATACTCACTGAGGGAGGAAGCGACGCGGTAACCAAATTCAATCAAGATAAGAAGAAGAAGAATGAGACAGAAACCAAGGCTGGTGGTAGCGGGGCTATCAACCGAAAAAGGAAATAGAACGACAACACATCTGTTGGGAGTCAGCAGGGAAGTCAGCCGAAGAGGAAGTTCGAAGCATATGCTACATGCAGGAAGAATCACACTGGAGTGTGTATGAAGGGGATACGGGTGTGCTTCAATTGTGGTCAGGAAGGCCACATTGCGCCAAATTGCCCGAACCCGAAGAATGGAGCTTGCTACACATGTGGATCCAAGGATTACATGGCTCGCAGTTGCCTGAAGAAGCTAACGGTAGGGTCAGCAAGGAGTGGAGGAAATGGGAGCGACAGTACCGTGACTATCGCTGCACCATTGCAAGCAGTTAGACCCACTGCCCGGACATTCAACATAATAGTGCAGGATGCTGTGCAATCAAAAGACGTGGTGGCAGGTATTATTTCGGTCAATAGTATAAATGCAAATGTATTATTTAATTCGAGTGCTACTTGTTCATTCATATCCGATGATGTTGCTAAAACCCTAGACTTACCTATAGAGGAATTAGTTTACCCCTTGACTATAGAGATTACGAATAGGGAGGTTATTCCTGTTAGGTGTGTTTACAAGAACTGTAGATTGGACATTAAGGGTCAGGATCTGAGGGTAGATTTAATTCAGATAAAACTTGGGGAATTCAATATCATACTGGGTATGGACTGGTTGTTCAACCATGGGGAAGTAATCGATTGTCAGAAGAAGTTGATAAACCTTACGACTCCATCGAAGGTAGTGTTCTATGGTAGTAAATCGCCTAGACAAGAGAGTTTTCTGACGGTTATGCAAGCCAAGAAACTTTTAACGTAAGGCTGTGTAGGATATCTAGCCTACATAGTAGATACGCGTAAGGAGAACCCGAAGATAGAAGAGATATCAGTGGTTAGCGAGTTTGTGGACGTATTTTCGAGAGACTTACCAAGACTTCCGCCAGATAGGGAGATAGAGTTCGTGATCGACTTAGCACCGGGAACTGCTCCAATTTTGAAAGCTCCGTACCGAATGGCTTCGATCGAGATGGAGGAACAGATGGTTCAACTGCAAGAATTATTGGACAAGAAGTATATTCAGCCCAGCGTTTCGTCATGGGGGGCGCCAGTTTTATTCGTGAAGAAGAAGGATGGATCGATGCGGCTTTGCATTGATTATAGGGAATTGAACAAAGTTACAATCAAGAATAGGTATCCTTTACCTAGGATCGATGACTTATTCGATCAACTGAAGGGTGCTAAACACTTCTCGAAAATCAATTTGAGAAGCGGGTATCATCAATTGAAGGTGAGAAGGGAAGATATACCGAAAACGGCTTTCAAAACTCGGTATGGGCATTACTAGTTCTTAGTGATGTCATTTGGTCTAACGAATGTCCCAGCTGCATTTATGGACTTAATGAATAGGGTGTTCAAGCCATTCCTAGATAAGTTCGTAGTGGTGTTCATAGATGACATCCTGGTTTATTCTAAGACCGAGGAGGAACACATCGAACATTTAAGGCTAACGTTGGAATCGCTGAGACAGGAAAAGCTATACGCAAAATTCTCAAAATGCAAATTCTGGTTGGAACTTGTGCAATTTCTTGGCCACGTGATCGATAAGGATGGGATTTTGGTAGATCCGTTGAAGGTTGAAGCCGTTATGAATTGGGATCAGCCGAAGACGCCGTCCGAAGTTAGGAGTTTCTTGGGATTGGCAGGTTATTACCGGAGATTTATCCAAGACTTTTTCTAAGATCGCAACTCCGTTGACGAATTTGACTCGTAAAATAATTAAGTTTGTTTGGACAGAAAAGTGGGAGGAGAGTTTTCAGGAGATGAAGAAGAGGTTGAGTACTGCGCCTGTATTGTCCTTACCGGATAGTACGGGGAATTTTGTGGTATATAGTGATGTCTCACATAAGGGATTAGGCTGTGTACTGATGCAGAGCGGCAAAGTCATTGCCTATGCGTCACGTCAGCTGAAGGATTATGAGAAGGGGTATCCGACCCACGACTTAAAATTGGCGGCAGTAGTGTTTGCTCTGATGATTTGGAGACACTACTTATATGGAGAAAAGTGTGAGATATATACAGATCATAAGAGTCTGAAGTATATCTTCACCCAGAAGGATTTGAACATGTGCCAAAGGAGATGGTTGGAACTGATCAAGGACTACAACTGCGAGATACTTTACCATCCGGGTAAAGCTAACGTCGTCGCTGACGCTTTGAGCAGAAAAGGTCGGGAGAAGCTGAACATGTTGACTGATCAAGATCAGTTGATAGAACAGATGACTAGATTAGAACTGGAAGTGAAGTTTCTGAAGGAATCAGATGCGAAGTTATTTCAAGTAACTACTAGTTCTACTTTGGTAGACAAAGTGAAAGAAGCAAAACTTCTCGACGAAGAATGCGAGAAGATTCGAAAGAGAATAGCCGACATCGAAGAGTTCAAGTTCAAGATCGATAATGAAGGACTATTACGATTTGAAGGGAGAATCTGGGTACCGCCAGTACTAGAAGTCAAAGAGGAGATTTTGGGCGAATCTCACAGTTCCAGATATTCGATTCACCCTGGGAGTACGAAGATGTACCAGGATCCCAGGCAACATTTCTAGTGGTCGAACATGAAGAGGGATGTTGTTGAATGCGTTGCAAAATGTCTAACGTGCCAGAAAGTTAAAGAAAAACACCAGAGACCAGGTGGACTGCTGCAACCATTAGAAATTCTAGAGTGGAAGTGGGAACACATCACGGTGGATTTCGTGGTTGGTCTTCTAGCGACTCAGAAGGGATTTGATGCGATATGGGTTATAGTGGATCGACTGACGAAGTAAGCCCACTTTCTACCAATCAGGATTAAGTATAACTTGGATCAGTTAAAGAAATTGTACGTTAAGGAAATTATCTCTCGACATGGTGTTCCAGTGTCGATTGTGTCCGACAGAGATCCGCGTTTTACGACGAACTTCTGGAAACGGTTGCAAGAGTGTCTGGTAACGCAATTGCGAATGTGTACAGCATAACATCCTCAAACTGATGGCCAGAGCGAGAGAACGATTCAGACGCTTGAGGATATGCTGAGAGCTTGCGTAATGGATTTCAATGGAAGCTGGGATGATCATTTACCGTTGGTGGAGTTCGCCTACAACAATAGTTACCATGCAAGTATCACCATGCCACCTTACGAAGCGTTATACGATACAAAATGCAAAACTCCCTTGTGTTGGGATGAAGTCGGTGAACGTCAGCTGTTGAGACCGGAACAGATACAACAAACAGCCGAAATCGTGAAGCTGATCAAAATAAGATTGGTTGCTGCTCAAGACAGATAGAAGAAGTATGCCGATAAACATCAACAAAATCGATAATTCTTACCAGGGAGCTTCGTTTTTCTAAAGGTATCTCCCTAGAAGGGGAAGATTATATTTGGCAAGAAGGGGAAGTTGAGTCCCCGATTTATTGGACGTTTCGAGGTACTACAAAAGGTGGGCGAGGTAGCTTACGAGGTGGCGTTACCTCCGGAGCTAGAGAATATACATAACGTCTTCCACATTTCTGTGTTGAGACCTTACAAGCACGACTACAAACATGTAATAGAATACGAGCCTTTACAATTCGATAAAGACTTAACATATGAAGAAGTGTATGTTCAAATACTTGATAGAAAAGAACAAGTACTTAGAAATAAAGTGATACCTTCTGTTAAGGTAATCTGGAGGAACCATAGTACTGAAGAAGCTACGTGGGAACTCGAAGATGTTATGATGAAATCTTATCCGTAATTATTTGCTTAGTTTTGTGAAACCCCTTATGTACCGATTCTGGGAACAGAATCCTTTTAAGGGGAGAAGAATGTAATAGACGAGATTTTTTTTATGTGTGATTCTGGGGACAGAATCCTTTTAAGGAGGGAAGATTGTAACGATTGAGATTTTATATATTAAATTTTAATATTTATTGAGTAAATAAATATTTTATGTGATTTATTTATTGAGTTGAATAAATAAATTATGTGAATTTGTGGAGTGATTTAATTAAGAGTTATATATTAATTAAGTGAATATTTAATATATAATATAATTAATATATATTGATTTTATAGTATAGTTCTAATTTAATTGATATAATTAAATTAGATGAGTTATGTGATGAGTATTACATGAATTATAATCAGCGAGTAATTATAATTGTTATGTGATAAATTTTTTTATATGATTAATTGATGTTAGATTTTAATTAATTAAATAAGAATGTTAAAGATTTAATTAATTAAAGTGTGATATTAAAATATGTGTTAAAGGATTTATTAAAATAAAGAAAAGAGTTTTAAAATTTATTTTACCCAAACTAGGCCCTTACTTTTGTTTTAAAAGATTTTTGCCAAACAGGACCCTTACAATTGTTTAAATTCATTTTTACCAAACAATGCCTTAGTAATAAAATCTGTTTTTATTTAAAAAGGGTTGTCAAACAAAGCCTTATGACTTTTTAAATTCAAATTGTGTAACTCATGTAATAATTATAATTAATATATTTATTATATAGGTTAATTACTTGTCAGTTATATGTATATATGATATATGTATAATATATGTATATCAATAGTTTTATGTTAGTTAGTGTTAGAACAAGAGTTAGTTAGAAGAACAAAAAGAGAAAAGATAGAGAGAAAGAGAGAATAAGTTGAGAAAAAAAGGAAAGCTCGAGAAATCAAAGCAACTTCATCTTCTTCCTATCACTAAGCCAAAGGGTATCCTAAACTATAGTTTTAGAAGTTTTATTCTCATGTTCTTCGTACTTTAGTTCTTTGTAAAACATATTTTCATGTAATTTGTGTAATTATAATTTTTATAAGCTATGTATATGCTCATATATGAATTGTATGCCTAATTAATTGTTTAATTCATATACATGTGATAAACATGAGGAATTCATGTTCTTCAAAGAGTTACAGTGAAAGTATTTTAAAAAAATTTATATATGTAAAGTTTTCTCTTAAAATCAAAGGAATTCATATTTGATTGTTCATTGTGTTTAAATTAATGGTAGGTGATGATAGCATGTTTAGAAATTGATTGACAATGCTTGAAATTGTGTGAATTGGTTTTAAAACAAAAATACAGTGTTCAATTTCATCAAGAATATTTATCAATGGCTTTTCTTTAAAAATCATGAAATTGGTTGTTTTGATTATGTGTTATAATGTTAATATATGTTAAAATCATGTTAGAAGCTTTAAGTTTATGTTTTCTATAAAATTGATATGAATTATATTTACTGGAATTAGAATTTGGTGTGGAGAAATAAGCCAAATTGGCTTTTTCTCAGCATAGTTCGCGAGCATGTCTGGCGACCCTGCAAGGGGCCCGCCCCGACAGGCCTATCAAGAGTAAGACCTCCGCCCCAACCGGGGGGGGGGGGGGGCTGTGTGTGCAGAAAGTCAAGATGGGTTATTTCTTTTATGTATTTTGTTGTATCATAAAAGGCTAATTTAAGGTGATAATTTGATGACATGAAAATGAATATTAATATATTATATTAATAAAATATATAGTGTGGTTATAATTTTGAATAATTATAATTAGAGTAAAGGTTTAATTTAAATTATAATTTTGTTAAATTATAATGAATATTATTTGATTTATTTTAATCAAGTAAATGTTATTTTAAATTATAATTTATGTAATTATAATTTAATAAATGCATGATTAATTATAAATTATAATTTGTACATTATATTTCAATATTTGAATGATTAATTATAATTTGTGTAATTATAATTTAGTAAATGCATAATGTAGTTTAATTAATTAAATTATAAATTGTTTATAATTTAATTAATATAAGAGTTGATTATAATTTGAGTAATTGTAATTAGATTAAATGTTTAAATTATAATTTATTTAATTATAATTTAATTAATATGAAACACATAATTATTACTGATTTAATTATGTGAGCATGCCTATGTGGTGTAATTGATTAGGTGACGGTTAATTATTAACTTATTAATTAAACTAGAAAGAGTTAACCTATATGGGTTAACCAATTATGTGAATTAGTTACGTGTTAACTAATTTAGATTATTGTGATTAAACATATATGTGTAGGAAGTGTTAAAGAACGTGATTGTATTAGTAGCTTGCGCTTGAGGCAAGTCTTCTATCCCTGAACTCGTAAATTATATACAAGTTCTTTAAATTCAAATATTCCTTGTTTGAGATTATCCTATTATTTCTACATTGGACAAGTATTTATCGAAAGTTCATGACTTAACAAATGTGACCTTGACTTATTGTTCAAGCAAGGTCCAACTTATCATTTAAATACTTTAAGTTTAATTCTAAAGCATGAATTAATTCGTAATTCTTTTATTTATGAATTTTCCTAAGTTATTGAAAGTCGATTCAACTATTCCTTAGTTGATGAACGTTGAATTCTAAATTACCCTTGTAAGCTTATCCAAACCAAACTTTCTTTGGTGCAGACTTGTTTTCAAATACTGAGATGAACAACCCTATTTATTAGGGGAGGTTACTACACAAAAGCGTTAAATGTAGTGCACATACATGGTACGAAGGGCTGATCCCCCTAAGTACGAGTTAAGGTCTATAGTCTAAATGACTGTTAAAGATTTTAAATAGAAATATTTATAACCTATGACAAAAGTTCAAGGTCTTATGACCCTCAGATGATTTCAATATTCGAAATTCTAGTTATTAATGAAAGAATTATTATTCAACTCTTTATAGTTGATGAAAGTAAAGTTATTCAAATCTATTGAAACTATTCAATTATATCCTTATTATTGTTGTATTCCAGTGAGCATTTGTTTGCTCACTCTTGCATATTTAAATAACCATTGTAGCTAAGGTTGAAAGTGTTGACATCCCGTCAACTAGTAAAGGCAAAGAAAGCATAACAAGTGAAGACTTGTTTTATTTTGAATTTGTAATAAGACTTTATACGATGATTTATTTTTCGCATTAATGTTTATGTCAAGGTTAGATTAAACCCTGGGATTTATTTTGAAAACTTGTAATCCTTTTGATAAGGAAGATTTTAAGTATTTATAAAGGTTGTAATTTGTTTTGCAAGTATTTATTATTGGGTAGATGTATGTTATATTTAGAAAGTGAACACCAAATCATGTGGAAATGAATTACCAAGATTTGGGGGTGTCACAGTATCTTTCTCTCTATATGTTGTTAAGCTATCTAAGTGCTATGTTATTATACCCTTACATATATACTAGAGGTATGATACACTTTAACACATGATAAATGCATAGGATGACTAGAATTAATGGTCAAAACCCGTTGACCGATCACGGTTTCGTTTTTTGGAAAACCCAAAAAATGAAGAACATAAAGAACAGCTTCTGACAGTACTTTGACCGGCCTAGATATATACTTTAGGAAGTTACTCGGTCCAAACCATTGCTATCTCGTTCAACTATGACATATAGACTACACACTGCAATATTAAAACACATATCTAATACACAGAATTGAAGCTATTTGCAGCACAAGATCTTTGACCGATGTTGACTGGCGTTCTAGGTTACCTAGAAACCCAAGAATAGCTCCGACAGCTACTTTGAGCCGTAATAACTTTCTGATATGTTATAGTTAGAGTCCAAACTTAGTATCATGTTGTAGTATTACATAAACAATATATCATTGAAGCACTTAAAAACATAGAATCATAACAAGCTGCTAGAACAAGCTTGGTCAAAGTGGCCACTCGGCCTTGACCAAGGGTGTTCTTCAGGCTGAAGAACACCTACAGCGACACTTCCTGTCACCTATGACCTATAGCGACGGATAGAGTAAAAATTAATTAAAATAATTAGAAATAATTATTAAATAATAGTAAATAATTATAAATTCAGTTTTAAAAATTATTTTAAGTTATAATAATTAACTTTTAATATTTTGACATAAATTTCATAAATATTTTTATAATTAATAAATAAATTAATTTGTAAAGTAATTAATTAAATCAATTATAAATAATAAGTAATGATTTAAATATTCTAAAAATCATAATAAATGATTATAAATTATTTAAAAATAATACTAAGGCTTTAACAATTATACTAAGTAATTAAAAATTATTTAAGTATAAAATTAATGATTTAAAAATCATTCTAATGGATAAATAAATATTCAAAAATTATTATAAGCTTCTAAAAATTATTATAATGATAAATAAATTATCTAAAATTATAATAAAGCTTATAAAAAAGTTTTACCGAGATATTAACTTAACAAATATTCGATAAGGTTTTAGGATACCGGAATCATACCGAACATAGACCGAACGTATATAGTTTGAGTAGTTAGGTATTGTTATCAATATTAATGATATATATAAATATGTTTAACATATTTTAGGTATCCTAAACACTTCGAGTAACGTTAAATAGACGTTCTTCGCACAGACTAGTATTCTATCCTTAACCTTATTACCTTACGCAAGTATTCCAACTATATCTTTTCATTACGCAAGTCTTCTATACCTAAATTTATGATGCTACTTGAATACCTTTCGATATCTTATACCGAACCAGGTTATTACCCATTTATTGTGAAAGTTATTGCTATTGTCTCAGCATAACTTAAGAAATAAATCACTTATTTATATGATATTGAATTGTTGTTTATCAAGCATAAATTATTGAGTCAAACCAAATTATTTTGGTAAGACATCTTATACTGAGTTGAAAATTGACACTAGAAGTAGGATGATATGCATACACCTATCTCAGATCCGAATATGCAGATTTCTAAGTCTGTGTGACTGACAAAAATAGTTGATATAAAAATTCCAAAAATGGTCATCAACACTCAATAAAGTAAAATTGTTAAACTATCGTTTATTCAGAATCAAACAATATGTTGTATCTATAAACATGATGAGCATGTCATAGCTCATTCTTGCAAATTATTCCCTTTGCAATTTTAGATGGTAATCCCGGCACTTCTGAAACACATAGTGGAAAAAGATCATGCTTAGATTAGTTTTATATTACTGTCTTTATTAAATGTAAGTCTTATAAGACTTTTGTTGTAATAAGAACTCAATGTTGAGAACCATGTAACCAAACTTATTATATGAAATATATATTATCATCTTTTGATTCCGTAATCGTGTACTTATACATTCTTAGATGATTAGTAGTATGGTTTAAACGATACAGTATCCTTAGGGATTATACATCTGAGTGAGGGTATTGGCAATATGGACTGATCATGTTATTGCTGATACTCTGGATTTCGGATGGATATGAACTACTGGTATGAAGGGGATATTCATAAAGATACAGTCTATACATCCAAGTGAATCCAAACACAGCAATAGTTCTGACGAGAATTATTATCTGTTATGGGATAATGTGAACCTTGGATAGATAGGAACTATATCTTATTAAATATTTATAGTTAATTAATTAGAAGTGAACTCCAAATCAGATACCATGGGTGTATAGATTCAGAGATGTCACCTTAATTGAACAGTCGTGAACACCAGATTGGATACCATAGATGTATAGATTTGGGGGCGTCACAAGTTGGTATCAGAGCTGTAGGCTATAGCTCTAAGGAAGAAGTATCTTAGGATATAGTCGTTGAGTCCGTAAAAAATATTTAATTACATATAAAATAACATTAAAGCTTTATGTTTAGTGTAGAGTTTCTTAATATATAATCAAGAAATTTCTTTTTTGTAGAAAATGACCAATGCAGAGGATATGCCAATAGTCATCAATCCACCTCAGATAGTGGCAGAACAAGATAGTGATCCTAGGAAGAGGAACTACTACATGATTATGAAATATTAGAGGCTGAAGAAGGTGAAGATCCTGTAGTAGGACAGTTAATGAGGATAGAAGAACATGAGGATGCACTCGCTGCAGTGGTTCAGCAGTCTGAAGATAATTTTGTGAATGTTGAATTCAGGGCACATATGGGTGAAGGCATGCTGGAACATGATAGGGCAGACTCCACCCGACTGAGGATGCTTCTGCATAATGCTCAGAGGGGAAGACATGAGGCACATGTTAGGTTAACTAAGTTTATCCGAGGAACTCGCGGGTCATTCGATAGTTTGCAAAATCGAGTGATCAAATATCCAGTTAAAGATAGAAATATTACTTATCTCATAGATCGATCAGTGGTATGCCACATGATCCAGGACTCTTATGAGGAAACCAAGAATTTCTAGATTATAGTATAAGAATCTAGGTGCTCAGTTTCTACTATAAAGAAAATTTTGTTGTGTTAAGCTAGTGGTAGTATATAAACCACTAGTAAAATATGTAACTTACCATTTATGTGATATACAAGTTCTGTTTAAAATATCAAATTTTTACTATGTGTATGATTATAATTGTATTTATACTTGGCTTTGTTTTTATTATAGAATCATGCCACAGAACAGAAGAAGACCTTAGTCAGAGAATGATAATGACTCTACCCAAAATTTAGTAAACTTATTATTAGGAGCTGTACAGAGTAGACCTACCAACCAAAATACATTGTTTAAAGACTTTAAGTTAGTAGGACCACCTGAATTTAAGGGTACCGGGGAACCCATTGAAGCCCAAGTTTGAATCACCAAAATTGAAAAGTTTTTTCTAGTAACCAATATTAGGGAAGACCAGAAAATAGTTTTTGCAACCTTTTTCTTAAAAGGGAAAGCAAATTACTGGTGGGAGTTTACCTAAAATCGTGTAGGGACTGAAGTAGTCTCATGGGATAGTTTCAAAGAACTTTTCTTTGAGAATTATTTCCCTCAACCGTTAAAAGATCGTATAGAGGTGCAATTTCTAGAACTGAAATAGGGAGAACTTACTGTAGCCCAGTATACGGCTAAGTTTAATGAATTAGCACGATTTGCTTCGCATTAAGTAGATACAGAAGCTAGGAAAACCTGAAGGTACGAGGAGGGTTTAAAACACCAGATTCGTCGTAAGTTATCTGTGTTTTAGCTAAGGACTTTCCCTGAGATTCTCGAGAAGGCTATTATTGCTGAGAATGAGAATGAAAATCTTATTAAATATCATAAAGATAAAAAGAGTCAAAGTGGGGGGAAAATTGAATAGAGAAACCAGTTCAGGAGGATTCAACAATAAAAAGGAAGTGGGATACCACTTTTTCAAATAATTATGAGAAAAAGGTGACTAGATTCAACAACAACAACAAAATGGACTCTTATGCCAATTGTGGCAAAATTCAAAAGGTTATGTGTATTAAGAATAATTATTTTAATTGTGGTCAGGAGGGACACTATTCTCCTCAGTGTCCTAATCCTAATCAAAATAAATGCTTCAGCTGTGGTGCATTGGGATATATAAGTAGAAATTGTCCGAAAAACAAGAACCAATGAGGAGGGGGAAACCAGGAACCAAATAATAAACCACCTGTAACAGTAGCAGGAGGTCCGGGTCGTCCAACTACAAGAACATTTAATATGTCGGTGAGGAATGTTGTTGCTTCACAGGACGAGGTGACGGGTATCATCCCTATCAACACTTTAAATGCATATGTGTTATTCGACTCTGGAGCTACTTGTTCTTTTGTGTCTAAAAGCTTTTCTAAAAATTTAAATATTCTATGTGAAAATTTAGACAAACCATTCTGCGTAGAAATTGCGAATAATGAGAAAATTCATGTTGAAACTATTTATAGAAATTGTAGTGCGAACATGAAGGGACACAACTTCCTTGTGAATCTTATTCCTATGGAGTTAGGTGAATTTGATGTAATCCTAGGGATGGATTGTTTGGTTAATCATAATTCAATGATTGATTGCCATCAGAAACGAATAAACCTATTGACTGCGTCGAAGTCAAATGTAGTGTTCAACGGTAGTTATTCACCTAGGCAGTCTCAATGTCTAACTATAACTCAGGCTGAAAAACTACTTAGGAATGGTTATACAGGTTATTTGGCCTATATAGTAAATACTCAAAAGGAAGGAGTAAACCTAGATCAAATACCTGTAGTTAAAGAATTTCCAAATGTATTTCCAGATGACTTACCGAGTCTTCCTTCTGATAGGGAAATCGAGTTTGTTATCGACCTTGCACCTTGTACGGCGCCAATTCTAAAGCACCATACAGGATGGCACTTGTAGAGCTAAAAGAGTTGCTAGTACAATTACAGGAACTCTTAGACAAGAAATATATATAACCTAGTGTTTCACCTTGGGGAGCACCATTATTGTTTGTAAAGAAGAAGGATGGAACACTGAGGTTATGTGTCGATTATAGGGAGCTTAATAAACTAACCATAAAGAATAAGTATCCTTTACCTAGAATAGATGATCTATTTGACCAGTTGAAAGGAGCCGAACACTTTTCAAAGATTGACTTGCGGTCAGGTTATCATCAATTAAAAGTAAGAAAATAAGATGTGCCGAAGACAGCGTTTAGGACACGCTACGGACATTATGAGTTTCTTGTAATGTCTTTTGGATTAACAAATGCACCGACATCATTTATGGACTTGATGAACCGAGTATTTAAATCATGCTTAGACAAATTTGTCATCGTATATCGATGATATTTTGATATATTCGAAAACACGGGAAGAGTATGCTGAACATCTAAGAAGCGTATTAGAGATATTACGCAAGGAACAACTTTATGCAAAGTTTTCCAAGTGTGAATTCTGGTTAGAAAGAGTTCAGTTCTTAGGTCATGTGATTGACAAAGAGGGGATTGCATTAGATCCAATAAAGATCGAAACGGTTATGAATTGGGAGCAACCAACAACTCCAACTGAAGTAAGAAATTTTCTCGGTCTAGCGGGTTATTATAGACGTTTTATACAAGATTTTTCAAAAATAGGCAACCCCGCTAACCAATTTAACTCGAAAGACGGTAAAATACGTCTAGATAGATAAATGTGAAGAAAGCTTCCAAGAGTTGAAGAAAGGACTGAGAATGGCTCTAGTGCTATCTTTACCAGATGATACAGGAAGCCTTATAGTCTATAGTGATGCATCACATAAAGGATTAGGATGTGTGTTGATGCAACATGGGAAAGTGATTGCACACGCATCACGACAACTCAAGAATTATGAGAAGAGGTATCCTACTCATGACCTAGAGTTAGCCGCAATAGTATTTGCTTTGAAAATTTGGAGGCATTACTTGTATGGGGAGAAGTGTGAAATATATACCGATCACAAAAGTCTCAAATATATTTTCACACAAAAATAATTAAATATGAGACAGAGGAGATGGTTAGAACTGATAAAGAATTTGGATTGCAAACTCTTATATCATCTCGGAAAAGCCAACGTAGTTGCAGATGCATTAAGTAGAAATAACCAAGAGAAACTAAACATAATAATAGACAACGAGTTACTGATAAAAGACTTTGATAAACTCAAATAGAGGTGAGAGTTCCAACTACCTCTATCCAAAAATTATTTGTTTTAGAAGATGTTCTGACCCTATTAGAAAGAATTAAAGAGATGTAGAAGAAAGATGAGATGTGTAAAAAATGTAAATCCGATATAACTCATATAAAGAATGTCAAATTCTGAGTAGATAAGGACGGGGTACTAAGATATGAAGATAGAGTTTGGGTTCCATTTGATCAATCAATAAAAGATGAAATCTTAAGTGAAGCTCATAATTCTAAATTTGTTGTTCACCCAGGTAGTACGAAAATGTATAAAGACTTAAGTCGACATTTTTGGCTGTCAAATATGAAGAGGGAAATAGCAGAGTGGGTAAGCAAATGTTTCACGTGTCAAAGGGTTAAGGCTAAACATCAAAAGCAGAGTGGATTACTTCAACCCTTACCAATTCTTGAGTGGAAGTGGAAACATATAACCATGGACTTCGTGGTAGGCCTTCCTGCTACACAGAAAGGCCACAATACCATTTGGGTAATAGTAGATAAACTTACTAAATCAGCTCATTTCCTACCTATCAAGGTTACCCATACCTTAGATCAACTTGCCAAGCTATACATAAATGAAATTATTTCTAGACATGGGGTTCCTGTTTCTATAGTGTCTGATAGAGATCCAAGATTTACTTAAAACTTTTAGGGGAGTCTTCAAAAACACTTAGGAACTCAGTTGAGATTAAGTACATCATATCATCCACAAACAAATGGGCAGAGTGAGAGGACCATTCAAACTTTAGAAGATATGTTAAGAACCTGTGTCATAGACTTCATAGGGAGTTGGGAAGATCAGATACCTTTAGTGGAATTTGCCTATAACAACAGTTATCATGCTAGCATAGGTATGCCACCCTACAAAGCTTTATATGGTAGAAAGTTTAGAACACCATTGTGTTGGGACGAGGTCGGGAAAAGACAAATGCTAGGACCCGAGATAATTTAATAGACTACAGAGACAATTCGAATTATACGCGAGAGATTGCAAGCGTCTCAAGATTGACAGCGAAAGTATGCTGATCCACACCGACAAGAATAGAACTTTAGTGTTGGAAGCCACGTATTCTTAAAAGTGTCCCCTTGGAAGGGCAAGATACGTTTTGGCAAGAAAGGAAAATTGAGTCCAAGATTTATTGGACCATTTAAAATTTTGATAAGGATAGGAGAGATAGCTTATGAAGTAGCTCTACCTCCATAGTTAAACCATATCCATAATGTGTTTTATGTATCCGTATTACGACCATATAAACCCGACTACAAGCACGCTATAAGTTATGAACTTATCCTAATTGAGAAAGATCTATCTTATATAGAAGAACCTGTTCAGATCATTGACCGAAAAGAGCAAATCCTAAGAAACAAATTGATAGCATCGGTTAAGGTGATCTGGATAAATCATAACGTTGAAAAGGCTACATGGGAGCTCGAGAATAAAATGCAAGAGAACTATACCCATTTATTTACTTAACCTATACAGAAATTTTGAGGACGAAATTCTTATTAAAGGGGGTGAATGTGAGATCCCGAAACCCAAATAAAACTCAGTTATGTAAATTCTTCAATTATCTATAAAACCTCTCCGTTCTGAATTTGTATTGTGTTATTATATACTCTATTAAATATTTTGGTCAAAAATATTTTTCTCCGAAAAACGTCGTGCTTAAAATTTTTATTCCGTATTTGCACTTTTTTGGTATATTATTTTATCAAGCTGCTTTGTTCTGCTTACACTGACGAAACGCTTTGACGTGCTTTGTCTAGATTAGGTGTCAAACCCTAAATTAGGAAACCCTAATGCTAATTAGGAAACCCTAAACCTAATTTAGAAACCCTAACCCTAATTAAGAAGTACTGACCCTAATTAAGTTATCCTAAACCCTAATTATGTTAACTAAACTTAAATTAGGTGTTAATAACTTCATTAAGTTATCCTAAACATAAAAATCATAACCCTAAATCACAATTAGTGAAGATTATGGAAAAATTAGCTTACTAACCAACTTGAAGTTTGTCACATGCATGTGCCACCACCACCTTTCGAAATCCTATCATCTCTGGCCTCTAAACAGGTGGTCATAGCAGCACAAGTTCAGAGGTTGGGATATTTGTGGAGGCAAAGTGTGAAAAATGACCTAAAATCCCTAATCTACCAATTCTATAAATAACAACCTTATTTCAGTTCAAACCTACGAAAATTCTCAACCAATACACTTATATTACCTGCCATAGGAAGCCCTAGCATTAGCAAGATCAGAATCAAAGCTTAGATAGCCAAATTTGCTTAAGAAAGGTAAAAACCCTAATTCTATATTAGATCTTTGATGTTATATTAGATTTGTTGTTATGTTGTTTAATTATGTGTAATAACATGTTAGTAAGTGTTCTGGGTTGATAGATCACGTTTTCATAACATCTAGATGCGTCAAATAGGTGTTTTAAGCAATTTGAAAATTTGTTAAAAACAGGCCTGACAGCCTAATGTCAGAGCTCGTAGATGTTCGTGTGTTAATGTTTAGGTCTGTTAATTGTATGCTAGTTGTAGTATTACATGAGCTTAGTAATCTAGAACAAGAATCAAGCTTATTGGATTAACAGAATGAAAGATATAAGTGGTCAAAGGTGGTTGACGGATCACGAAGTTCTGATTTTTGGGTAACCCAGAAATCTCAAGAACAGTCGAGATAGGTACTTTGGCCGGCTTGTATCTTTCTCTCTATATGTTGTTAAGTTATCTAAGTTCTATGTTATTGTACCCTTACATATATACTAGAGGTATGATACACTTTAACACATGATAAATACATAGGATGACTAGAATAAATGGTCAAAACCCGTTGACCGTTCACGGTTTCGTTTTCTGGAAAACCCAGAAAATGAAGAACATGAAGAACAACTTCTGACAGTACTTTGACCGGCCTAGATATATACTTTAGGAAGTTACTCGGTCCAAACCATTGCTATCTCGTTCAACTATGACATATAGACTACACACTGCAACAAATAAAACACATATCTAATACACAGAATCGAAGCTATTAGCAGCACAAGATCATTGACCGACGTTGACTGGCGTTCTGGGTTACCCAGAAATCCAAGAACAGCTCTGACAACTACTTTGAGCTTTAATAACTTTCTGATATGTTATAGTTAGAGTTCAAACTTAGTATGTTGTAGTATTACATAAACACTATATCATTGAAGCACTTTAAAACACAGAATCATAACAAACTACTAGAACAAGCTTGGTCAAAGTGGCCACTCGGCCTTGACCAAGGCTGTTCTTCAGGCTGAAGAACACCTACAGCGACGCTTCCTGTCGCCTATGACCTATAGCGACGGATAGAGTAAAAATTAATTAAAATAAATTAAAATAATTAGAAATAATTATTAAATAATAGTAAATAATTATAAATTCAGTTTTAAAAATTATTTTAAGTTATAATAATTAACTTTTAATATTTTGACATAAATTTTATAAAAAAAATTATAATTAATAAATAAATTAATTTGTAAAGTAATTAATTAAATCATTTATAAATAAAAGGTAATTATTTAAAAATGATTTAAATATTCTAAAAATTATAATAAATGATTACAAATTATTCAAAAATAATACTAAGGCTTTAACAATTATACTAAGTAATTAAAAATTATTTAAGTATAAAATTAATGATTTAAAAATCATTCTAATGGATAAATAAATACTTAAAAATTATTATAAGCTTCGAAAATTATTATAATGATAAATAAATTATCTAAAATTATAATAAAGCTTATAAATAAAGTTTTACCGAGATATTAACTTAATAAATATCCGGTAAGATTTTAGGACATCGGAATCATACCGAACATAGACCGAACGTATATAATTTGAGTAGTTAGGTATTGTTATCAATACTAATGATATATATAAATATGTTTAACATATTTTAGGTATCCTAAACACTTCGAGTAACGTTAGATAGACGTTCTTCGCAAATGCAAGTATTCTATCCTTAACCTTATTACCTTACGCAAGTATTCGAACTATACCTTTTTCATTATGCAAGTCTTCTATACCTAAATTTATGACGTTAGTTGAATACCTTTCGATATCTTATACAGAACCAGGTTATTACCCATTTATTGTGAAAGTTATTGCTATTGTCTCAGCATAACTTAAGAAATGAATCACTTATTTATCAAGTATAAACTGTTGAGTCAAACCAAATTATTTGGGTAAGACATCCTATACTGAGTTGAATTTATCCTAAATTGGGTCTTAAATGTGTGTCTCAAAATTTACACTAGAAGTAGGATGATATGCATATTCCTAGGATACTGAATAGGCTGATCCCCTATCTCATATTCGAATACGCAGATTTCTAAGTCTATGTGACTGACAGAAATAGTTGATATCAAAAATTCCAGAAATGGTCATCAACACTCAGTAAAGTAAAATTGTTGAACTATCGTTTATTCATAATCAAACATTATGTTGTACATATAAACTTGTTGAGCATGTCATAGCTCATTCTTGCAAATTATTCCCTTTGCAGTTTTAGATGGTAATCCCGGCACTTCTGAAACACATAGTGGAAAAAAACCATGCTTAGATTAGTTTTATATTACTGTCTTTATTAAATGTAAGTCTTATAGGACTTTTGTTATAATAAGAACTCAATGTTGAGAACCATGTAACCAAACTTATTATATGAAATATATATTATCATCTTTTGATTTCGCTACCATGTATTTATACATTCTTAGATGATTAGTAGTATGGTTTAAACGATACAGTATCTTTAGGGATTATACATTTGAGTGAGGGTATTGGCAATATGGACTGATCATGTTATTGCTGATACTCTAGATTTCAGATGGATATGAACTACTAGTATGAAAGGGATATTCATAAAGATACAGTCTATACATCCAAGTGAGGGTATCCAAACACAGCAATAGTTCTG
The DNA here is from genome assembly GCA_020205555.1 of Panax stipuleanatus. Classification (NCBI taxonomy): domain Eukaryota; kingdom Viridiplantae; phylum Streptophyta; class Magnoliopsida; order Apiales; family Araliaceae; genus Panax; species Panax stipuleanatus. Next base: position 41,817,095 of record CM035116.1, on the reverse strand, counting down.
ACGAGAATTGTTATCTGTTATGGGATACTGTGAACCTTAGATAGATAGGAATTATATCTTATTGAATATTTATAGTTAATCAATTAGAAGTGAACTTCAAATCAGATACCATGGGTGTATAGATTCAAAGATGTCACCTTAATTGAACAGTCGTGAACACCATATCGGATACCACGGGTGTATAGATTTGGGGGCGTCACAGTTCGTATACCTCCGCTCCCTGAAGGAATTGTTTAGCCGAGATACTATAAATCAACCATTAAAGAGTACGACTGTACCACTACTTTATCATATAACTTGTGAATTAACACTTAATCTTTCATATTATAAGTTCTTTTTTATAATCCAATAAGCCAAATATCTAATCCAACAACATAAATTCAAACTAAACTATAATCCAGTAACCTGGATTCAAACAATCCTATAATCCAGAAACCTGGATTCAAATTCAGCAAACCGAATTCACTAATTTAGCAAACCGGATTCACTAATTCAGCAAGCTGAATATAAGCTAACATAATTAATTCAGCAAGTCGAATACACCAATTCAACAAGCCGAATTCAAACTATATTTCCTTTTTAACCTATTAAATTTCCAATTCATCATACTATACATTCAATATGGCCTATTGAATGTCCAATCAATAACTTAACTTCTCTTTTAAACTCTCATTTCATGTTATTATTTCTTTAATAATATTCAAATCATTTACTAATTTATTTATTTAACAACCATAAAAGGCCATAAACATAATGTCTCATCAACAATGACCAACACCCCTATCCAAAGTCTGCATATATCATATCTAAGGTTCTCAAGCCATAAAATCGTATTTTCTATATTTTTAACATGACATAATTAATTTATTTCATTTATTCATAACTAAATCATTTTCACGAAAAATGTTTAATGTCAACAAGGACCATGAATAATTTTAACTGAACCTTATGGTAATGAAGGTGATCAGCCTTTCATACCTGATGAACATATGCAACATGCACTAAGTGCGAATCAATAATCAGTATAGATATAAATAATCAATAATAATTATTCACTAGCATGCTTTGAAATAATAACTCAAGCTTGAGTGAGGAAAACTTGCCTGTACCGTCGATTACTACTACACAATCTAATTTAATCTCTTTATTGTAAAGACCTATCATTGTTAAGATTGATCTTTTAATCAGTATATCGTACCACTACTTTATAAGTAAATTATCTAACATTTAACCACATAATCGAATATTAGATGACTCCTAAACACCATAGGCATTCACAATTCTAAACCTAGCACACATCGAGTCTTTAACAGTGCTCAATACAGTATGCTGAGTGGTTTCCCACAAACAACCAACATACTAGTCTCCCGTCTCGTCTACACTGTATTTCACAGCGAGTTAGATCGGTAACTAGTTCGTATATACCTCCGCTCCCTAAAGGAATCGTTTAGCCCATATACTATACATCAACCATTAAAGAGTACGACTGTACCACTACTTTATCATATAACTTGTGAATTAACACTTAATCTTTTATATTATAAGTTCTTCTTTATAATCCATTAAGCCAAATATCTAATCCAACAACCTAAATTCAAACTAAACTATAATCCAACAACCTGGATTCAAACAATCCTACAATCCAGCAACCAGGATTCAAATTCAGTAAACCAGATTCACTAATTCAGCAAGCTGAATACAAGCTAACATAATTAATTCAGCAAGCCGAATATACTAATTCAGCAAGCCGAATTCAAACTATATTCCCTTTTTAACCTATTAAATTTCTAATTCATCATACTATACATTCAATATGGCCTATTGAATGTCCAATCAATAACTTAACTTCTCTTTTAAACTCTCATTTAATATTATTAATTATTTAATAATATTCAAATCATTTACTAATTTATTTATTTAACAATCATACAAGGCCATAAACATAATGTCTCATCAACAATGACCAAAACCCTTATCAAAAATCCCCATATAGCATATCTAGGGTTCTCAAAACATAAAATCATATTTTCCATATTTTTAACATTACATAATTAATTTATTTCATTTATTCATAACTAAATCATTTCCATGAAAAATCACAAATCATTTTATTATTTTTTTAATCTTTTGGCCACTCATATATACTTATATTCCAAACACAAAAATAATTTTTCTGGAATTTTAAAGTTTCTTTTAGTATTTTTCAAAAGTTCGTTTTTAGTTTGTAACTTAAGAAAATTAGTTATATCATGCTCAAATCCAACAATTCCTAACTCTTGGCAGAATCTTACACGTATTAACATAAACTTTCTGTTTAAATTTCGTGACCATCGGAGTTATAAAACTCTAGTTATAGCAGTTTTTGTCAAAAAAAAAAACAAATATTGAAATGACCATCGCTTGGTCGATTTATATCAGAATAAGCTCATCTTTGGACATGAGCTACTTTATATCATATATTTTCATGTCCCAAAAGGTTTGAATTTATTTCATTAATTAAGTTACTGAAACTACCCCTGGAAATGTTGGGCAGATTGTTTTTTCGTCTTTTTCAGATTTTGCCTACTTTGCTAAAAATTATCCATAGGAAAATTTACAAGGAATTTTGCAGTGATTCCACTTGGATATGTTAGAAGACTCATAGATCTAACTCTAAAAATTATCCACACTCAAAAATTTGAAATATAATGAGAGATATGATTGTTTGAATTTCATTTTCGTTTTCTCAAAAATCTAATTTTCTAACCTTTGTGTTTTGTAAGAAATCTTCCATGATCTCATGATTAATCAAACATTAAACAACATAATACATCCTAATACCACTTATACTCGTGATCTATTTCATCAAACATTCACCAAACCCAAGCAAAACATAATCTATGCTAAGAAAAAAAATATAAAGACTAGGGTTTTCTAATTTTTTGAAAATCTAGTTTCTTTTTCTTGCTTTAGATCCAACTTTTGATCTTTAAAAGGGTTAGATCTACACATAACACACTCTAAATCATGTAGATCTAAAGTTTTGAAACCTTGGATCTACATCCCATTAAAAACAAATTAAACAAAAGGAAATAAACTATTTTTTGGGTGTTTTATACCTCGTTCTTAGTGCTTTTCATCTTCTTCTTCCACCATGAGATGGATCTTGGATGGAATAAAGAAATTTTTCTGTCCTTCTTACCTCTTGATGCCCACGATTTTCCCCCTCTCTTTCTCTTTCTTTTCTTAAGCTTTTTGGAGAGAATAAAGAAAATATGGAAGTAAACTTTTGATAGCAAAATTAGTGGGGGTTATATATAGGAAATAAATTGATATACATATAGCATATATATGTATATACATATCTCCCAACAATCTCTTGCTCTCTCTCCCTCCCTCTCTCTCTCTCTCTTAATCATAGCTTGCTTTAACTTGTAAACTTAAGGTTACTTGTAAAAATGGAGAAAGAATGTGGCTAGCTTAATTAGTGACACCTAAGGGGAGTTGGTCACCAACTAAAGTAAGTACTCATTACATTCACTCCCCCTTTTCTCCTCTCCTTGTAGCCTATTTTTTTTTGGCTCCTCTCCCATCCATTTTTATTTTCTTTTAATTGTAATATTTGATTAATATAATGACCAACAAGTCCCTCTTCATTTCGGCTAAAAGATTGGGCTTTAAATTAATTCTTTGGGCCATGAAAATTTACATAGTTCCATACTTCTAATTTTATCTTATCCTAATTATTTAATTAGGGTTTTCACTCACTCATTTGCAATTTAAATAATCACTTATGTATTTTTAATTTTATAACCCAATTAGACTTGCTTTAGTTAAGTTATAAAATTAATTAGCTGAGATGTATAAAATAAATCACTTAGGGTTAGTATAAATTTTAAATACTATTATTCTCCCATATTATAACCCTTAGGTTATTTAGTTCTTATTTCTAATAAATAATAATTAGGTTACAATAGTTTTCTTTCATTGGTTTATTATATACTAAACAATTAATTATAACCAATCACATAATACTCATATTCATTTACTCACATATCCATACATAATAATTTAATATGTTGAAACATGTTACACATAAGTCCTAATATATTTCTGTATAACACAATACTATGTATATATATATATATATATATATATATATATATATATATATATATATATATATACTCATATCCTTTCAACCTCATAGCATCTCTTCATATGAAATTTTATTTCCTTATTAAAATTTTCACATGTATTATTATAAAATTTCTTACACCATTTAGATCACATCAAATTTATAGGTATCGTAGTACCTTATCCTTAACATTCCTTCAAGTACATATAAATTCATTTCTAGGGTTTTAAAATTTTGTAACCCATATTTTCTCTATTCTCTTTCAAATAGTAAACTATATAGGTTCTTCTTAAAAAATTTAAATCATTCCTCTATTCCTATCTAGGTTTTATATTTTAATCTTTATTTTAATCACTCAATATCTTGTAAATTTTCTGGTTGTCACATGTATACTGAAAGTAATTGAGCCTACATTTGTTTGATTTGAAAGTAGTGCCTTGCTTCATTGGACCTATATACGAAGGGTTTGATTTGTTTGAAAAGTCCTTTTGTTTAGACAAGATATGAAAATGATGTTTTGAAAGATTCAAACCCTTACGCTCTCATAGGAATTGAAGCATATTGATACTTCCATTTTATTTTGTTCAGCCTTTGGCATGATTTGGATGTTTATTGATGGGATGTGAAGCATCCTCGACCACAGAATTTATATACAAGTGTTGGTCTTCTTATGGGCATGACAGCCATCAAAGTGACTCTAGCACAACACACTATATTTCACTATGGTTGAGACCTTAAATCCGGATAACCGTTTTAAGGTCCCACTAGATATGGATCTAGGGTCACGAGGTCGCTTTAATATTTACAAAACTATAAAAAACTAGATTTAAATAAATCTTAACCATTCTAGTTTTTCGGTTCCGATTGGCCTTATTTTGAACCGTTTAAAAGTTAGAAAGGACTAGATTTAGATAAATCTAATTCGCCAAATTTACATTAAAACAAATGCATATCAAATGAACATTTAAAATAGATATTTAATCACAATGAATAAATATATATATATATATATAATTATATATATATATAAGCTGTAAAGGGCAACAGATTTCCAATCCAGGCCTAACTGAAATATAAATATATATATATATATATATATATATATATATATATATATTTATATAAACTGTAAAGGGCCACGGATTTCCAATCCAGGCCCGACGAAAAAATGTAAATATATATATATATATATAAGTTGTAAAGAGCCACGAATTAATCCAGGCTCGACTAAAATGTAAATATATATATATATATATATATATTTATAAAAGCGGTAAAGAGCCACGAATTACTCCAGGCTTGTGACACCCCTAAATCTCGGTACTTCAATTCCACGGGATTTGGAGCTCACTATCTAAATAAAACATAACTACTGCCCATAATAAGGAATGCAAAATGAATTACAACCTTAAATAAATAATAAAATTTTCCTTATCAATAGGATTAAAACCTTACTCAAAATATCTAGAGTTATCTAACCTTAACATAAACAATTTGTGGAAAATAAACATCATATAATAAAGTCTTATGTCTTATTAAAAATCATAATCAACGAATACAACAAGCCTTCACTTGTTCACCTTAGCCTTGTCCTTACTAGTTGATGGTTCATAAATTCTTTCGACCTTAGCTGCAATGGTTATTTAATTGCAAGAGTGAGTAAACAAAGCTCACTTGAAATAATAACAATAATAATGATGACATAATAATTGAATCAACTTATAATAATTTAGAATTCGATAATAAAAGAATTAAGAAATAACTATGAGTCATAATAATAGACATCATATTTGATAATCCTGCTTTAGAAATAACTTAAAGCATTTGAAAGACACTATGGACCTTGCTTGTACAATTAAGTCAAGGTCACAACAATTCAATAATGAACTTGTTCAGTAAGATAAGTATTAGAAAACTTGCTCAACGAAAGAGTATAATTAGAAGACTTGCATAAATGTAAAAGAAAGGTTTAGGAAAACTTGCTCAAGTAAAGTTTGAGTTTAGAAAACTTGTCTCAAGCGCAAGCTACACTTTATAATTTACAAATCACTTTTTCAATCGTCCTACACATTACATTACATTTACAATAACAATTAGTTTTATAACCACTACGTTAAACTGTTGAACTACTTACTTAAGTTCAACTTAATAACATGGTTTGTAAACTTAAATCGCTTAACTAACCACATACGTGAGTCTAAACTCACAACATGCATATTATACGTGTATAACACTTTAAACTATCAAAATCATACCCTATGATAACAATATCTATGTACGCACATAACATATTCATATGAGACTTCAAATTGTCTTAAACATGTCCACAATATGTTATCTTATTGTTTAATACACTTAACATGTCATCACATTAAGTTAGCTAATCATGTACTGCATAAAAACTTTATAGAGCATAAAAGAAATTTTCGGACAGCTTTCACACCCACTGGGGCGGGTGTTCCTAGGCCAAAAGACCCGCTGGGACGGGTCCCCCTGCTGGTGGGTTCCCCGGCTCACGAACTGTGCAAAGAAAAAGCCAATTTGGCTTATTTCTTCGCACCAAAGTCCAATTTTAACTAACACAATGCATATAAAACTTTATAAAAACAAAATCTTAAACTTCTAACATATTTTTAACATACATAAACACCACAACACTTAATCAAAACACTCAATTTCATAATTTTTAAGAAAACACAATTTTTAAGCGTTCTCGAAGAAAATTAACAATGTGACTTTGTTTTGAAACCAAATCAAACAATTCAAAGCATGTTAATTTTGTTTCTTGATATATTATCATAATCTATAATCAATTTACATAATATATCACAATCAAACATGAATTTTGATAATTAAAGACTATTTTTCAAAGTTAGTTCACTGTAAATTGGTATGAAGATGATTTTTTCATGTTCATCATATTTACGTGAATTGAACAACATAAACTGTGACGCCCCTAAATCCGGGTACCTTCAAACCCTGGACCTAGTGCTACACGGTACTACATTCTACTAATACATTCCATTGAAACACCTCAATATCACGCATGAGTTTACTAAACATACATTATATGCATTCTTTCCCAATTTCTTGAAACCATTATATTTTTCTGTGTCATAATATCAGTAAATACAATACTAATACTATACTATTACAAAGGTCTCTACTTGTCCATCTTGGACTTGCCTTTGTCTTTCTCGGATCCTTCGGTCCGTGCATTCCTCGCTGAAAATATTTAGTTTAAGCAAGAGTGAGCATAAATAGCTCAGCAAGTTAACATTTTATCTTGAAACTACAAAATCAAGAATAATATCTATTTCACTTTAATAACTGGAAAATAGCTATGAAGTATTTATGAACAATCAAAATATCGTTTTGATTTCTTTAAAACAATTCCCAATGACATGTAGTCTCTTCGGAATCTTGCCTGGTTAAAGACCACAAACCAACACTTAATTCCCATTTTTGAAAAGGACAACCTGGCACTAAGGCCATAAGACCGATATATCTTACGAGCACATCCAGGTGATCAGCCTATAGTACTCTATGTTGATCAACATTCATTCATTAAACGTGTTTAAGTTTAATCATTGGCAACCTCGAGTGCCCGTCGAATTAACGACGTAAAAACATTTGTCTTCCACTCTAAGGTTCTCTTGAGAATCCTTACCAATCACTTGGCATAGGATAGCTTCAATATATATATATATTCTAGAAAGATTTGTGGAAAAACACACAAAAATATATTTACTTTTAAGTTTGGCCGAAACAATTGGCATCGACCATCCAATAATCTCTTTTATGCATAAGCAGTTATGCACAATGATCTCTTGTCCAACCATAAGGTATAAACAAGAGTTAGAAAACTTGTATAACACAACGTTAATACAAGAGTTAGAAAACTTGCCTTCGCGTCTCTTAGTCTTTAAGGTAAGCTACTTAGTCTTTACCACTTCTACAAGCATAACACATAGTATACCAATGAGAAATACTTCAGATATACAATGTATTTGCCTAACTTCCCCTTCTAGTATAACTTAACCGAAACGTTAAACTAATAACATTTATTTAAGTTATTTAATGTTCATTACGGCTTATTAACATTCCTGTGTTATAAACTGAACTTTTATCAATTATCACTAAGTATGATAATCGACGAGATCTTAACTTGTTCTTCAACTTGGTCTTTAACTTAATCTTTTGTTTACAATTTATGTTTCCAAAGTTCAAGTTCAATTACGTTTTGATTAACATTTAGCTTTATAAACCCTTGATTAAACAAGTTGTTTAAAGGGTTACATTACATCACTTACTAGCCCATTAATTGATATGCAAATGGTTAAGTAATTACTAGCAATGTCAGAACTTTCTGCCATGCTGGCGCTGCGGTGCCAGCTTTGCCTTGTTGGGCGGCGCTGCGGCGTTAGCCATGCAGAGATTTCTCCCTGAAGTGGTGCGGCGGCGCTAGTATAAGCCTATTGGTCTGCGCGGCGGCGCCGTTTATGCATTTCAGAAAAAAATTTAAGTCATGGAAATTTCTAAAATTCTTGAGTCCGTAACGTGATCGTTATAAATCGGGATTGGCTCGTTCCAAAGCCAATAGTTCATAAATGATATACTCTATCATCCTATCAAGTCAGAATTTGTTTCCGAATCCGTTGGCGAGAAATTCATCGATTAGTCCATTTTTACATTTTCGTTAAACGGTCGTGAACGTTCGACGCTCAATTCTTTGTTTTAAGTCGAAATAAAATCGGTCTTGTTCTCCCAAGTCTTATTTACCTATATACATGTGTTGTAATTGAAAACCAACATTTTTGACAGCACACAGCGACTTTTGACTTCTAATCCGAGAAAAGTACGTTTTCGACGATTATCGTCTAATCGTGTAACTTTCGCCGAATTTTCGTTCTTCGTTATTTTTAGCTTAAACCAATGGGAATCAACCCCATAGTTGATTATTACTAATTCTTATCATTCAAAACAATTAGGTTTTCATGGTTTAATATAATCATTATGTCATTTCCTACAATTTCACTAAGTTCTTCTTTGGACCTTAATGAGTTCTTATTAACTTATCATGCATGTCATATTAGGGTTCCTAATTCACCATTACACCACCCTTATAACTTCTCCATAGGTATAACTCCCTTAATCACTTCTCTATCAAAGTTAATAATGAAAGAAGAATAAGATTTTACATGGTTTCCTTATGTTATACCTTGAGTGTTCTTGCTTTGATTGAGTATATATACTCAGGTTCTTTCTTTTCTTCTTGAAGGACGAACTTTTCCTTACAAAGCTCAAGCTAGCTCTTCTCTCTCTCTCCATGTATGTTGGTGGAAATCTCAAACAACTAAATAATGAAAGGGAGGCTCTCATATTTATAGAGGTTACAAGGTTTGGGGTAAATAAGTCTTTTAGGCCCAACCTCTCTCCACCTCACCCACCCATATCCCTCTATGTGCTAGCCTATGTCTCCCCATGTGCTAGCATGTGCTAGCACATGGGCACCTTGTGCCCCACATGCCTCCCATGTGGCCAACTTGGGTTGTGGGTTGACCCATGGGTTAAACCCACCCGTTTACCTAATGGTTCGACCAACGGGTGATCTCATTGATTTTAATTTAAATTCAATACACTTCAACGTATTTACTCCGTATAAAATTTATATTATACGTCGTATTATTTTACATATAATACCTCGTATTATACTTGTATAATACTTCGTGTTATACGCGTATTCCTTTCGTATAATAATCATTTATTATACACGAAATCAATTAATTGTTTCACATTTCACTTTCCTTACCGCTTAGGATTTTAAGTCCTTACGCCAAAACTTCGCGAGCTATAAATGAAATATTATTACATATTCCACCTCGCCTTGAAATCTTATCATTACGCGTTTCTCAAAATTTCAAAATAAATTCTTGAACAAAAATGGATGAATAGTGATTTTCGTACTTTTCTTCTGAGAAAACTTGTAACGACCCCAAAATTCATACAATACAACTCTCGACATCGGTCGTTAACAATACATCCTTATTCAGACTTTACATCATTAATCAATGATACAATCACTAAAAATACAGAATATTTAAAACTTTTATATTATTCCTCTTTATTTCCTTGAATCTCAACCTCTATCGTTACTAACTTTGATACAACTTTATTTCATGAATCGCTTCGTCAAAGTTATTATAAACTAAAACTTACAACCACGTTCAATAACCCTTATACATCGGTAAAAATTTAAACTTTACAACTCAACATCTGTTAACCATCATACATTATCAAATACATTATCTGAAGCCTTAAACAGGGTCCAAAGTAATAACAATTCAGCCAAAGTATATAAATCTGCATGCATTACATCTGATTCTTTTCTTTCAAGTAGCACATAGCGTTACCTTGAATCCTTAACCTGCAAAAGTGATTATTTGCAAGAATGAGCTCGACAGCTCAGCAAGATCTAACAGCTTTCATACATCACATAGCACATAAATACATGCTCAACAACATCTCATAATAATTAAAGTAACATGGCATACATGCTTTACTTCACATAACAAATATAAAGATTGAGTTCCTTACTCAATCAACATTCTTTAATCAATCAATGTAGTCATAAATTGACTTTAACATTTCATGCTTACAACATATATATAATATATCATGCTCTTTACAAAATAATTTAAAACAATTCATCATCAAGTTCACGTAGAAAATAGGAACTGAAAGACTTGCCTTGATCGTTGTTTACCAATAACAGTTTAACAGCAACAGTTTAACAACTTACAGATATCTGCACTTCACGTGCCCTACACAATTATATAATCATGCACATCAATTATCAGTCACATTACAATGCATATTAGTTATAACGTAAACTTTACTCTACATCTCATAACCCATACACAATGTTCAATTTGATTGTGTTAACTATCGACTTATATTTCACTATAATTCTTTTTCGTAATATTCGAAATTTATTCAAGTGTTTAAGTCCTGCTAGGACTACCTATTAGTTTTATATTAACCACATTTCATATATTATAATATTCATTTCATTAGAATCGAAACACTATTTAAGTGTATTACCACATTACACGGCGTTTTGACGTTTATACGTCACACGCCTAACTCGCCTCTTTTGCATGTGCTTTACATGCTCCTATATTGGGTTACATTACTCTATAATATTTCATTCTTATTAAAAACATAATATTAAATAAGGTCATACACACTCGTTACGGCATTGAGACGCTTGCACGTCCGTACGCCAAACTTGCCTATTCGAACGCCCAAACGACATGCATTTGTGCACGCTTAGCACGCCCAACCAAATTGTCTAATACTCAAGGGTTAATGTTAAGTATCATTATAATACCTAATAGTCATGTTATGAAAGTTAGAACATTATTTTACATGGTCAGGAGCATTACATGTGCATGTGTGCATTCCCGACGCCCCCCGATTGCCTCCAAAAACACATTAGTCCCAACAATGAGCATTTTGACCCTATCTAACGACCTCAAATTGAAAAACTTAAAGAACAAAAGTTGTAGGTCTACTCGTGCTCGTTCCGGATTATCTTGAATCACCTCAATCCGAGTCCGTATAAAAACGTTATGGCCGTTTTACCACTGGAGGTCAAAACAGTCCCGGACTGACTTTTCCTCCCGGCGCAGCTGCGCCCCAAATAGCCTTGGGGGCAGTGCAGCTGCACCCCTAGCTGCGTCCTACGCGAATTTTTTTTTCAGTTTGTGGTTCTGGCGAATTTTCTAACCATTTCCTCCTTCCAATTATCATAAATCAAGCTATACACATCCGATTGAGTCCGTTTTTGACTCTATGGATTCGTGAAACACTGAACTACTTATCTATAAGATAATTATAAAACTTGAAAAACATTAACAATTCCTTTTAAAGGCTACAATTCAGTTTTCATGCTAATTTTTCATGTTTTACACATATTTAGCGAATTCAATCACTACGAATTCGTTTTACATCCGTTTTGACTCGTTCAACTTGGGTTGTTTTCGTTTTTTCGAGTACTATCATAATACATCATCAATTTCAGATTTCCATCAAGAATTTATCATCAATTTTAGTCTCTAAGTAGACAAAAACATATATTTTGTAACTAAAACTCTCAACTTCATCTTTCAACACATTCTTACGAACTTGATCACTATCCAACAACTTTTAGATGATATAGAATGGATTAAACATAACCATTAACATATATAACTAATTTCTTAACAACTTAAACATAAAAATCCAATTTCTCAACGAAAACTCAAGAGAATGAAAAAATAGATTAATACCTTTTGATTCTTCTAAACCTTATCTAGATGAATTGAAAAACCTTGTTTCTTTTGATTTTTCTAGCATCTCTTCTTCTCCAATTTCACAGAGAACTTCTATTCTCTCTCATTCTCTCCTCTGTTTCTCCCTTTCTCTTTTCTTCTTTCAGTTTAGGCTTAGAAACAAAACTCGTAACTCATATAACTGATAATATAATATGTATATTACTAATACTTATTATATTACTTAATATACAATTAAATTAGGGGTTATAGAAATCCAAAAGTCACAAAACCATGTTTGGCTAGCCCCTTCAAACATCCTTTTAATTTATTTTAATAATTCTCCTTATCATATGGTATATCTTCTTTTCTCTAAATGTCACACTTTAACTATGTTGCTAAATTATTTAGCTAACTACATTGAATAATTATACAATTATAATATGTATAACTATTACTCCATACATTACGAAATTATATACATAACCCTCAACTTAAAATAACCCTTTCCATTAAAATAATTATTATTTATTACCTTTATTTTAATTAACTCACATGAATTATATAATTATAACATATAATTATTTAATTCCTTTTCTCGCATAAATTGCCTCAATACAATTTATTTAATCCATACATCTAATCACTACTTAAATATTAATCAATTTATTTAATACCATCATACTTAAATAAATTATTCCATAATAATTTTCATTGAATATTTATTTTACTCCATAAATATTTTAACTAAAATATTTATTTTATTTGATAAATATTTTAATTATTTACAAGATTCACAATCGTATTACACTAACATATTACGTTTATAGGTAACATACATTCCTCTCTCATTTTATTAAAACAAATATATCCACATTACTTCATTATTTCATTAAGTGAATTACTCACATCATTTATGAAATTTAATTCATAACAATTATAGTGCCAATAAGGCATAATAATCAAATTATATTATTCCATAATATAATATCAACTTAATTAGATTAACTAATCTTATTCAGTTAATTTCCTTTCCGTAATAACTTCATTTAATTTCTTCAATAGTTAAATTAACTATTAAACCTCATCATCCCAATATATGAATATATATATATATATATATATATATATATATATATATATTTACTTACACGCAAAACACGTCATAATAAGAATTTTATTCATTAAATTCTTATTTTAACAATTTCTGAAAATCCGGGTTGTCACAAAACTTCTTCGTGGCTAATTTAATTTTTCACGGTATATTATCGTTAAATCTTTCAACAAAATGTCATTCCGACATTCCGAACCCTTGAAAGAGCTTAGGGTTACATGAACCCAAACTCTTAGGGTCAAACCCTAACCCTTAGGGTTTGATGAATAGTGCCTATTTCGTCATTTTCTCAAAAAGACTTTATTTTCATCTTAAAAATTCACATTCATTATTTCCAGCTCCTAGCCAGAATACTAACCATTTCGAACTTCTCAAGGTCATAAAACGACCTTCAACTTGCTTACTCAATTAAATAAATAAATAATCGCATTTTATTCAATAGATCAAATAAAATCCATTTACATCATCATTTGATTTTCTCGGGCTTTACATAAACAATCATATATCATATATATAAGCATGTTATAACACAAATTACATATAAACTTCATGTTTTCATTAATTTCATACTAAATTCATATATACAGAGAACTAAAACTTGAAAATCATATAAATAAAATCCTAAAAACTACAGGATAGGATTATACCCTTTTATTAGTGAGGAAGAAGATGACGGTATAGTTTGATTCTCTCAAAGCCTCTTCCCCTTTCCTCTTCTTCTTCTCTCTTCTTTTCTCTCTAGCTCTCTTCTCTGTTCTTTCTTTCTAACACTGACTAACTCTTCTTTGTTTTAACTAACGTGTAATATATATAATATAACTGACATATATTATACATATAATACATTTAATTATACAATATACATAACTATCAAATTCTTAATTCACATAATTAATACATTAGTTATAATTTTTGAAAATCAAAAGCCCTAAGGATTTGTTTGGCAAAACCCTTTTATTTTAAAAACAGATTTTTGAACTTAAGGCCTTGTTTGGTAAAACAGGATTAAAATAGGTTCAAGGGCCTTGTTTGGCAAAACTCTTTTAAAAATAGTTTTAAGGGCCTTGTTTGGTAAAACAAATTTAAAAACCCCTTTTTATTTATTTAATAAATCCTTTAACACATACTTTTCAACATCACACTTTATTTAATTAAATCTCAACATCTATTTCAATTAAATTAAAGCTAACATCAATTAACCAAATAAAATTTGTCACATAACAATTATAATTACTCACTAATCATAATCTCATGTAACAATTATCACATAAAATTCATCTAATTTAATTATCTCAATTAAATTAGAACTATACCATAAAATTATTATACATCAATTAAATTAAATATTAAATATTTATTTAATTAACATATTACACGTAATTAAATTACTCCACAACAATCACATAATTTATTTATTTAACTTAATAAATAAATTAATTTTAATATTTATTTAATTTAATAAATATTAAAATTAATATATAAAATTCTCATTCGTTACAATCTTCCCTCCTTAAAAAGATCCTGTCCCCAGAATCACAACTAAAAAAAACTCATCTGTTACATTCTTCCCCCTTTCCCCCTTAAAAAGATTATGTCCCCAGAATCGATATACAAGAAATTACACAAATAATTGGGGATATTTTTTCTTCATTACATCTTCGAGTTCCCACGTAGCTTCTTCAGCACTGTGGTTCCTCCAGATTACCTTAACAAAAGGTATCACTTTATTTCTAAGTACTTGTTCTTTTCTATCAACTATTTGAACAGGAACCTCCTCATAAGTTAGGTCCTTATCAAACTGTAAAGGCTAGTATTCTATTATATGTTTGTAGTCGTGTTTGTACGGTCGCAACACAGAAATATGGAAAACATTGTGTATATTATCTAGCTCCGGAGGTAACGCAACCTCGTAAGCCACTTCGCTAACCCTCCGTAGTATCTCGAAAGGTCTAATAAATCGGGGAGTCAGCTTCCCCTTCTTGCCAAATCGAATCTTTCCCTTCCAGGAAGATACTTTCAAGAAAACGAAGCTTCCCACTTCAAATTCTCGATTCTGTCGATAATGATCGGCATACTTCTTTTGTCTATCTTGAGCAGTAACCAATCTCATTCTGATTACCTTAACGATCTTAGCAGTTTGTTGCACCAATTCTGGTCCCAACAGTTGTCGTTAACTAACCTCATCCCAGCACAATGGAGTCTTGCATTTTCTTCCATACAATGCTTCGTAAGGAGGCATGCCAATACTTGTATGGTAACTATTGTTGTATGTGAACTCCACCAACGGTAGATGATCATCCCAGCTTCCTTTGAAATCCATAACGCAAGTTCTCAGCATGTCCTCTAGCGTCTAAATCGTTTTCTCGCTCTGGCCATCAGTCTGAGGATGATACGCCGTACTTATTCGTAATTGCGTTCCTAGACATTCTTGTAAACGTTTCCAGAAATTCAACGTGAAACGCGGATCTCTGTCGGACACAATCAATACTGGAACACCGTGTTTATAAATAAAATTCATCTAATTTAATTATCTCAATTAAATTAGAACTAAACCATAAAATTATTATACATCAATTAAATTAAATATTAAATATTTATTTAATTAACATATTGCACGTAATTAAATTACTCCATAACAATCACATAAATTATTTATTTAACTCAATAAATAAATTAGTTTTAATATTTATTTAATTCAATAAATATTAAAATTAATATATAAAATTCTCATTCGTTACAATCTTCCCTCCACCTGTGACAACCCAAAATCCAGGTACTTCAATTCCATGGGATTTAGTGCTCACTATCTAAATAAAATATAACTACTGCTCATAATAAGGAATGTAAAACAAATTACAACCTTAAATAAATAATAAAATCTTCCTTATAAAAAAGATTACATCCTTGCTCAAAATATCCCAGGGTTATCTACCCTTAACATAAATAATTTGCAAAAAATAAACATCACATAATAAAGTGTTATGTCTTATTACAAATCATAATCAACGAATACAACAAGCCTTCACTTGTTCACCTTGGCCTTGCCCTTACCAGTTGATGGTTCATCAATTCTTTCGACCTTAGCTGCAATGGTTATTTAATTGCAAGAGTGAGCAAACAAAGCTCACTTGAAATAACAACAATAATAATGATAACATAATATTTGAATACCTCCAACTGAATTAATAATAATTCATTCATCGATAATCAAGAATAAGATTTAGGATTCATCTGAGGGTCATAATACCTTGAACTATGTCCTAGGTTATAAACATTTCTATATAAAACCTTTAACAGTCGTTAGACTATATGGACTCTTAACTCGTACTTAGGGGGATCAGCCCTTCGTACCATGTATTGTGCACAAACATCTTAACGCTTTCGCATAGTAATCCCCTATTAAATAGGGTTGTTCATCTCAGTATTTTAATAACAAGTTCGCACCAAAGAAAGTTTGGTTTGGATAAGCTTTAAGGGAAATTTAGAGTTCAACTATCATCAACAAAGGAGTAGTTGAATCAACTTACAATAATTTAGAATTCGATAATAAAAGAATTAAGAAATAACTATGAGTCATAATAATAGACATCATATTTGATAATCCTGCTTTAGAAATAACTTAAAGCATTTGAAAGACAATATGGACCTTGCTTGAACAATTAAGTCAAGGTCACAACAATTCAATAATGAACTTATTCAATAAGATAAGTATTAGAAAACTTGCTCAACGAAAGAGTATAATTAGAAGACTTACATTGTGACAACCCGAATTTTTGAAAATTATTAAAATAAGAATTTAATAAATAAAATTCTTATTACGAGATGTTTTGAGTTTGGATATGTGTATATATGTGTTATATGTTGTGAAGTATTCGATGTGGTGTGAATATATATATATATATATATATATATATATATATATATATTCATATATTAGAAGAATGAGGTTTAGTAGTTAATTTCATTTAACTATTGAAGAAGGTAAATGAAATTGTTTGAAAAGGGAATTAAGTTAATTTACTTAAGTTAAAAATTGTATTATTGAATAATATAATTTGATTATTATGCCTTGTGGCAACGAATTTATTATGAATTAAATCTCATAAATAATGTGAGTATTCACTTAATTAAAATAGTGGATTAATGAACATATATTTATTTTAATAAGATGAGAAAGTAATACATATTACATATAAACGTAAAATGTTAATGTAATACGATTGTGAATCTCGTGAATAGTTAAAATATTTATCGAATAAAATAAATATTTTAGTTAGAATATTTATAAAATTTAAAATGAATATTTGATGAAAATCGTTATGGAATAATTCAATGAAAGTATGATAATATAGAATAAAATTATGTGGAATGATGTTGTAATCAGTGCGTATTTTATTACGCTAATGGAATAGAAATATTTTAATTTAATTAAATTAGAGGACTAATTTTGTTGAATAAAATTATAAATTTATTGGGTAAGTAAATATGGTGTTGGATAAATAAAGATTATGGTTAAATAAAAAGAAGTGTGACATTTGGTGCAACTTATAATAGGAATAATATTAAAATAAATGGATAACGAGGTTAGGGGTTCTAGCCAAACATGGCCTTGTGACCCTTTACCTTTATAACAGATGGGAGCCCTTGGTGTTTTTAACTGATAGACCAAATAAATAAATAAAATACGTTAAGTTGTGCTAACTCTAAGAAAGAAGAATAGAGCAGAGAAGAGAGAAAATTAAGAGAGAAAAGGAGAATTCTCTGAGAATTGGAGAAGAGGTTTGGAAGAACAAGAAGAAAAGAACCTGGTTCATCATCTAATTGGGTTAAGAAGGAATCAAAAGGTATTAATCCAACCTTAAAACTCTCTACTCTTGTTTGCCTCAAATATTAGGTTTCTATAAAATTAGTTTGGGTTGATGAAGGATAAGTATATTTTTGTTTATAGGTGTGTATATTCTGTGATATGTCATCTATAAACGATTTTAGAGTTATCAAATTCATATAAATATATTTTTAGAATAAGGAATTTTGCTATGGCTTAGTATATGTATTTTATTCTATTTTAAGGCTTAAATTTATGGTTAAATCATTTGTGTAATCTGAAATGGATTATAGATGTTGTTAGTATGTTGAAAGACGAAAACAATGAAGTTTAAACGGATTGATTTGGTTAGTAATCGAATTCGTGGTGAATGATTTCGCTAAAACATATTAAAACATGTAATATTAATATGAACATGAGTTTTGAGTAAAAATTTAGGTTACTTAATGTTTCTATAAATTATGGATATCCTTGCTATGTCGTAGTTCTATGAATTACGAATCCATAGAGTCAAAAACGGACTCAATTGGATGTGTATAACTCAATTACGTATGCACATGTAATATAATGATACTGAACATTAATTCTTGAGTATTAGACAATTCGTAGGCGCGTGCTAAGCGTGCACAAATGCGTATCGTTTGGGGGTTCGAATAGGCAAGTTTGGCGTACGGACGTGCAACCGTCTCAATGCCGTAACGAGTGTGTATGACCTTGTTTAATATTATGTTTTCAATAAGAATGAAACATTATAGATTAATGTAACCCAATATAGGAGCATGCAAATCACATGCAATAGAGGCGAGTTAGGCGTGTGACGTATAAACGTCGAAACGCTGTGTAATGTGGTAATACACTTAAATAGTGTTTCGATTCTAATGAAATGAACATTATAATATATGAAATGTGGTTAATATAAAACCAATAGCTAGTCCTAGCAGGACTTAAACACTCGAATGAATTTCGAATATTATGAAAAAGAAATCTAGTAAAATATAAGTCGATAGTTAACACAATCAAATTAAACATTGTGTATTGATAATAGGAAGGTTTATGAGATGTAGAGTAAAGTTTACATTACAACTAATATGCTTTGATATGTGACTAATAGTTTATGTGCATGATTATATAATTGTGTAGGGCACGTGAAGTGCAGATATCTGTAAGCTGTTAAACTGTATATTATTGGTAAACAACGATTAAGGCAAGTCTTTCAGTTCTTATTTTCTACGTGCACTTAATGATGAACTATTTTAAATTATTTTGCAAAGAGCATGATATGTTGTATATATGTTGTAAGTATGAAATTTTAAAGTCAATTTATGACTACATTGATTGATTAAAGAATGTTGATTGAGTAAGGAACTCAATCTTTATATTTGTTATAGTATGTAAAGCATGTATGCCATGTTATTTTAATTATTATGAGATGTATGTTGAGCATTTATTTATGTGCTATGTGATGCATGAAAGCTATTAGATCTTGCTGAGCTGTCGAGCTCATTCTTGTAAATAATCACTTTTGCAGGTTAAGGATTCAAGGTAACGCTATGTGCTACATGAAAGAAATGAATCAGATATAATGCATGAAGACTGATATACTTTGGTTGAATTGTTATTATTTTGGACTTTGTTTAAGGTTTCAGATAATATATTTAATAATGTATGATGGTTAACAGATGTTAAATTGTAAAGTTTAAATGTTACCCGATGTATAAGGGTTATTGAATGTGGTTGTAAGTTTTAGTTTATAATAACTCTGACGAAGAGATTCATGAAATAAAGTTGAATCAAAGTTATGTAATAATAAAGGTTAAGATTCATGGAAATAAAGAAGGAATAATATAAAAGTTTTAAATATTCCGTATTTTTAGTGAGTGTATCATTGATTAATGATGTAAAGTCTGAATAAGGATGTATTGTTAACGACCGATGTCGAGAGTTGTATTGTATGAATTTTGGGGTCGTTACAGTTAGTATCAGAGCTGATAGGTTATACACCCTAGGTAAGAGTACCTTAGGCTATGACCTTAGAGAATGAGAAGTTAAGTTACGTATAACGAAAAGGTGATTCCTTTCACATACGTAGAAGTATAAGATGAGTTAAGTCCTAGAAATGTTATAAGAAGAAGGTAAGAATAACGAGGAATAAAACTCGAATAAAACATTGAACTTTATAAACGAATTAGATATTCTTAAAAGAAGAGTTAATAAATAAACAAGTAGATTCAAAGAAGAATCTTGAAGAGATATGAAGATGAGAATCAAGAGTTACCTAACTTCAATAATAAAGATGACGAATAACGATGAATAGAAGAAGTCTATAAGATTGAAAGCATAATGAAGTCATGATATAACATGATGAAAGGAAAAGATAAGAAGTTTTAAAATAAAACGATAATGAGATAAGAAAGAATCATAAGGGAGATGATTATAGAATAAGGTCACGACGTGATCTTTTAAAGTTGAAAGACAGATGGTCAGTAATGATTGAATAGTTATAGTTTGATGCTATAACGAGAATGTACTATGATATGGTACGAGATTAACTCACGAGGAGTTATAAATGATGAGATACAGGAACTCTGTATTGAGTATAGAGCGAGAAGTTAAGAAGAAGATAAAGTTAAGTGGGATTTCAACTGAGGACTCATGTGGTGGCTGAGTTGTACAAATCTTTGTATGGGCAGAGTTTTGTGCTTACACTTGGCTTATCATATTGATAATCATTGGAAGGTTGGTGTCACGCTATCGATATATATATATGACGAAGAGGTGATTCTTTTCTCATATTATATTTGATAGTTAGAGTCAATAGAGATTAGATTAGATGATATTAAGATTACATTAGATGATCTTAAGGTTAGGCGAGTTCTTAAAACTCATGCTTATGGTAAGTTCATGACTCATAATCATATGGTATGTTTGGAACTCCTCAGCGAATGGACGGCTATGGTCTGACTAGGAAGTTCTTAAACTCATATTATTGTGGAAAGTTCCTGACTTCCAAAGTATGGAAAGTTTGGTGAACTATACTGGGAATAGAAAGGTTATGGTGTAGGAAGCATTGATGTTGTTTAAGGTTGATAGAATGATTAAGTAATGATGGAGTAAAGATTTAATTGATGGAGAAAGTTTTTATATTCTAAATCTCCTAGCTTTGCTAGATTTTCAAAATTTATTGACTTCGTGCTGATGTTGCACTTCTGTTTTCTTGAAACAACATTGGATCAAATGACGGAACTAATGATTTTTTTTTTAAAATAGTGCTATTATTCACATGTCTATGCTAATTGCTTCAGCTAGACAAAAATAATTTTAAATTTTCAAAATGTATTTTATGTGTTCTATGCATCATTTGATATGGTGTAGAGACAATAATCGAGAAAGTTATCAATGCAGTTAAACCTAGTGTTGGATGTGATCGTATAATCGTCAGCCCATTATGGTATGATGTAGTATGACGATGTCATGTAATGACGAAATCCTCAACCTACCATTATTACGGTACGGTATCAGGATATTATGAAAAGATTCATTTATTTTTAGTTTCCTTAAAATATAAAAAAAAGGGGATTTATTTACTTTTAGTTTCTTTAAATGAAAAAAAAATAAAATTTGAGTTGGTTAAAGATATATATATATATATATATATATATATATATATATCCCGATTGATGTCCGAGTTATTGCTAGAAGTCTATGCTACTTGATTCAGCTAGACGAATATTAAAAGATGTTCATGAAATTCAAGCGTTCTTTGTCAAACTATGCCAAACCAAATTATTTTGGTGTGGATTAAAATATTAAGAAGCTGAGGTGAACAACCATGTAAAAGGGGACATGTTATCGAAGACAATGGTTCCAAGAGTAAAGCATATAGTCGTTACAATGTTAAGATGTAATACGTTGTACACGACGTAGGGGTACGATAGGCCGATCACCTAGAGTACTTGCAGAGAGTGTTTTCAGTCTGTGTGATTGCTAAACATTCTGTTAAAGATGGTTTACATTAGTGATGCACTATTAAACCGGGAGAAGAGTTCAAGGTCTTATGACCCCTCGGCATGAATTGGAATCTTGTAAATCCCTGTTATTCATATCGCTTTCCAATTATTGAACAATTGTGGAAGATTCTTATTATTCTGAAGGTGAAGGTGGAAAGAATGATATTCCTTAGAAAAAAATAGTTGTGGAACACAACAAGTTAGTGAATAAGATTAACGTAAAATCTACTTTGATAGATTGAATGAATGAAGATTAATAAAAATTTCGAGGACGAAATTCTTAGAAGAATAGGTGAATGTGATAACCCGAATACTTATAAGATAGTGAATTATGAAGTATATGTCTTCGACGAGTGAAGTATATGGTAATGGTCCTTAGAAAGGAAATGAACGGGTTAAAGATTATGTAATACTCAAAACATAATTGAGTTAATTAAAGTAGTGAAATAAAACCTAGAATTTGTTGAAGAAATAAATGTAGTAGGAAATATAAAACCTATATGAAGGTAATGTGTTGAAGTTATTCAACGATAAATGTTGTTAAAAAGATTTGATGAAAACCTGAGTAAGGTTGGGTTTCAGTGATTTCGAGGACGGAATCCTTATAAGGAGGGAAGGATGTGACAACACGAATTTTCAAAAATTATTAAAATAAGAATTTAATAAATAAAATTCTTATTACGAGATGTTTTGAGTTTGCATATGTGTATATATGTGTTATATGTTGTGAAGTATACGATGTGGTGTGAATATAGAAGATATATATATATATATATATATATATATATATTCATATATTAGAAGAATGAGGTTTAGTAGTTAATTTCATTTAACTATTGAAGAAGGTAAATAAAATTGTTTGAAAAGGGAATTAAGTTAATTTACTTAAGTTGAAAATTGTATTATTGAATAATATAATTTGATTATTATGCCTTGTGGCAACGAATTTATTATGAATTAAATCTCATAAATAATGTGAGTATTCACTTAATTAAAATAGTGGATTAATGTGCATATATTTGTTTTAATAAGAAGAGAAAGTAATACATATTACATATAAACGTAAAATGTTAATGTAATACGATTGTGAATATCGTGAATGGTTAAAATATTTATCGAATAAAATAAATATTTTAGTAGGAATATTTATGAAATTTAAAATGAATATTTGATGAAAATCGTTATGAAAATCGTTATGGAATAATTTAATGAAAGTATGATAATATAGAATAAAATTATGTGGAATGATTTTGTAATCAGTGCGTATTTTATTACGCTAATGGAATAGAAATATTTTAATTTAATTAAATAATTAAGTTAGATGACTAATGATTTATTGAATAAAATTATAAATTTATTGGGTAAGTAAATATGGTGTTGGATAAATAAAGATTATGGTTAAATCAAAAGAAGTGTGACATTTGGTGCAACTTATAATAGGAATAATATTAAAATAAATGAATAACGAGGTTAGGGGTTCTAGCCAAACATGGCCTTGTGACCCTTTGCCTTTGTAACAGATGGGAGCCCTTGGTGTTTTTAACTGATAGACCAAATAAATAAATAAAATACGTTAAGTTGTGCTAAGTCTAAGAAAGAAGAATAGAGCAGAGAAGAGAGAAAATTGAGAGAGAAAAGGAGAATTCTCTGAGAATTGGAGAAGAGGTTTAGAAGAACAAGAAGAAAAGAACCAGGTTCATCATCTAATTGGGTTAAGAAGGAATCAAAAGGTATTAATCCAACCTTAAAACTCTCTACTCTTGTTTGCCTTAAATATTATGTTTCTATAAAATTAGTTTGGGTTGATGAAGGATAAGTATATTTTTGTTTATAGGTGTGTATATTCTGTGATATGTCATCTATAAACGATTTTAGAGTTATCAAATTCATGTAAATATGTTTTTAGAATAAGGAATTTTGTTATGGCTTAGTATATGTATTTTATTCTATTTTAAGGCTAAAATTGATGGTTAAATCATTTGTGTAATCTGAAATGGATTGTAGATGTTGTTATTATGTTGAAAGACAAAAACAATTAAGTTTAAACGGATTGATTTGGTTAGTAATCGAATTCGTGGTGAATGATTTTGCTAAAACATGTTAAAACATGTAATACTAATATGAACATGAGTTTTGAGTAAAAATTTAGGTTACTTAATGTTTCTATAAATTATGAATATCCTTGCTATGTCGTAGTTCTATGAATTACGAATCTATAGAGTCAAAAACGGACTCAATTGGATGTGTATAACTCAATTTATGAAGATGGGAAGGAGGAAAGGGTTAGAAAATTCGCCAGAACCACAAACTGGAAAGAAAATTCGCGTAGCACGCTGCTAGGGGTGCAGCTGTGCTTCCCCCAAGGTTGTTTGGGGCGCAGCTGCGCCGGGAACAGTGTCAGTTCGGGACTATTTTGACCTCCTGTGGTAAAATAGCCATAACGTTTTCATACGAATTCCGATTGAGGCGATTCAAGATGATCCGGAACGAGCACGATTAGACCTACAACTTTCGTTCTTTAGGTTTTTTAATTTAAGGTCATTAGAAGTGTTCAAAATGGTCATTTTTGAGACTGATGTGTTTTTGGAGGCAATCGGGGGCGTCGGGCATGCACGTATGCACATGTAATGCTCCCGACCATGTAAAATGATGTTCTAACTTCCATAACATGACTATTATGTATTATAATGATACTTAACATTAATTCTTGAGTATTAGATAATTCGTAGGGGCGTGCTAAGCGTGCACAAATGCGTGTCATTTGGGCGTTCGAATAGGCAAGTTTGGCGTACGGACGTGCAAACGTCTCAATACCGTAACGAGTGTGTATGACCTTGTTTAATATTATGTTTTCAATAAGAATGAAACATTATAGAGTAATGTAATCCAATATAGGAGCATGCAAAGTACATGCAAAAGAGGCGAGTGTTGGTCAGATTAGATGACACAATTAACGCGCAAGTATACGCGGCCAGCAAGTAATAAAGTGAAAGTACGAATATCGTCCCACAGAGAATTAATGGATAAAAGACACCAAACCACTAGCACATAATCATTTCGGTCTTATTTAAACGAGTGGTAAAGAGAGGGAATTAAACTAAGTTAACTAGGCAAGAATTAAAACATACAATAACTAATCCTAGGGTAAATTCAGATAATGAAGACTTGAGATTACAACTTCCCGCAACACTTCGTTTGAATCTCTTAGCTCTCTCACTTGGAATAATTAAAACATGGAATTGACAACCGAGAAATCATGATTACATAAGAGCCTCTTCCGATGGACAACTATGAATCTTCCTAAAGCGGCGTATAGGTATATGTCTATCCTACACTCTATCAAGAGACCAATATCAAGAATAATTAACAAGACACATGTCACGGGAAAATCTCGTTAACTACTCCTTCAATTACCAACTTTCACATAGGAAGTCATTAAGATTAGATTCCCGATTTGGTTGCATACGGCATTTAGGTATATTTCTATCCTAGACACTAACAAAATATAAACTCTTTAGCACAATGAATGAGACACACGTTACATAATCTCATAGATTACCCGCAAGAATCTCTAACTTTCGCATGATATCATAACTAGGTCTAAACCTATAATCCATTTGTCAAGTTCATACAGGTTCACAAGAATACAATCTAAAAGCACAAGTTATGATAACCAATTTATCATAATAGCAAAGAGAGAGATATTAATACAAACTATGTGTTGGGTTCCATTGAAACCCCAAAATATAATCTAAGTCATAAATAACTCAAACATATTATCCACAAGGTTCAATAACATCATCTGAATACAAATTAAATACAAGGAGAGTAAGAGATAGAGAAATGCAAATCTTGTGTTCTTCTCCAAGTGATGGATCTTGATGTAATACTTGCTTCAATCTTCAAGTCCAAAAGGAACCCTAGAATCTACTAACTACATTAATCTATACTAATCCCTAACTTAATCTACTCCTAATCTAATAAACAAGAAATGAAAAGAGAAGGAATGGAAAAGCTAGGGCTTAAGGCCTTGTTTTGCTCCCAAGGGGAGATGATGGACAAAAAGGGGCAAGAAGCCCTTATATCTCTGCCTTCTCCTGTTCATTTAAGCAAAAGTCAAATCTGGCCAACATGCTGACTGGCGCGGTCGCGCGCGCCCAAGCATATTTCCTGGCGCGGCCGCGTTGCTGCTAAAGCTGGGGCTCTGGCTCTGGGGATCGGCGCGGGCGCGCGGGCTAGCTTTGTTATGCTGGCATGGCCGCGCGGCACCTGCAATGCTGCTAGTTCAAGGCTTCTTTCTGCTACTGCACTTGGTTTCTCTTTCCTTGCACACTTGCACCTTGCAAGCAACACTCATCTGCCCTATCATGCCATCATGCCTTAAGCCTGCTGCTGTGCGTTGCCCTTTTTGGCATCTTTTGTCCTTTTTTAGCTCAAATTGCACTCGGAGAGTTCCTAAACATGAATAATGCAAAACAAAGGAAAAATATATTAAAAGCATAGGAATACTCGAGTTTAAGAAACGAAACAAGCTGGTTACTATCCGAATAAGTGGTCATAAAAGCACTTATCAAATACCCCCAAACTTAAACGTTGCTTGCCCTCAAGCAACCAAAACAAAACTAAACACAAGATGCAATGCAATATCTATAATGTCTGCAACCTATACTACTATGAATGCGAATCCATGTCTCAGTCAGAATTGAACTTTCAAAGTAATGCCTCAGAAAACCACAAGATAAACGAATAGATAAGCTACCCAAGACAAGACCCTACGGCATATTCTTGCAAATCCAAAACTGTCAGCACTGATGTATTGTGCGTTGTATGCCTAGCAACCATTAAACATACTTTGGAACAAATAAATCACATACTATGCTTCTTAGGGGACAAACAAGTTTCAACTCAAGAAAAAGCAGTAAATCATATAAGTTATAACCAAGACCATCCATTACTAATGTTAAGAGTCAACAGGGGGTTTTCATTACGCTTTATTAACTCACGAGGGCGTATTCGCACTTTCCCGTGTACACACTCGACTGTGCAATGCCTAATCCTCTTAGGCTTTTCAATGATATCTATGTAGCGAGCTTTCGACCAACGACTCCCAGACCAGACGGCCTTAGGGTGCTAGGTGTAGAGACACCCCGAGGGCTTACTTGCTCGAATATCAAAGGCCACAAAACTCGACGTAGCCGAAGTGTTTATTCTATTTTTTTCTTTTTCTTAATCTTTTCTTTTTCTGCAAGGGAGTGCGTCTTACGCTCCATCTCCCCTCATAAATCATGCATGTCCCCTGTTTCCCCCAAACTTAAGCTTTTAACAGTCTTAGTTATTATCATATAAGAACTGAAATTCTTTTATTAAAACATAGCTTTCCCACCAGAAGACAAATATGTGAAAATTTAAACTTAGCATGTCATGATGGTTACTCTATTGTGCTAACTGGTTACACAGGATCTGACAGATAAGGATTTACATATATGACTATACAATCAAGCTTAGGTCTCAAATCAGTTCAACAATTAAGTGATTTCAATTTCTTCACATGCAACATGCATAACTAACCAACTGAAAATTGGGTTCATATAGTATGCTCTAACACAGAATGCAAAACAGAATGCAAAAATAAAAGAAAATTTTTAAAATTTTCACAAATTTTAACTATTTACAACCTACATGCACTAAATAAACAAACACAATATACAATATGAATGCAACTACCCTATATGCAAAATCAAGCCAATACCCCCAAACTTAAAGTGTTCAATGTCCTCATTGAAGGTAAAGATAAAAAGAAAGGAACTCCCCTATTCGGCTTCTTATGCTGCATGAAATGAAGTGGCGCCCTCTTAGAAGTTTCCCCGTCTCTCTCTGCTCTTGGTAAAATAAACCCCGTTCAACACTATACTCAGCGAACCAACCCAACTCCATATCAATCTTGCTCTACTAGAGATTCCTCACTCAATGTCTTAATTGATCAAGTTGAGAGGATGAGGTGGATGGGAATTGGTACTTTGGATTGAAGAGGTATGAGGTTTTCAAAACTAAGGCTTGTAGTGGGGGGGGGGAGTTGCATGAAATGGAAGAGATGGGGGATTGCATTCAGGAACTAAGGGTTTGGGATTATAGGGATTGAGGCTTGGGGGCTGCTAATAATTGATATGAAGTGGTACCCCCCAAAATCTGCAGGATTTTTCCCAAGACAGGCCCAATTTATGTATGGCGCGGCCGCGCGTGGTAATGCCTTGGATTGGGCGCGGCCGCGCGGACCATCAGATTTTGTTGCTGCAAATTTTTAGCATGAACTGAGGTTGGCTTTTGCTTTTCATTCATTCCGAGCAGCCTTTGACCTGAAATACACAGACAATACTTATTAAGCCCTCCTAGACTAACAAAAGTATATAAAATCTATTTACATCAAGAGAATGAACATGGAAAGATATATGCATTTATATTCCCAAAAATTCTCTAAAGGCATATATGCAATGCAAGTGCATCAAAAGTATGCTATAAGCTCTATAATCCCAAAATGTAGGCAATGAACTCCTAATTCCTACAGTATGCAAAAATTTAAACTAAATATTAACTAATAAGAATTAAACGAGAGGGAGGGAAATGTGATAGAAAGCATGTAAATGGAGAATTAAACAAAGAGATAGAGAGAGGATGATGGGAAGTTGGTAATGGAGAATTAAACAAAGAGAGAGAGAAATGATGGGGTGCCTCCCATCTAGCGCTTGATTTATAGTCCTCTAGCTCGACTGTGTCTGCCCACTGCTACCCAACTCCCCGACGATACTGGAGAACCCCTCCATCCATCAGAATAGCTGTGTGACTTTGGCGGCTTCCCAGTAGGAGCGGATGCAGATTTAAACTACCTAGCATTGGACAAGTAAAAGAATTCCCCGTCCTGAAGGTTGAGGAGCTAGGCAAGGGTTCCGTTGTGTAGGTGAAATGATCAGGGCATGGAGGTATAGACCACACAACGGACTCTTCTTCTATTCTCTTCTCTTTTGACCACCATGGTTTGAAGCTCACGGACTCTCTCATGTCATCGAGATTCGTATATGTAATGTGGCTTCCAAGGGGGCAAGGGTGTGCAAACTTGACTGGCTTGTTCCACTTAGGCGGAGGAGGCTCTTGGGGGAATATCACTGTTGGTTCATATTCATTTTCCAGATCCCCAATAGTCACCTCGACATCCATTGCCTTCGGTTCGACCAGTTGCAATTGCCCTTCGGATTCTCTATCAGTTTCTGCACCCATGTCATAGCACCACGTCTCTTGGGGATCATAACTCATGGCTTCAGTCATTGGAGGCACAAAATCTGGCATTGTTGTCTCTTGTTCACATACCTCCTCCTTCCTTAAAACCATGCTAATCTGCTCCACCCAAATATGAAGATCCTCACTTGATTGTTCTTGCTCAATTAAGGTCTCCTCTGTCGATGCTATGGACTTTCACCACATAATTTCCAATCCTCCCTTTTCTGTTTCAGCCATGGGCTCCCTGTATTGAGGCTCATTTGTTGAAGGATTGTTGATTAGGGCCATCTGGTTCAGAAAGTTTTGGTTCGATTCTTCTTGGCTCCTAATCATCTCCTCTTGTTTCGCTAAGCTCACATACATGAAGTCCATTGTTGACTGTTCTCCTTGCAAACATGGGGATTGGTAAGTGGGTTTGGGTGCAAAATTTGGACTTGGCTCGTATTGATCTTGATAGCTCGCAGTATTGGTCAGAATCCCTTGTTCCTCCTCTATCTTCAAGGCCTTACTAATTTGCTCTGCCCAGTTCTGGATATTCTTGACTGACTTCTGTTGCTCAATCAAGATGTCCTTCAGTGATATGTCACCTCCTTCCTCCAATCTTGCATTTTCTGTTTCACCCTCAAAATTGTATTGAGGCTCATAAACTGGAGTCTGGAAAGTGCATTTTGGGACGTAAACGGGATTTGGATCCCAGTACTGGTCTTGATAATAGTCTGATGAAGGGTTTGCTGAAGGGTCTGGGTGATACCCCCAATTTGGCTGATAAGTGGGATAAGGTTCGGTGTAGGAATAACCACCCCCATACTGCTCCTATCCAAAACTGATAGGCTCCTGATGGCTCGTGCAACTTCTAGCACCATAGTCATACGAAATAACTGGCTCTCGACTCTGTTGGGCTGAAACAGTATCCAACTTCCTCGAGAGAACCTCTAGTTGTGCTGAAAGTGTTGCAATTGGGTTGACGCCATCATTGTATGCTTCCCTTGGTTGCTCTTGCCTTTGGTTCCATGGATAGAAATTCAAGTCCATTGTACCTGAGAAGAGAATATAGGAAGAGAATTAAATAAAAATAAAAATGTTTAAATTAAGACTAATTTGATTGAAACTAATGTTGGCAAATAGTTATCCAATTAATTCCCCGGCAATGGCGCAAAAAACTTGTTGGTCCGATTAGATGACACAATTAACGCGCGAGTATACGCGGCCAGCAAGTAATAAAGTGAAAGTACAGATATCGTCCCACAGAGAATTAATGGATAAAAGACACCAAACCACTAGCACATAATCATTTCGGTCTTATTTAAACGAGTGGTAAAGAGAGGGAATTAAACTAAGTTAACTAGGCAAGAATTAAAACATACAATAACTAATCCTAGGGTAAATTCAGATAATGAAGACTTGAGATTACAACTTCCCCCAACACTTCATTTGAATCTCTTAGCTCTCTCACTTGGAATAATTAAAACATGGAATTGATAACAGAGAAATCATGATTACATAAGAGCCTCTTCCGATGGACAACTATGAATCTTCCTAATGCGGCGTATACGTCTATGTCTATCCTACACACTATCAAGAGACCAATATCAAGAATAATTAACAAGACACATGTCACGGGAAAATCTCGTTAACTACTCCTTCAATTACCAACTTTAACATAGGAAGTCATTAAGATTAGATTCCCGATTTGGATGCATACGACATTTAGGTATATTTCTATCCTAAACACTAACAAATTATCAACTCTTTAGGACAATGAATGAGACACACGTCACATAATCTCATATATTACCCGCAAGAATCTTTAACTTTCGCATGATATCATAACTAAGTCTAAACCTATAATCCATTTGTCAAGTTCATACAGGTTCACAAGAATACAATCTAAAAGCACAAGTTATGATAACCAATTCATCATAATAGCAAAGAGAGAGAAATTAATACAAACTATGTGATGAGTTCCATTGAAACCCCAAAATATAATCTAAGTCATAAATAACTCAAACATATTATCCACAAGGTTTAATAACATCTTCCGAATACAAATTAAATACAAGGAGAGTAAGAGATAGAGAAATGTAAATCTTGTGTTCTTCTCCAAGTGATGGATCTTGATGTAATCCTTGCTTCAATCTTCAAGTCCAAAAGGAACCCTAGAATCTACTAACTACACTAATCTATACTAATCCCTAACTTAATCTACTCCTAATCTAACAAATAAGAAATGAAAAGAGAAGGAATGGAAAAGCTAGGGCTTAAGGCCTTGTTTTGCTCCCAAGGGGAGATGATGGACAAAAAGGGGCAAGAAGCCCTTATATCTCTGCCTTCTCCCGTTCATTTAAGCAAAAGTCAAATCTGGCCAACATGCTGACTGGCGCGGCCGCGCGAGCCCAAGCATATTTCCTGGCGCGGCCGCGCGGCTGCTAAAGCTAGGGCTCTGGCTCTGGGGATCGGCGCGGGCGCGCGGGCTGGCTTTGTTATGCTGGCGCGGCCGCGCGGTACCTGCAATGCTGCTAGTGCAAGGCTTCTATCTGCTGCTGCACTTGGTTTCTCTTTCCTTGCACATTTGCACATTGCAAGTAACACTCATCTGCCCTATTATGCCATCATGCCTTAAGCCTTCTGCTATGCGTTGCCCCTTTTTGGCATCTTTTGTCCTTTTTTTAGCTCAAATTGCACTCGGAGAGTTCCTAAACATGAATAATGCAAAACAAAGGAAAAATATATTAAAAGCATAGGAATACTCGAGTTTAAGCAACGAAACAAGCTGGTTACTATCCGAATAAGTGGTCATAAAACCACTTATCAGCGAGTTAGGCGTGTGACGTATAAACGTCGAAACGCCATGTAATGTGGTAATACACTTAAATAGTATTTCGATTCTAATGAAACGAACATTATAATATATGAAATGTGGTTAATATAAAACCAATAGGTAGTCCTAGCAGGACTTAAACACTCGAATGAATTTTAAATATTACGAAAAAGAAATATAGTGAAATATAAGTCGATAGTTAACACAATCAAATTGAACATTGTGCATTGATAATAGGATGGTTTATGAGATGTAGAGTAAAGTTTACATTACAACTAATATGCTTTGCTATGTGACTAATAGTTGATGTGCATGATTATATAATTGTGTAGGGCACGTGAAGTGCAGATATCTGTAAGCTATTAAACTGTACATTATTGGTAAACAACGATCAAGGCAAGTTTTTCAGTTCCTATTTTCTACGTGCACTTGATGATGAACTATTTTAAATTATTTTGCAAAGAGCATGATATGTTGTATATATGTTGTAAGCATGAAATGTTAAAGTCAATTTATGACTACATTGATTGATTAAAGAATGTTGATTGAGTAAGAAATTCAATCTTTATATTTGTTATAGTATGTAAAGCATGTATGCCATGTTATTTTAATTATTATGAGATGTATGTTGAGCATATATTTATGTGCTATGTGATGCATGAAAGCTATTAGATCTTGCTGAGCTGTCGAGCTCATTCTTGCAAATAATCACTTTTGCAGGTTAAGGATTCAAGGTAACGCTATGTGCTACTTGAAAGAAATGAATCAAATATAATGCATGAAGACTGATATACTTTGGCTGAATTGTTATTATTTTGGACTTTGTTTAAGGTTTCAGATAATGTATTTGATAATGTATGATGGTTAACAGATGTTGAGTTGTAGAGTTTAAATGTTACCCGACGTATAAGGGTTATTGAATGTGGTTGTAAGTTTTAGTTTATAATAACTCTGACGAAGCGATTCATGAAATAAAGTTGAATCAAAGTTATGTAATGATAAATGTTGAGATTCAGGGAAATAAAGAAGGAATAATATAAAAATTTTAAATATTCCGTATTTTTAGTGAGTGTATCATTGATTAATGATGTAAAATCTGAATAAGGATGTATTGTTAACGACCGATGTTGAGAGTTGTATTGTATGAATTTTGGGGTCGTTACATGCATAAATGTAAAAGAAAGGTTTAGGAAAACTTGCTCAAGTAAAGTTTGAGTTTAGAAAACTTGCCTCAAGCGCAAGCTACACTTTATAATTTATAAATCACTTTCTCAATCGTCCTACACATTACATTACGTTTACAATACCAATTAGTTTTATAACTACTACGTTAAACCGTTGAACTTCTTACTTAAGTTCAACTTAATAACATGGTTTGTAAACTTAACTCGCTTAACTAACCACATAGATGAGTCTAAACTCACAACATGCATATTAGAAGTGTATAACACTTTAAACTATCAAAATCATAACCTATAATAACAATATCTATGTACACACATAACATATTAATATGAGACTTTAAATTGTCTTAAACATGTCCACAATATGTTATCTTATTGTTTAATACACTTAACATGTCATTACATTAAGTTAGCTAATCATGTATTGCATAAAAACTTTATAGAACACAAAAGAAATTTTCGAACAGCCTTCACACCCACTGGGGCGGGTGTTCCTAAGCCAAAAGACCCGTTGGGGCTGGTCCCCCTACTGGTGGGTTCCTCGGCTCGCGAACTGTGCAGAGAAAAAGCCAATTTGGCTTATTTCTTCACACCAAAGTCCTATTTTAACTAACACAATGCATATGAAACTTTATAAAAACAAAATTTTAAACTTCTAACATGTTTTTAACAGACATAAACACCACAACACATAATCAAAACACTTAATTTCATGATTTTGAAGAAAACACCATTTTTAAGCGTTCTCGAAAAAAATTAACACTGTGACTTTGTTTTTAAACCAAATCAAACAATTCAAAGCATGTTAATTTTGTTTCTTGATATATTATCATAATCTATAATCAATTTACATAATATATCACAATCAAACAAGAATTTTGATAATTAAAGACTATTTTTCAAAGTTAGTTCACTGTAAATTGCTATGAACATGATTTCTTCATGTTCAACATATTTACGTGAATTGAACAACATAAACAATCATATATCATATATATAAGCATGTTATAACACAAATTACATATAAACTTCATGTTTTCATTAATTTCATACTAAATTCATATATACAAAGAACTAAAACTTGAAGAACATCTAAACAAAATTCTAAAAACTACATGATAGGATTATACCCTTTGATTAGTGAGGAAGAAGATGATGGTATAGTTTGATTCTCTCAAAGCCTCTTCCCCTTTCCTCTTCTTCTTTTCTCTCTTGCTCTCTTCTCTATTCTTTCTTTCTGACACTGACTAACTCTTCATTGTTTTAACTAACGTGTAATACATATAATATAACTGACATATATTATACATATAATACATATAATTATACAATATACATAACTGTCAAATTCTTAATTCACATAATTAATACATCGGTTATAATTTTTGAAAATCAAAAGCCCTAAGGCTTTATTTGGCAAAACCCTTTTATTTTAAAAACAGATTTTTGAACTTAAGGCCTTTTTTGGTAAAACAGGATTAAAATAGGTGCAAGGGCCTTGTTTGGCAAAACTCTTTTAAAAATAGTTTTAAGGGCTTGTTTGGTAAAACTAATTTAAAAACCCTTTTTATTTATTTAATAAATCCTTTAACACATACTTTTCAACATCACACTATTTAATTAAATCCCAACATCTATTTCAATTAAATTAAAGCTAACATCAATTAACTAAATAAAATTTGTCACATAACAATTATAATTACTCGCTAATCATAATCTCATGTAACAATTACCAAATAAAATTCATCTAATTTAATTATCTCAATTAAATTATAACTATACCATAACATTATTATACATCAATTAAATTAAATAATAAATATTTATTTAATTAACATATTGCACTTATTTAAATTACTCCACAACAATCACATAAATTATTTATTTAACTCAATAAATAAATTAATTTTAATATTTATTTAATTCAATAAATATTAAAATTAATATATAAAATTTTTATTCGTTACAAGGCACGACAAAAAAGTATATATATATATATATATATATATATATAAGCGGTAAAGAGCCACGAATTACTCCAGGCTCGATAGAAATGTAAGTATATATATATATATATATATATATATATATATATATATATATTTATATGAAAGCAATAAAAGGCCACGAATTTTTAATCCAGGCCAAAAAAAGTCAAAAAAATTATATATATATATATATATATATATATATATAGTTATATATATATATATATATATATATAGTTATATATATATATATATATAAACATATATATATAAATGCAGTAAATGCCACGGATTTGCAATCCTGGCTTGACGGAATTGAAAGTTAGTATATATATAGTCAGTTATATATATAATAAAGCTGAAAATGCCACGAATCAACGATTCAGGCCGAACAAGTTTATATATATATATATATATATATATATATATATATATATATATATAAGCGAGTAAAAGCCATAGATTAACGATCCAGGATGTGCAAACGAAGAAAAACGTATATATACTTATATATACTAAAAAGTAACCTGAAAAGGTCACGAAACTGAGTTCCGGGCAAAACTAGAAGATGAAACTTTATATGCACATTCACATATACGTAATAAAGTAGAAAATGACTTCTAATAGTAAAAAAACTTACAATAGACTGCTCTACGGGCTTTTTGCCACTCAGTGGGCTTCAAATAGACATTTCCACCGGTTAAATTTTGGTATGTTGTAGAATATACGTATGCAAACGTATGGGAAGAATAAAATTTAGGTTTGGAGTACTAGAAGTAGGGCTAAGGGTCGAAATGGGAGGAGTTTCAGAGCGTTTTCTTATTTTTTTTCTTCTCTTTTTTTGCAAGGGTAGGGGTCTTATTTATAGAACAAAATGATAGCGGATGCACTCGCGATAGCCGCGACTCTACCTGCTGCTCCCCGAGTGGGGCCCACTCCAGTGGGTCTCGTCGTTTCGAAGTACGTGCACTCCGAGCAACGCGATGTCAGGTTCGAACCTTCATAACATTTGATTCAGGCGTCCTTTTGAGGCGTGCTATACCTTTTCAGAAAGCCCTTTCCGAGAGCGACACAATGACATGGGACTTGACCTTTTTTGAATCCAGAAAAATGGGTTTATAACCATATCTTCATTTTTCACAGTATGTCCGTTGAGTTGTATTGTGTTATTTTCACTCGGGATTGATGTTATGACTCTTTCTAATCTTCATTGCATCAATTTGGCTTGATTTTGACTGATTTGGCTTCAAGACGGTAAAATGACCATTTTGCCCTTCCGGGGGTCATTTTTCTTGTGTTGGCAAGGTTTTTGACTGTTTTCTCGGTGTTGTCTCCAAGATTTGATCACAGCTGACTCTGTTCTTCCTCGGGGTTATCTCCGAGGTTGATTTGGTCTCCCAGGGTTGTCTTTTGGGATGATTTGATGCTTCAGGGCTGTCTCCGAAGGTTTATTTGATCTCCCGGTATTGTCGTCGGGATTGCTGTACCTCCCGAATTATTACCGGGGCTTGACTTGACAATTTAGTGTTGCCAAGGCTTGACTTGACAACCTGGTATTATGACCGGGGTTAAGTTAGATCTCCTGGTGTTGTCGCTGGGGCTTCTATACCATCCAGGATTGTCGCCGGGGTTTGACTTGACATTCCGATGTTGTCTGGGCTTGACTTGGCATCCCGATATTGTGATCGGGGTTGAGTTTGATCTCCTGGTGTTGTCGCCGGGGCTCCAACTTTGTTTGAACTTCCAAGGTTGTCTCCAAAAAGTAAAAGACATTTTTGTCCTCCTACAGGGTTAGTAACAGGAATGCAAAATTTCGAGTGTCTGCACAATTTATGGGTTAATATAACAAATTTATGTATGTATATATATATATATATATATATATATATATATATTCTATAATTTTTTAATAAAAGTTATGACCTAAAAAAATGAATTTGAAATGTCAAAAATATGAAGATAATGAACAGATCGGACAAGAACTAGTGAAGAAAATTAGAAAGAAAGTTTATAGATAATACAGGAAATGAAAAAATACAGATCGGAAAAAAATCTAGCTTAACTAAAAATTTTCAGATCTGATAAAAATAGATCTGAGAAAACAGAATTTTGAGATAAAAAACTTCAGATCTAACTTATCAAAATTTAATTTCATACTAGAGAAGATAAAACATTTATAAATTTTAAACAAAATAAAATAAGAACTCGATTAGATCTAGTTGTAAGGAAGTTGAAGATTAAAATTATAAAAGATTTGCTTAATTTTCAACCAAATGAATCGATAGAAACGAAGATTGAGTGATCAAAAATTGTTTAATCGGATCAATTTTATAGAAAAAGCGATGATTTGATCATAAAAGAGTTTAGGGTTTTGGAAGTCAGAGAGAGAATCGAGAAGAAGTGAGAAAAAAAATTGTGAGAAGAGAGAGAAGAAAAGTAAAAGTAAAAATTAAAATAAAATTTTTCTATTTATAGTTTGACTCATCGGTTTGATCGAATGGTGGAATGTAAATCGTCACTTTTGATCAACGGCAATGATGATATTGATAAAAAAACTTGGTTGAGAATTGACTTTTAATCAAACGACTGAAACATGTTATCTTTGATCGAATGGTAGTGGGTCTTAATCCTTGTGTTTTCTTAGCTGAATGATGATTGGTCCGAATAAGAATCCATGGATTGAATCAGGTTACCGTTGAATCTGTGTTTGTTTCAATGGTGCTGATTGAACTTCTCACATATGTATTAAAAATAATAACAAAACATAAATAAATGAATATTATATAAACAAAATTATTAACACTACTAGAAAATCGACCTATTGCGACGAGTTATAGCGACGGTCGAGACGGAACCATCGCTATAGAAGTGAAAATCGATCTTATACTGACAGTCGACTCTTAACCATTGCTATATAAGGGAAAATAGGTCTTATAGAGATGATCAGGAGTTTCGTCGCTATAGGGCCTATTTTCCCTTCTATACCTATGGTCAGGAGTCGACCCTCGTTGTAGCTTCCTCACTTTTAATTCATGCTACGTATTTCCTATATTTTAATTTCATTCCCTCCTTACTTTTCCCCTAATTTTCCCCCAATCTGATATTCCCTCCCTCCCATTTTTCACACAAAATCTTTTACCTCTCCACCCAAATCATCTCATCCTAAGTAGGAGTAGTGTCAAATTGACATCTCGTTGCTTCAAATCTTTCCATTCTCCACCGACCTACTGCCACAAAATGAGTTCAGAAAAAACTTTTCTTGCAGAGGGTTGAAGTGGAAGGTGGTGAGGAAAGAGCTCCACTTCTAAAACCTTAGCCCTGTTCTACTTTTACGTGGCGTGCGAACTCAATTTTTGAAAATTGAATTGTTTGGACTCCGCCCCGATAGAAACCTTTGGAAAATTCCTCCCCCTCCTAATCGACAAAATATCGTTCAATTGCATTATTTCGACGTTCTTCTCCGATGTTCTTCCACATTCTATTCACGTTGATTAGTCTTGCTCTCGAGAATCTAACTTTGCTGAGGTAAATTATGAGTTCGATCAAATATAACTTTTGACTTGCTATACCTTCTAATTTCTCTTGAATATTTCTTGTTCTTTTGTCACTCCATAAGTTGATTTGATGATTAGAAATCACTTTTGGAACCTAATATATAGTTTAATTCTGCTATTTTATAATTTCTGATTAATGAACGCCTGTGTTATTGTTAACGCCTAATTTTGTACGCCTAACGAAATCACCAAAAAGGCAGGCCCAAAACAGCGCCAACGATTGATTGTATTGTTGTGAAATCAAACTTACGAAATACGCTCACATAAACATAAATAAAGAGATATAAAGTATGAACACAAGGATTTACGTGGAAACCCAATTGGGAAAAAACCACGGGGAGAGAGAGATTTCTACTATAATAATGAGGAGAGTACAAATTGTGTATCGCATGATATATTTTGATATATCCTATGTTGTATGATGTATGATGATGATCCCTTCAACCCTTGCTTGTAGCCGTATTTATAGAAGTCTTGTCTGCCCAAATCCAACTAGGAGTCGGAATCCTCTTCAGAATCAACTTATAATTGTATTTAATGGTTGGTTTCTCCCTTCCCAAGTTAGATCTCCTTGTCCCACCAAATAAGGAAACACAATCCTACTCTAATAAGGACTCTCCTACACAATAGATAATAAATGTACATGGGCCAACATTAAATTCGGTCCACTAATAGATAGAGCTACACCATGGCCAAGCCCAAATAATCACGCCCCAACATTGCTCCCAACTCTCTTATTGATAAGGAACTTAAAATAAGAGAGTATACAAAATAGATTGGGCTGCACCATGGCTAGCCCCAAATAATCACATCCCAACATTGCCCCCCAGTCTTTCATTAAACGAAAAATTTGATGGAAAAGTATATAAACTATAGCCCAACCATGCAGAACATCCAGCCCACCTGATAATAAACCCAACTGGACCAAGAACTTGGCACTCTCTGACCTAGCCCAACCGGACCAAGAGCTGAGACTCTCTGACCGAGCCCAACCCAAAGAACAAACCATCTAGCATCGGCCCACCTCACATGGCCCAAAAGTCTTTGGCGGCCCACCTTACATGGCCTAAAAGTCTTTGGAGTGAGTCGGACAGATATACCAAAAAAATGCTTATGTTATATATGCATGAATAAATGAATGCATGCATGAATGAATGAATGCATGAATGCATGCATGAATGAATGCATGAATGAATGCATGAATGCATGAATGAATGAAGGAATGAATAAATGAATGTTTACCCTTAAATTAATATTCACTTCGCTATGTAGAGACGAAGGAATCCAACCTTAGTCCTCTGATGACCTTCTCTCCGAGAGCTGAAGGTGCACCAGGAATGTTTACTTCGTAGAGACGAAGGAATCCCACCTTAACACTCTGGCGAACCTCTCTCCGAGAGCCGAAGTTCATCCGAGAATATTCACTTCGCTACGCAGAGACGAAGGAATCCCACCTTAATCCTCTGATGACCTTCTCTCCAAGAGCCGAAGGCCCACCAGGAATATTTACTTCGTATAGACGAAGGAATCCCACCTTAAAACACTCTTGAGAACCTCTCTCCGAAAGCCGAAGTTCATTCAGGAATATTCACTTAGCTACACAGAGATGAAGGAATCCCACCTTAGCACCCAAAAACCTGGTCCGCTGATCGGACATGCAATATCTGATCTGTTGGTCGGACAGACACAATCTGGTCCGCTGATCGGCCAGATGTAGAACAACTCCGTGGTCCATGCTGTAAGCCTTCATAAGACCTCTGGCTATCCCAGGACCTTCTTCAATGGCTGATCCGTATATACCACTATCAACCAACCCTGGAAATATTGTCGAAGCTTTCTGCTGGCTATAACTAAGGTATAGGCAAATTTTTCCAGGTTCGGGTACCTTGTTTCTGCGTCCCTGAGGGAGTGGTTTATGTAATAAACCAGGTGCTGCTTACCCCCGATCTCCCGCACCAATACAGCTTCTACTGCCAACGAACTTGCCGCCAAATACAAGTACAATGGCTCTGTAGGAACAGGTTTCACCAGCAAAGGAGCCGAAGACAAATATCTCTTTATTTCCTGAAAGGCATCTTCACATTCTGCTGTCCATTGGAAGCACTTCGCGTTCTTCTGCCCTTTTAAAGTATTAAAAAAGGGCAGACACCTCTCTGCCAATTTGGACATGAACCTCCTCATAGCTGCAATCTGACCCGTCAAACGCTGAACATCCTTGTACGATTGGGGAGACTTCATGTCCAATATAGCCTTAATCTTCTTCGGGTTCGCCTCTATCCCTCTTTGGCTGATCATGTATCCCAACAATTTCCCTACTCCCAATCCGAAGGTACACTTTCTAGGGTTCAGCCTCAAGTTATAATGCCGAACTATCTGGAAGCAGTTCTCCAAGTAGTCTAAATGGCCTCGGACTGATATGCTTTTGACGATCATGTCATCCACATAAACTTCCTTCTCTTCCCGAGCTGGTTTCTGAAGACGTAGTTCATCATCCTCTGGTAAGTGGCTCCTGTAACACCCCAAATCTGGGTACTTCGTTTTCACATAATTTGGTGTTCACTTTCTAATATAACATACATCTACCCAATGAAAAATGCAAAATAAACTACAACCTAAATTAAAATAAATAAATCTCCCTTACAACAAGGGTTACAACCTTTTTAAAAAATCCCGGGTTACTCTAACCCTGACATGAAAATAATAAAGTGCGGAAATAAAAACATAATATTCAAGTCTTATTACAATCATTCTCAATTAAATAAAAACAAGTCTTCACTTGCTTTGCTTTTCCTTTCCCTTACTCGTAGACGAAGCATCAGCGTTATCAACCTTAACTGAAATTATTATTTAATACAAGAGTGAGCAAACAACAGCTCACTGGATTTTAACAATAATATATACATGAAAGAATATCTTTAAAAGAATCTAAATAATATGATTCGCTTCCACAATAAAGAATTGAATAATAATTCTTTCATCAAAATTATAATTCGAAAATAGAATTTATCTGAGGGTCATAAGACCTTTGAACTTTCGTCCTAGGTTATAAACATTTCTATTTAAACCTTTAACAGTCAATAAGACTATGGACCTTAATCCGTACTTAGGGGGATCAACCATTCGTACCATGTATTGTGCACAAACATCTTAACGCTATGCGTAGTAACTTCCCCTAATAAAAGGGTTGTTCAACTCAGTAATTTGAATTCAAGTCCGCCCCAAAGAAAGTTTGGTTTGGATAACTAAAAGGGTAATTTAGAATTCTCATTTATCAGCTAAGGGATTAGTTGATAAGCTTACAAGGAAATTTAGAGTTCACATTCATCAACTAAGGATTAGTTAAATCGACTTTCAATAATTCATAACTAATAGAATTATGAATTAACATATGCTTTAGAATCAACTTAAAGCATTTAAAATAACAACTGGATCTTACTTGAACAATAAGTTAAGATCATTTCCATTCAATAAATAACTTGTCCAATATAAAAATGAAAAGAAATTTTCAACCATGAATAAATAAATTTAAATAAATGAGTTTAGGGTTTAGAAAAACTTGTCTTACGCACAAGCTACTTAACTCAACCACGTACTTAAACACTTCCTATACACATTCAATTATAATAATCTAAATCAGTTAACACATAACTAATTCACATAAGTGGTTAACCCTCATGGTTAACTCGCTCTAATTAAATAAATAATAATAATCAACTATCACATAGTTAATTACATCACACACATACTCACATAATTAAATTAATTATTTATTTAGCTAAATTATAATTAAACAATTATAATTTAAACACTTAATCTAATTATAATTCTCAATATACATTATAATTTAACCATATTATACTTTAAATTAAACACTTACTCTTAATTTTAATTAATCAAATTATAATTAAGTAACTCATTTACAATAAAATATTTATAATCTAATTAAAGTTTTCAAAATTTTCTTTTATTTTCCAAATATGAATTTGTCACAATCGTATAACATGTTATATCATTTAAATATATGTCCACTAACAAGGAATAATTAAACTAAGACTTTAAAATAAACTGCACAAAAACTAAAGTCACTGCCCAAGCACTGTGCACAGCGCAGCTGCGCAGCCAGCAGCCTGGGCACCGGCGCAGCTGCGCAGCCAGCAGCCTGGGCACCGGCGCAGCTGCGCAGCCAGCAGCCTGGGCACCGGCGCAGCTGCGCAGGGGTCGGATCAGAGAATAGCAAACGGCGCAGCTGTGCTGCTCCTGGCCTTGCTGCTGGCGCAGCTGCGCAGCAACGCGGCCTTGCTGCTGGCGCAGCTGCGCAGCAACGCGGCCAGACGCAGACAGTTTCGACCCTCTGCTTTACCGAACAACCCATTCAAGCCAACAAACGGAAAATTCCAGTAACGTAGCCACTGTAACTCATACATATGTAATAATACATAGCATAACATGTTTCTACAATATAACAACCATCTAAATAATGATAATCACAAGTTTTAAAAATTCAATTTAGCCATTTTCATGAAAATTCATATTTTTCCAAAATAATCCAGTATAAGAAATTTTCTCCATTAATTCCACTCTATATACATATATTATATACGTAATTGCATGTAATCATTAAACAATTTCCCAATAAGCATGCTAGCATATTCCAATTCATCAATTTCTCAAACCAAAATTGACAACAAAACTAAAACTCATATGAACTCATATCAACATGAATTTTCTGTTAAAATATCTTTCTACAGTAATTTAATTTCTGAAAATCATTATGGTATACAATCACTATTAGTATAACATGAACACAATACATATATTCAATTCATGATTATACCACTTTCATGAAAATTTACTTTTACAGAGAATGAAAATATGAAGAACATAAAAACTTATTTTTTTCAACAATTGTATTCTTGAAAACTCTCCATGGCATGCAATTATGAAAACATATGAACATCATATATACACATAACTCATAATTACAACTTCTATGAAATCTTAATATTTTACAGAGATTGAACACGAAGAACATGAAGAACATGATATATATATATATATATATATATATATATATCAAATATAAGGAATTAAAGAAATACCTTAATGCTTAATAAAGTGAAGAAGATGATTTTCCTCTTGATTACTCAAACTTCTCTTCTTCTTCTCTGTATTCTTCTTCTCTACTTCTCTTTTCTTTCTTTGTTTTTCTTAGTTTAGACTTAGGAAAACTAACGTAGTTTTAAACTTTGGTAGTATATAAAAAATATATAACTGACATATAATAATATACGTACTAACTCTAATTAAATTAACAGTTACAAAATTTAAAAGCCATCTTGACTTGTTTGGCTACAAGAAAATTA
This sequence comes from Panax stipuleanatus, assembly GCA_020205555.1. Classification (NCBI taxonomy): domain Eukaryota; kingdom Viridiplantae; phylum Streptophyta; class Magnoliopsida; order Apiales; family Araliaceae; genus Panax; species Panax stipuleanatus. The sequence goes on along the minus strand of CM035116.1, from coordinate 41,772,541 downwards.
GAAACTAGCTTTATTAAATCCAAACATAGTTTAGGTAATTTAGGGTTAGGCTAGTGTAAGGGCCCTGTTTGGCAACAGTCCTTTAAAACAAAAGCAAGGGCCTTGTTTGGTATAAATCATTTTAAAAATTATTTTCCTTTTATTTTAATAAATCATTTTAACACATACTTTAATGTCACACTTTAATTAATTAAATCATTTAACAACTAATTTAATCAATTAAAATTCAACATTAATTAATAACATAAAATTGTCACATTTTATAATTACTCGCTAATTATAATTCATGTAACACTAACACATAAATCATCTAATTTAATTCTCTCAATTAAATTAGAACTATAATATAAAATTAATATACATGAACTAAATTAAATATTACACATTCATTTAATTAATATATAACACTTAATTAAATCACTTCCATAAATCACATAATTTATTTATTTCACTCAATAAATAAATCACATAAAATATTTATTTAACTCAATAAATATTTAAAATTAAATATAAAATCTCAATCGTTACAATCTTCCCTCCTTAAATATTATGAAGATATTATGTATATTCTCGAGCTCCGGAGGTAATTCAATCTCGTAAGCAACCTCGCTCACCTTTCGTAGTACCTCCAAAGGTCCAATAAATCGGGGGCTTAGCTTCCCCTTCTTACCGAATCGAATTTTCCCTTTTCCAAGGAGATACCTTCAGGAAAACAAAACTTCCTGGTAAGAATTCTCGATTCTGTCGATGTAAATCGGCATACTTCTTCTGTCTATGTTGAGCAGCAACTAATCTCGTTCTGATCAGCTTCACAATTTCGGCAGTTTATTGTACCAATTCTGGTCCCAACAATTGACGTTCACCGACTTCATCCCAGCACAAAGGAGTTCTGCATTTTCTGCCATATAATGCTTCGTAAGGTGGCATGCCTATACTCGCATGGTGACTATTGTTGTAGGCGAACTCCACCATTGGTAGATGATCCTCCCAACTTCCCTTGAATTCCATCACACAAGCTCTCAGCATATCCTCAAGCGTTTGAATCGTTCTTTCGCTCTGGCCATCGGTCTGAGGATGGTATGCTGTAATCATTCGCAATTGGGTCCCCAGACATTCTTGCAAACGCTTCCAAAAATTAGACGTGAAACGCGGATCTCTGTCGGACACAATCGACACTGGAACACAGTGTCTAGAAATAATTTCCTTGACGTATATCTTCGCTAGCTTATCCAGGTTGTACGTAACCCTGATCGGCAGAAAATGGGCTGACTTCGTCAGTCGATCCACTATAACCCATATCGCATAAAATCCCCTCTGAGTCGCTAGAAGACCTACCACAAAATCCAACGTGATGTGCTCCCACTTCCACTCTGGAATTTCTAACGGTTGCAGTAGTCCACTTGGTCTCTGGTGTTCTGCTTTGACTTTCTGGCACGTTAAACACTTCGCAACATATTCAGTAACGTCCCTCTTCATATTTGGCAACCAAAAATGATGCCTGAGATCCTGGTATATCTTCGTACTCCCGGGGTGAATAGAATATCTAGAACTATGAGCTTCGCTCAGAATCTTCTCTTTGACCTCAGGTACTGGCGGTACCCAGATTCTACCTTCAAACCGTAACAGACCTTCATTATCGATCTTGAACTTGAACTCTTCGCCATCGGTTATCCTCCTCCAAATCTTTTCACATTCTTCATCATGGAGTTGTGCTTCTTTCACCTTGTCTACTAGAGTAGAACCCGTGGTTACTTGAAACAACATCTCATCCGATTCCTTCGGAAGCTTCACCTCCAACTCCAATCTAGCCATCTGTTCTATTATCCGATCCTGATCAGTTAACACGTTCAGCTTCTCCCGACCTTTCCTGCTCAAAGCGTCGACGACAGTGTTAGCTTTACCCGGATGGTAAAGTATCTCGCAATCGTAGTCTTTAATCAGTTCCAACCATCTTCTTTGGCACATGTTCAAATCCTTCTGGGTAAATATACACTTCAGACTCTTGTGATCTGTGTATATTTCACACTTCTCTCCATATAAGTAGTGCCTCCAAATCTTTAGGGCAAACACTACTGCCGCCAATTCTAGATCATGGGTTAGATACTTCTTCTCGTAATCCTTCAGCTGACGTGAAGCATAGGCAATGACTTTGCCGCTCTGCATCAACACACAACCTAATCCTTTATGTGAGGCATCGCTATATACCACGAAATTCCCCGTACTATCCAGTAATGACAAAATAGGCGCAGTACTCAGCCTCTTCTTCAACTCCTAAAAACTCTCCTCACACTTCTCCGTCCAAACAAACTTAACTATTTTACGAGTCAAATTCATCAACGGAGTTGCGATTCTAGAAAAGTCTTAGATAAATCTACGGTAATAACCTGGCAATCCCAAGAAACTCCTCACTTCAGACGGCGTCTTCAGCTGATCCCAACTCATTACGGCCTCAAACTTCTACGGATCCACCGAAATACCATCCTTGTCGATCATGTGGCTAAGAAATTGCACACGTTCTAACCAGAATTTGCATTTCAAGAATTTAGCGTAAAGCTTCTTTCGTCTCAGCGCTTCTAAGGTTAGTCGTAAGTGTTCAGCATGTTCTTCCTCGGACTTGGAATAAACCAGGATGTCATCTATGAACACTACCACGAACTTGTCTAGAAATAGCTTGAACACCCTACCCTATTCATTAGGTCCATAAATGTAGCTGGGGCATTCGTGAGACCAAATGACATTACCAAGAACTCATAATGACCATATCGGGTTCTAAAAGCCGTTTTTGGTATATCTTACTTCCTCACCTTCAATTGATGATACCCGCTTCTCAAATCTATTTTTGAGAAGTACTTCGCACCCTTCAGTTGATCAAATAAGTCATCGATCCTAGGTAAAGGATACCTATTCTTGGTCGTAACTTTATTCAACTCCCTATAATCAATGCAAAGACGCATCGATCCATCCTTTTTCTTCACGAATAAAACAGGCGCTCCCCACGGCGAAACGTTCGGTTGAATATACTTCTTGTCTAACAGTTCTTGTAGTTGAACCATCAGTTCCTTCATCTAAACTGGAGCCATTCGGTACAGAGCCTTCGAAATCAGAGCAGTTCCCGGCGCTAGATCGATCAAGAACTCTGTCTCCCTATCTGGCAAAAGTCCTGGCAAATCGCTCAGAAAAACGTCCACAAACTACTTAACTACCGACATCTCCTCCGCCTTCAGACTTTCCTTACGCGTATCTACTATATAGGCTAGATATCTCACACAGCCTTGCGTCAGAAGTTTCTTGGCTTGCATAACCGTCAGATAACTCGCTTGTCTAGGCGATTTGCTACCATAGAACACCAATTTCGACGGAGTCGTAAGGTTTACCGACTTCTTCTGACAGTTGATTATCGCCCCATGGTTGAACAACTAATCCATACCCAGTATGACGTCGATTTCCCCAAGTTTAATCGGACTTAAATCTACTATAAGCTCCTGACCCTTAATGTCCAATATGCAGTTCTTATAAACGCTCCTAACAGGAATAACCTCCCGATTTGCAATCTCTATGTTCAAAGGGTAAACTAACTCCTCTACACGTAAGTCTAGGGTCTTAGCAAAATCATAAGATATGAATGAATAAGTAGCACTCGAATCAAATAATACATATGCATTTATACTAATGACCGGAATAATACCTGACACCACGTCTTTTGATTTCACAGCATCCTGCACCTTCATATTGAATGTCCGTGTAGTGTGTCTAACAGCTAGCAATGGTGCAGCGATGGTCACAGAACTGCTGCTTCCATTCCCTTTGCTCCCTGTTGACCCTGCCGTCAGCTTCTTCAGGCAGGTGCGAGCCATGTGGTCCTTGGATCCACATGTGAAACAAGCTCCCTTCTTCGGGTTTGGGCAATTAGGCGCGATGTGGCCTTCCTGACCACAGTTAAAGCACACCCGCTTCCCCTTCATGCAGACGCCAGTGTGATTCTTACCGCATGTAGCACATACTTCGAACTTCCTCTTCTGTTGGCCACCTTGCTAACTCACAGCAGAGGTATTGTCAGTCCACTTCCTCTTCTGATTCACAGCGCTGCTACCCCCAGCTTTGGTTTCTACCTCATTCTTCTTCTTTTTGTCCTGGTTGAACTTCGTTACAGCGTCGCTTCCTCCTTCAGTGAGTATGGCTTTCTCCAGCACAGCTGTAAATGTGTTCAGCTGGAACATGGAAACCTTGCTGTAGAGCCAAGTCTTCAGTCCCCACTCAAACCTCCTCACTTTCCTAGCATCAGTGCTGACCTGGTATGTAGCGAATCTGGCCAACTCGTTGAACTTAGCGGCATACTCGGACACCATCATCCCTCCTTGCTTAAGTTCTAGGAACTGGACCTCCATCTGGTCCTGCAAACTCACTGGAAAGTATATCTCGTAGAACATTTCCTTGAAATGTTACCACGTGATGACTCCCTCTCCCTTTCGGGTCTTGTTAGCATGCCACCAAAAGCTAGCATCCGACTTCAACATGAAAGCCGCGAATGTTGTCTTCTGGTCATCACCTACTCTGGCTACGTTGAATACCTTCTCCATTTCCATAACCCACGTCTGAGCCTCTATAGGGTTGGTCGATCCTTTGAATTCAGGCGGTCCTACAGCCTTGAATTCCTTGAACGTAGTACCCTGCACCTGCGGCTAATTAGCAAGAGCTCCTATCAACAGGTTCACCAAATGCTAAATCGTTACGGGATTTATATTATTTAATACAAAAAGCAATACATAAACAAAACTCTACTACTGCCTAGGCATATTAATACGTCGCACAGCCTCTCTGCATTCCTCTTCCATTACCTGAAACGTCGTTCTTCGGTCCACCACATACCACGGTAAACCTTGGAACTGAGCTGGGTAGTAGAAAATACAGTCCTAAGCTCTCTCTATCGCTGTATGAAAAGCATATTCCATTTCCCTCAGCTTGGCCCTCTTAGCTTCAGCTTCACCTTCAGCTCGATCGGCTCGTTGATTAGCCCTCAAGCTTGACTCTTCAGCTCTGGCACGCTTCCTCGACTCCTCCTGGATGTCTTGCTTCAGCTTTGCCAATTTAAATCGGGCAGCATCTCTATCAACCTCCATATGTATCAGGTTCCACTGTGCATCTCCTAGGTCACTTGCCATTTTCTCGATCGTCTCATCTCGCTGCTGGACAGTTTCCTCGAGATCTCCTACTCGTCCATGAAGCTCCACGTTGCTGTCGTAGACTGCTTCGTACATCTCAGCATCAGTAGAGTGAGGTGGGAATTCCTCTGCAGGATCATCTTCCTCCTCTTCAAACTTGTCCTCGTCCTCTTCCTCTGGAATAGGTGCCAGCTCACGCTCCCCGACCAGCTATGATAATCACTGGAGATGGCTCTCTCTTAACCAGTTGTTCCCAGACAACATGTATGTCACGGGGCTCCTCCTCTCTAGGCACCTGAGGTACATCCTCTCTAGCCTGACTAGGTTCTCCAATGTTCGTCATCCTGACAAAAGAATTTTAAAGTTCATTATTACGTGATAACGAATCGTCACTCTTCGAATACAAAAATGTAAACACATAGCACATAAGGTAGTTTATTATCTTTACCTATCACACCTATCTTTTCGATCTTACCATAAGGGTACTACCTAAGGTTTTTTGTGACACCCCCAAATCCAGGTACTTCGTTTCCACATAATTTGGTGTTCACTTTCTAACTATAACAAACATCTACCCAATATATCTTAAAAGAAATTACAATTTTTATATAAAATCTCCCTTAAAACAAGAGTTACAACCTTTTTAAAATAATCCCAGGTTACTCTAACCCTGACATGAAAATAATAAAGTGCGAAAATAAAAATATAACATTCAAGTCTTATTACAATCATTCTCAATTAAATAAAAACAAGTCTTCACTTGCTTTGCTTTCCCTTGCCCTTACTCGTAGACGGAGCATCAACGTTATCAACCTTAACTGCAATTGTTATTTAATGCAAGAGTGAGCAAACAACAACTCACTGGAGTTTAACAATAATAAATACATGAAAGGATATCTTTAAAAAGATCTGAATAACTTAGCTTACTTTAACAATAAAGAATTGGATAATAATTCTCTATCAACATTAAAATTCGAATATAGAATTTATCTGAGGGTCATAAGACCTTTGAACTCTTGTCCTAGGTTATAAATATTTCTATTTAAACCTTTAACAGTCAATAAGACTATGGACCTTAACTCGTACTTAGGGGGATCAGCCCTTTGTACCATGTATTGTGCACAAACATCTTAACGTTATGCGTAGTAACCTCCCCTAATAATTAAGGTTGTTCAACTCAGCAATTTGAATTCAAGTCCGCACCAAAGAAAGTTTGGTTTGGATAAGCTTACAAGGGTAATTTAGAATTCACGTTCATCAACTAAGGATTAGTTGAATCGACTTTCAATAATTCATAAATAAAATAATTATGAATTAAAATATGCTTTAGAAGTAAACTTAAAGAATTTAAAATAATAATCTGGATCTTACTTGAACAATAAGTTAGGATCATTTCAATTAAATAAACAACTGTCCAATACAGAAATAGAAAGGACATTCTCAACAACGAATATATGAACTCAAAGAAATTATATAGAATTAACAAGTTTAGGGTTAGAAGACTTGCCTTACGCGCAAGCTACTTAACTCAACCACGTACTTAAACACTTCCTATACACATTCAATTATAATAATCTAAATCAGTTAATACATAACTAATTCACATAAGTAGTTAACCCTCATGGTTAACTCACTCTAATTAAATAAACAATAATAATTAACTATCGCATAGTTAATTACATCACATGCATATTCACATAATTAAATCAATTATATATTTAGCTAAATTATAATTAAACAATTATAATTCAAACACTTAATCAAATTATAATTACTTTTTAAATTATCACCAATTCATAATTAATAATAATTAAACTATATCATGCATTATAATTACACAAATTATAGTTAATCATGAAATCACCCAATTATAATCTATAATTAAATATGCATTTATTAAATTATAATTACATAAATTATAATTTAAATTATATTCAATTGATTAAAATAAATCATCTTCTATACATTATAATTTAACAAAAATTATAATTTAAACCTTTACTCTTAATTATAAGTATACAAATTATAATTACATATCACATTAACCAATTCACAATTAAAAAATAATTCAAATAATACTTTAAGGTTTTCAAAATCTCTTTTCTTTTACAATACCAAATTGTCAAATTTATGTTATCAACATGCTATTGCAACTTAAATACATGATCATTATTTTAGCAACAATGTAACTTAGGCATAAAAATAAACAGCACACTTGATTAAAACTCACTGCCTCTACACAGGACACGGCGCAGCTGTGCAGCCATAAGCCTTGGCACCGGCGCAGCTGCGCAGTTGACCAGCCTGAGAAAACCCAGCGGCGCAGCTGCGCTGCTTCTGGCTGTGCTACCAGCGCAGCTGCGCAGGTACGCAGACAGAAGCAGGCAGTGCAGCCTCCCTGTTTCGCCGATTAAACCCAACATGCCATCAAACGGCAATAACAAGCTACTAGAACAATGTATAGCACATACTTGATACAATACACTCATATAACATACCTCCAAACACAAAAACCATTTAAACAACAATAATCAAAAGTTTTAAAAATTAAATTTGATATTTTCATAAAACTTGTATATTTTATAAAACCATTCACTGTAAATCACTTTCTCAAGCAATTCAACTCTATATACATGCATTATATTTGAATCTGAAGATAGCATCAAATAAATTCCTAATAAACATATTAACATATATCAATTTCATCAATTTCTTCAAACTAAAATCAACCATAATATCTAAAACTCATATGAACAATATTTTTCTATTAAAACATGTTTCTACAATCAATTTGATTTCTGAAAATCATTGTTTATGGCATCTAATTAAATTTATAAACAGTATATCAACCAAATTCCAACATATGTTCAACAAAATTACTAACTTTAATGAAAAACATTTTTACAGAGAAGTTCCACAACATAAAACACATTATTAAAACTAATTTTAGAAATTATACCCGTTGATTAGGCTTAGGAGAAGAAGATGATGGCTTAGCGAGAATTCTTTCAAGGTCTCTTTCCCCTTTCTTTCTCTTCTTCTTCCCTTCTTCTCTGTTCTTCTTTTTCCTCTACTCTTTTCTTTCTTTGTTTTTCTTAGTTTGTAAAAGTAACGTAGTTTAGACTAACTAACGTAGTTTTATTATACTGATATAATATACATATATTGATAATATGTAACTCCTAATTAATTAATATATATATAATAAATACATTTATTATATAAGTTACAAAATTCAAAAGCCACAAGTCTATGTTTGGCAACACGTAGTTTTTAAAACTAATTTTATTAAATTAACCATGGTTTAGGTAATTTAGGTTTAAGCTAGTGTAAGGGCCCTATTTGGCAACAGTCCTTTCAAACAAAAGCAAGAGTCTTGTTTGGTTAAAAATCATTTAACAAATTCTTTTCCTTTTATTTTAATAAATCATTTTAACACATATTTTAATGTCATATTTTAATCAATTAAATATTAAACAACTAATTTAATCAATTAAAATCTAACATCAATAAATCACATAAAATTTGCCACATAATTATAATTACTCGCTAATTATAATTCACGTAACACTTCATCACATAATTCATCTAATCCAATTATCTTAATTAAATTAGAACTATAATATAAAATTAATCTACATTAATTAAATAATTATTACACATTCATTTAATTAGTATATATCATTTAATTAAATCACTCCATAAAATCACATAATTTATTTATTTAACTCAATAAATAAATCACATAAAATATTTATTTAACTCAATAAATATTTAAAATTCAATATAAAATCTCAATCGTTACATTTTTCCCCACCTAAGGTTTCATAACCTACAACTCTGATACCAACCTGTGACACCCCCAAATCTAGGTACTTCGTTTTCACATAATGTGGTGTTCACTTTTTAATATAACATACATCTATCCAATGAATAATGCAAAATAAACTACAACCTAAATTAAAATAAATAAATCTCCCTTACAACAAGGGTTACAACCTCTTTAAAAAATCCCAAGTTACTCTAACCCTGACATAAAAATAATAAAGTGTGGAAATAAAAATATAATATTCAAGTCTTATTACAATCATTCTCAATTAAATAAAAATAAGTCTTCACTTGCTTTGCTTTTCCTTGCCCTTACTCGTAGACGAAATATCAGCGTTATCAACCTTAATTGAAATTGTTATTTAAAACAAGAGTGAGCAAACAACAACTCACTGGAGTTTAACAATAATATATATATGAAAGGATATCTTTAAAAGAATCTGAATAATATGATTCGCTCCAACAATAAAGAATTGAATAATAATTCTTTCATCAAAATTACAATTCAAAAATAGAATTTATCTGAGGATCATAAGACCTTTGAACTTTCGTCCTAGGTTATAAACATTTCTATTTAAACCTTTAACAGTCAATAAGACTATGGACCTTAATACGTACTTAGGGAGATCAACCATTCGTACCATGTATTGTGCACAAACATCTTAACGCTATGCGTAGTAACTTCCCCTAATAAAAGGGTTGTTCAACTCAGTAATTTGAATTCAAGTCCGCCCCAAAGAAAGTTCGATTTGGATAACTAAAAGGGTAATTTAGAATTCTCATTTATCAGCTAAGGGATTAGTTGATAAGCTTACAAGGAAATTTAGAGTTCACGTTCATCAACTAAGGATTAGTTGAATCGACTTTCAATAATTCATAAATAACAGAATTATGAATTAACATATTCTTTATAATCAACTTAAAGCATTTAAAATAATAACTGGATCTTACTTGAACAATAAGTTAAGATCATTTCCATTTAATAAATAACTTGTCCAATATAGAAATGAAAAGACATTTTCAACCATGAATAATTGAATTTAAATAAACGAGTTTAGGGTTTAGAAAAACTTGCCTTACGCGCAAGCTACTTAACTCAACCACGTACTTAAACACTTCCTATACACATTCAATTATAATAATCTAAATCAGTTAACACATAACTAATTCACATAAGTGGTTAACCCTCACGGTTAACTCACTCTAATTAAATAAATAATAATAATCAACTATCACATAGTTAATTACATCACACACATACTCACATAATTAAATTAATTATGTATTTAGCTAAATTATAATTAAACAATTATAAGTTAAACACTTAATCTAATTATAATTACTCAATATACAGTATAATTTAACCATATTATACTTTCAATTAAACACTTTCTCTTAATTATAATTAATCAAATTATAATTAAGTAACTCATTTACAATAAAATATTTATAATCTAATTAAAGTTTTCAAAATTTCTTTTATTTCCCAAATATGAATTTGTCACAATCGTATAACAACATATTATATCACTTAAATATATGTCCACTAACAAGGAATAATTAAACTAAGACTTTAAAATAAACTGCACAAAAACTAAAGTCACTGCACAAGCACTGTGCACGGCGCAGCTGCGCAGCCAGCAGCCTGGGCACCGGCGCAGCTGCGTAGGGGTCGGATCAGAGAAGAGCAAGCGGCGCAGCTGCGCTGCTCCTGGCCTTGCTGCCAGCGCAGCTGCGCAGCAACACGGCCAGACGCAGACAGTTTCGACCCTCTGCTTTACCGAACAACCCATTCAAGTCAACAAACGGAAAATTCCAGTAACGTAGCCACTGTAACTCATACATATGTAATAATACATAACATAACATGTTTCTACAATATAACAACCATCTAAATAATGATAATCACAAGTTTTAAAATTCAATTTAGCCATGTTCATGAAAACTCATATTTTTTCAAAATAATATACTGTAAGAAATTTTCTCCATCAATTCCACTCTATATATATACATTATATTCGAAATTGCATGTAATCATCAAACAATTTTCCAATAAGCATGCTAGCATATTCCAATTCATCAATTTCTCAAACCAAAAGTGACAACAAAACTAAAACTCATATGAACTCATATCAACATGAATTTTCTGTTAAAATATCTTTCTATAGTAATTTGATTTCTGAAAATCATTATGGCATACAATCACTATTAGTATAACATGAACACAATACATATATTCAATTCATGATTATACCACTTTCATGAAAATTTACTTTTACAGAGAATAAAAATATGAAGAACATAAAAACTTATTTTTCCAACAATTGTATTATTGAAAACACTCCATGGCATGCAATTCTGAAAACATATGAACATCATATATACAAATAACTCATAATTACAACTTCCATGAAATCTTAATATTTTACAGAGATTAAACACGAAGAACATGATATATATATATATATATATATATATATATATATATATATATATATATATATATATTAAGTCCGCTAAATATTTTCGCTGAAGATACTGAAAAATTTTTCGAGTTAATTAGAATTCAGACTGATAATGATAATGATCATTCTGATATTCCCTTTTCTTCAGGAAATGAAGAAAATAGTCAGTCTCCTAGTGAGGATAATGAAGTTATATATATATATATATATATATATAAAATATAAGGAATTAAAGAAATACCTTAATGCTTAATAAAGTGAAGAAGATGATTTTTCTCTTGATTACTCAAACTTCACTTCTTCTTCTCTGTATTCTTCTTCTCTGCTTCTCTTTTCTTTCTTTGTTTTTCTTAGTTTAGACTTAAGAAAACTAACGTAGTTTTAAACTTAGGTAGCATATAGAAAATATATAACTGACATATAATAATATACGTACTAACTCTAATTAAATTAACAGTTACAAAATTTAAAAGCCATCTTGACTTGTTTGGCTACAAGAAAATTAGAAACTAACTTTATTAAATCCAAACATAGTTTAGGTAATTTAGGGTTAGGCAAGTGCAAGGGTCATGTTTGGCAACAGTCCTTTAAAACAAAAGCAAGGGCCTTATTTGGTATAAATCATTTTAAAAATTCTTTTCCTTTTATTTTAATAAATTATTTTAACACATACTTTAATATCACACTTTAATTAATTAAATCATTTAACAACTAATTTAATCAATTAAAATTCAACATTAATTAATCACATAAAATTGTCACATTTTATAATTACTCGCTAATTATAATTCATGTAACACTAACACATAAATCATCTAATTTAATTCTCTCAATTAAATTAGAACTATAATATAAAATTAATATACATGAATTAAATTAAATATTACACATTCATTTAATTAATATATAACACTTAATTAAATCACTTCCATAAATCACATAATTTATTTATTTCACTCAATAAATAAATCACATAAAATATTTATTTAACTCAATAAATATTTAAAATTAAATATAAAATCTCAATCGTTACAGCTCCCGCGTTCAGCAATCCAAAGGTCATCTTCTTATAGGCATATACCGACCGATGCGTGATGAATGCGGTCTTCGGTATATCCTCTTTACACATCAAGATCTGATGGTATCCCGAGAACGCGTCCATAAAGCTAAGTAGTGCATACCCCGAAGTTGCATCGATGAGCTGGTCGATGTGTGACAGAGGGTAGAAATCCTTCGGGCATGCTTTGTTCAGATTATTGTAGTCGATGCAGACGCGCCACTTGCCATTCTGCTTCTAAACTAATACTACGTTTGCCATCCATTTCAGGTAGTCTATCTCGAAGATGAAGTCTGTTGCCAACAGCTTGGCTATCTCTTCATCCATTATCTTCTGCCTCTCTGGGGCGAAGATCCTCCTCTTCTGCCAGACTGGTTTCTTAGCTGGATCCATGTGTAGCCTATGCTCGGCCACTTTCAAATCCACCCCGGGCATGTCACTGGGGACCCACGCGAAGATGTTCGCATAGCTCTGTAGCAGCTCCACCAAGTGGGTCCGAAAGGGTTCTGGTAACCCTGTCCCGATCTTCATAGTTTTTTCTGGCTTTCCTGGTACCAGCTCTCTTTCTTTCGTTTCACCTGTCGGCATGATCGATGGTTCCTAGCTGCTTTCTGTGAAAGGCTCGATCTCTATCGCCATTGTCTGCTTCTGCTTGCTGACCCCTACCCCCGAAGTGATCAGCAAGTTTCGGTAGCACCTCTTTGCCAAATCGAGGTCCCCGGCTACTTCTCCGACCCCATGCTGAGTAAGAAACTTGATCTTGAAGTGGGGTACAGAGGTCACTGCTTGGAGGGAGTAGATCTTCCCAAGATGGTGTTGTAAGCCGAGTCCACATACACCACATAAAATCGGCACATGATTTCCACCTGTTGTGGAGCTATCCCAAAGATTACCGAAAGCTCAATGGTTCCAGCAACTTTGACCGGCTCATTGCTGAAGCCGTATAACGGAGACTCTTATCCAATCTCCATCTTTCTCCCATCCAAACTCATCCTCTGGTAGGCATGAGCATACAAGATATCCACTGAAGACCCATTGTCTATCATCATCCTCTTCATGTCAACCGACCCCACCTGTGCTGTGATCACTAATGCTCCTTCATGCGGCTCGATCGGTTTTGTGGGAAAATCTTTGTCTGTGAAGGATATGTCCGAACCCGGGTAAGGCCTTTCTCGCCTTACGAACAGGTCGGCCACTGACATCACCGAGTCTAAATAGTCGCGCCGATTCTTACCGGAGAGCTTTCCCATCATACCGCCAGTGATGACATCCACCACATGGCGAGCCCCGGGAGTCTGGTTCTACTATAGTTGCTGGTCTGCCTGGGTCGAAGCATTAGTTATCTGCTGTGCCTTTGGGGCTACCCTCCCAGACACAAATTGGATTAGACCACCATGTTGTACATCCTTCTCAATCAGTTTCTTCAGCCCGCAACAGTCTTCTGTATAATGCCCCATACATTCATGGTAGTCGCAGTATCTGTGGGGATTTCCCATACCGGGCCTGAAGTCATCATCCGGCTTTTGATAGCCATGCTTTTTTTTTCAGGTGCTGTAGTATGGTGGGTTGGCTGGTGTTAAGCAGAGTGTAAACTCTCTGGTCTTTATCTTTTGACGGGGGAGGGCGGCTCCCTCCCGAACCTCTGTTGTTGTCGTACCACTTCAGATAGTTGCCCGATTTGTCATTCCCTTTTCGCTTTGAGTTCCCATCGAACTTGCCTTTCTCTTTGTCTTTGTCTTTGGGCTTCTCTGTGGAGCCCCGCTTCAGACTTTCCATGGCCTCTTCCATTACGATGAAGCTTTCTTCCTTCTCGAAGGCTTCGGCCAGACTTCTCAGGTGGTTGAACAATAATTTCTTCATCAGCTTCTTAGATTTCACCAGGTCCAGCCCATTCTGGAAGAGCCCTACTGCTTGTAAGTCGTTGAGGTCGGTCATGTGACACCCCCAAATCCGGGTACTTCGTTTCCACATGATTTGGTGTTCACTTTCTAATATAACATACATCTACCCAATGAATAATGTAAAATAAACTACAACTTAAATTAGAATAGATAAATCTCCCTTAAAACAAGAGTTACAACCTTTTCAAGATAATCCCGGTTACTCTAACCCTGACATGAATATAATAAAGTGCGGAAACAAAAACATAACATTCAAGTCTTATTACAATCATTCTCAATATAATAAAAACAAGTCTTCACTTGCTTTGCTTTCCCTTGCCCTTACTTGTAGACGGAGCATCAGCGTTATCAACCTTAACTGAAATTGTTATTTAATGCAAGAATGAGCAAACCACAGCTCACTGGAGTTTAACAATAATATATACATGAAAGGATATCTTTAAAAGAATCTGAACAACTTAGCTTGCTTCAATAATAAAGAATTGAATAATAATTCTCTATCAACATTAAAATTCGAATATAGAATTTATCTGAGGGTCATAAGACCTTTGAACTCTTGTCCTAGGTTATAAATATTTTTATTTAAACCTTTAACAATCAATAAGACTATGGACCTTAACTCGTACTTAGGGGGATCAGCCCTTTGTACCATGTATTGTGCACAAATATCTTAACGCTATGCGCAGTAACCTCCCTAGTAAATAGGGTTGTTCAACTCAGTAATTTGAATTCAAGTCCGCACCAAAGAAAGTTTGGTTTGGATAAGCTTACAAGGGTAATTTAGAATTCACGTTCATCAACTAAGGATTAGTTGAATCGACTTTCAATAATTCATAAATAAAAGAATTATGAATTAACATATGCTTTAGAAGTAAATTTAAAGCATTTAACATAATAACTGGATCTTACTTGAACGATAAGTTAAGATCATTTCAATTAAATAACAATTGTCCAATACAGAAATGGAAAGGACATTCTCAATAATGAATATATGAATTCCAGAAATTATACAAGATTAGGGTTTAGAAAACTTGCATAAAATTAACGAGTTTAGGGTTTAGAAGACTTGCCTCAAGCGCAAGCTACTTAACACAATTCACGTACTTTAATACTTCCTACACATATATATTCAATCACAATAACCTAAATTAGTTAACACGTAACTAATTCACATAAGTGGTTAACCCTCATGGTTAACTCACTCTAATAATAATAATCAACTATCACATAGTTAATTAAATTAATTATGTATTTAACTAAATTATAATTAAACAATTATAATTCAAATACTTAATCAAATTATAATTACCATTTAAATTATAAATAATTATAATCAATTAAACCACATCATGCATTTAATTATACAAATTATAATTAATCATGAAATTATCAATTTATAATCCATAATTAAACATGCATTTATTAAATTATAATTACATAAATTATAATTTAAATTAACATCTAATTGATTAAAATAAATCAACTTCTATACATTATAATTTCACAAAAATCATAATTTAAATTAAACATTTACTCTTAATTATAATTAATAAAATTATAATTAAGTAACTTATTGTACAATTAAACAATTATAGTTTATAATTTAAATACCATATTATTTTTTCAAAACTTTCTTTTTCTCAAATTATAACACATGTTATACCAGCTAGATACATGCTCATTGTCATAGAATAATTAAACTAAGCTTAGAATTAACACTGCACAAAAACTAAAGTCACTGCCACTGCCCGGGACACGGCTCAGCTGCGCCACCTTTAGCCTTGACACCGGCGCAGCTGCGTAGGGGCCAAACCTGCGAAAACCCAGCGGCGCAGCTGCGCCGCTTCTACCCTTACTGCCTGCACAGCTGCGCCGGCAGCGGACAGAAACAGAGCAGCTTCGCAAACAGTGCAGAGAAAAGCCAAATTGGCTTAATTCTCTACAATGAGTTCTCAATTCAGCCAACAATTTTCATATAAAACTTTACAGAAACAAAGTGCAAAGCTTCTAACATGTTTTGAACACACTAATACATCAATTAGCAAGATTACAACGCTTAATTTTTACAAAAATTTAAAGAAAATACCAATGTCAGTGTTCTAGATGAAATTAAACACTGCGAATTTGTTTTAAAACCAATTCTCACAATTCCAATCCCAATCAACTAATTTCTAAACATAATAACATATTCCACAATTAATTTATACAAAAATCAACAATCAACATATATTTTGATTTCTATGAGAAACTTTATTTTTCCCAGACACTTCACTGTGACTTTTGAAAAACATAAATTCTCCATTATATCATATATATATTCATGAATTAAACAACTAATTAAGCATACCATCACATATAGACATGATATAAACACAATTATATATATATATATATATATATATATATATATATATATATATCCATTATGCTATATAACTTCCAAAACATGTTTACAGAGAATGAAAATATAAGGATCATAACTTTAAAACTAGTTTTTACAACAATTGTATTTTAAAAATCTTTCCATGGCACACAATTACATATGAAAACATATGAACATCATATATACATAGTCATAATTATACAACTTCATGAAAACTCAACTTTTGACAGAGAATAAAATACATGAAACATATTAATTGAGTTCTATAATAATTAGAGATTATAGATAATACCTTTTGTTAATAGATTGAAAGAGAAAGCGATGTGAGTTCAATTCTAGCAATTCTTCTTCCTCTTTTCTCTTCTCTGCTCTTCCTTTTCTCTGCTCTCTTTTCTTCTTAGTTCTTAGTTTAGACTTAAGAAAAACTAACATAGTTTAGATATATTATTACTGATATAATATACGTATACTAATGATATATATGTAACTGCTAATTACTTAATATATATAATAAATACATTTGTTATGTAAGTTACAAAAATTCAAAAATCACAATGCCTTGTTTGGCAAAACAAGGTTATTTTCAAAAACAGATTATTAATGCTAAGGTATTGTTTGGTAACAGTTTATTTAAAAACAGCTTTTTGATAGTTAGGGCCCTGTTTGGTAGAAATAGGTTTAAAACAAATACAAGGGCCTTGTTTGGCAAAACAATTTAAAACCTTTTATTTATTTTAACAAATCATTTAACACATACTTTAATGTCATATTTTAATTAATTAAATATTAATCAACTAATTTAATTAATTAAAATCTAACATCAATTAATCACATAAAATTGCCACATAATTATAATTACTCGTTAATTATAATTCATGTAACACTTCATCACATAATTCATCTAATTTAATTCTCTCAATTAAATTAGAACTATAATATAAAATTAATATATACACATCAATTAAATAACATTCATTAAATTAATATGTAACACTTAATTAAATTATTTCCATAAATCACATAATTATTTATTTCACTCAATAAATAATTCACATAAAATATTTATTTAACTCAATAAATAAATCACATAAAATATTTATTTAATTCAATAAATATTTAAAATTAAATATAAAATCTCAATCATTACAATCTTCCCTCCTTAAAAGGATTCTGTCCCCTAGAATCACACATAAAAATTTCTCGTCTATTACAGGTCACCTGACCGACTGCCTCTCCGAATCTTTTCACATACTGGCCCAGCATCTCGTTAGAGTGCTGCCTGACCTGGGCCAATGATCCAGTGGGCTTTCCTCTTCTTCGGTTGCTCCCGAATCGAGCATGGAACTTATCACACAGCTCTTCCCATGACGAGATCGTGTTCGGGGCCAATGTGTTCATATAATGTCGGGCTTCTTTCCTCAAGGTCGTGATGAAGGTATTGCACTTAGCCGTGTCAGTGTAGTCGTAATAGTCCATCAACCTGTCATAGGTCTGACTGTGCTCGTATGGGGGGCAATGTTGGGGCGGTGAACCCTCGAACCTCCCCTAGGTCTGAGATTAAGGCTATAAAATGAGCAAACAGTTCGGGCTCGATTCGTACTCGCTCGACTAAAAATTCGATTCGAGCTCGACTCAAAATATAAATGAGTCAAATATGAGCACATTTTAAAGTTCGATAAATTACTCGAACTTCCTTCAATTATAATTTTCTATTGATACTCGGATCATATTCGTTCAAAAAGTTCAAACTGCTCAGGCTCGATTCAAAATCGTGCTCGACTCGGTAACTAAATAAGCCTCAATCAAACCTTATTTTATACTCGATAAATTTTGTGAATCAAATCTGAGCAACTCAATACTCGGATCGACTCGATTCGTTTACACCCTTATCTGCGATCTTCATATCTACTTCTATCACGAAAGCGGCTCCAATTCCTACTCTCGGTTCGCCTCGTATCCTCTGCATATCGCGCCCTGAACCACCTCTATGGAGACCTCCCCCGCCTTCTTTGCCCAAAAATATTCTCCACTGCCAATTTTGTTGTCGTGTCAAAGAAAGAGACAACAGACGGTAATCAAAGTATTTCAACCGTGCTAGAACATGTTCATTAACAATGTTACTGTTTCAACGATGGTTTTGTAGAGGAGCCCCTGTCCCCATCCCAAGGAAAAACTATCCGATGTCGAGGCCGCCGAAGATCCTATGCAAATACAGTACCAGAAGGGTCTCATGTTAGAAAAGTGTGCTTCCGTAATGGATGAATGTCAATCG
Organism: Panax stipuleanatus; assembly: GCA_020205555.1. Classification (NCBI taxonomy): domain Eukaryota; kingdom Viridiplantae; phylum Streptophyta; class Magnoliopsida; order Apiales; family Araliaceae; genus Panax; species Panax stipuleanatus. The sequence goes on along the minus strand of CM035116.1, from coordinate 41,753,476 downwards.
AGTGCACAATCCCAGAATTAATACCCTGATCCCAGCCATTATTTATCCAATAATTCTGATAGGTCACCCTCCAGCAGTTTGAAATCAACATAGCAAAATATAAGGTAAAATCTCGTTGTTCAATGAGGTCTGGAGGATTTACAATCTAATAAACCATAAGCTAACAGTTCAGCCCAAATGCAAATAAATGACCAATTCCACTTAAAACCAAAAATGACCCTTTCCACTAGCACCCAACATCCCCATTCGCCATATGATCGTTCTCAACGTCTACGGTAACAGCAGCCTCAACTTCTCGCCTTGTCGTTTGAACTTCCCATCATCGATTATGTCAGATCCAAATCGATCACGCCCAATTCAGTAGAGGCTCAATATTTCAGCAAGAACATCCTTTAATCAAACCCAGACCCACGAATTAGAGCCTTTGATTCAGTAGTTAATTCACCATTAATCTCGTTGTTGTTGCAGAGAAAGAAAAATAAGGGGCGGTGGAGGTGAAGTGTAGATATGATCTGATACGGTGATTGTCTGATGAATCCGTGAATTGCTGAGGTCCCCCTTGCAATGGTCCAGCCCCGAACCATCCATAACCTCCCTGCCACCGTTGAGAAGAATCCATAACCTGCACATATAAAGTCACTTGTTGTTGTTGCTACTGTGGGTAACATGAATTCAGCTGATTCTGGTGATGGGTTTGTTCAGGAACCATGAAATTGGCTGATTCCGATGGAATTAGGACACCAGGAGGGTGAATCAACGTGGGCTCCTCTTGAGATTGTAACTGTTGCCTTAAAGAGTAAGTAAGCAGATTTCTGAAGCCCTCCCGCTTTGCTAGTGTACCTTGAATTTTCAGACCATTTAGTTCATCCACAACGATAATTGGTGTGGACCCGATACCACAACCAAAGCAATCTCCTGTGACAGGGCGAGAGACTTGAGGTAGTTGCTTGCCATCGATCCAACGAACAGTAAGAAGATTTCCAATATCACCAAGTGCTCGGCGATTTCTCCCTCCAGCGGCCATGCCTTTCTCCTGAACTCCTCCCGCGGCTGCCTCTGCTCTATTTTGTTGAGCAACGGGTCTTGAAGCCATTACAGAACCTTCAATTTTTTTTCTCACATGAATTGCAAAGAGTGAGTTATCTTTTGTACAGGATCTCCTCTTCTTAGTAAATCGGTGATTTTAATAGACACCAGAACCAGTGCCTTGTTTCCCACAGACGGCGCTAATGTTAACGCCAGATTTTATAAGCCTAACGAAAATCACCAAAAAGACAGGCCCAAAACAGAGCCAACGGTTGATTGTATTGTTGTGAAATCAAACTCACAAAATACACTCACATAAATATAAATAAAGAGATATAAAGTATGAACACAGGTATTTACGTGAAAACTCAATTGAGAAAAAATCACGGGGAGAGAGAGAATTCCACTATAATAATGAGGAGAGTACAAATTGTGTATCGTATGATATATTGTAATATATCTTATGCTGTATGATGTATGATGATCCCTTCAACCCTTTCTTGTAGCCGTATTTATAGAAGTCTTGTCTGCCCAAATCCAACTAGGAGTCGGAATCCTCTTCAGAATCAACTTATAACTGTATATAATGGTTGGTTGCTCCCTTCCCAAGTTAGATCTTCTTGTCCCACCAAATAAGGAAACACAATCATACTCTAATAAGGACTCTCCCACACAATAGATAATAGGAGCAATTACATATTATAGTACATTTTTAAAAATAATTACAAAAATAGTACATAAATAAAATAATTACAAAAGTAACATATTTTTACATACTTAATTACAAAATTATTACAAATAGAATTCATTTAATTGAGGAGATTAGGATTGATTTGCTGACATGGCAAATTAGTGTCCCAATTAGAAAATTGTTCCCGTATTTTCGATCGGGAGGTTTTTTTTTGAAACACGTGATAACCGCCTTAATCATTTATCTGGGTAGGACTCTTCAGTTTAGTAACCCTTGTTTTGCATATTGGAAACCATTGCTTCATTCTTCTACCCGTGTTCTGTTTTTCTACAGTGATCGGTACTGGTGATTTGTTTATCATTTTCGTGATCGTTACAGGTTTAATTGTTCTTCATTGTCGTACTTACTCGGTTCGGTACTGATTTAGTTGTTGTTCATTGTCGAACTTACTCTGTTCTCATTATTGGTCGGAGCTCTGAGTTTCAAAATATAGTATACTTGTTGGTTCATCGTTACAGGTGAGTATCTGGCTTAATAGCGTAATGTATGATTTTGTTAACACAATGGAGTTTTGATTATTTCTGTTTGATTTTCTGGCTTAATAGTGTAATGTATATGGTTTAATACTTGTTGTTGTTGTTTGTGTTGTATGTATGTGTTGTACATGATGGTTGATACAAGGGAGAATGATGGAAAGAGGAAAAGAATCACCGAGGGTGATTCTGTTACGGAGTTGAAGAAGTATGCTAGGGTGAGGAAGGGGAAGAAATGTACTAAGTTGGTGATACACGGTGATACAAAGTCGAAAGAAATGCAGTTGGAGTCTGATTTTGACGTCCAGGCAATTAAAACTGAAGTTGAAGTTCAAAGCCGGAAAATAATCCCCAGACAAAAAAGTCTAAAGGTGTGTTAATTCATTATGTTATTGTTAGCATCATATTAATGTTTGGATACGTCTTTATTATGATTTGGTTACTGTTGCCTTATGATATGGTTACCATTATTATGACCTCAAGGTGGAATTTTGGTTACTGTTATATAGAGGTCTGGTTACTATATAATTGTTTACTATACATGGGTTAACTAGACTGGTTTGATGTAAATGTTGTTTCTGTACTGGTAACCATTAAAAACTGGGTTGGTTATTATCATATAACTGTTTAGTTACTTATTTATTATATTTTGGTTAATGTCCTATTATGATTTGGGTACTATAATTGTGTCCTCAATGTGGGATTTTGGTAACTTTTGAATTTTTCTAGTTACCATGTAATTGCTTAGTATACATGGGTTGCCTAAAATGGGTTTGATGTACATGTTGTTTATGTTGTGGTTACCATCAAATTATGTTATTATTACTATCATATAACTTTTTGGTAACTTTTTTGTTAAGTTTTGGTTACTGTTATCTTACGACTTGGTTACTATTAATGTGACATCAAGGTGGGAATTTGGTTAATTTTATATATGGATACTGTTATCTTATGACTTGGTTACTATTAATGTGTCATTAAGGTGGGAGTTTGGTTACTTTTATATATTCTTCTGGTTACTATGTAATTATTTAGTATACATTGGTTGCCTGAAATGGGTTTGATGAACATGTTGTTTATGTTTGGTCACCATGAAATCATGTTCAGGTTACTATAATATATTTGTTTGGTTACTGATTTATTATATTTTGGTATTGTTATTTATGATTTGGCACTATTATTTGTTTCCTCAATGTGGGGTTTGGTTACTGGGTTTGATCAACATGTTTATGTTTGGTCGCCGTCAAATCATGTTCTGGTTACTATCATATAATTATTTGGTTACTACTTTATTATATATCGTTACTGTTATTTTATGACTTAGTTACTATTATCTTATGACTTAGTTACTATTAATGTGCCATTAAGTTGGGAGTTTGGTTACTTTTATATATTCTTCTGGTTACTATGTAATTGTTTAGTGTACATGGGTTGCCTGAACTTGGTTTGATGAACATGTTGTTTATGTTTGGTCACCATGAAATCATGTTCAGGTTACTATAATATATTTGTTTGGTTATTGATTTATTATATTTTGGTACTGTTATTTATGATTTGGATCTATTATTTGTTCCCTCAATGTGGGGTTTGGTTACTGGGTTTGATCAACATGTTTATATTTGGTCACCATCAAATCATGTTGGTTACTATCATATAATTGTTTGGTTACTGCTTTATTATATATGGTTACTGTTATCTTATGACTTTGTTACTATTAATGTGCCATTAAGGTGGGAGTTTGGTTACTTTTATATATTCTTCTGGTTACTATATAATTGTTTAGTATACATGGGTTGCCTGAACTGGGTTTGATGATCATGTTGTTTATGTTTGGTCACCATGAAATCATGTTCAGGTTACTATAATATATTTGTTTGGTTACTGATTTATTATATTTTGGTACTGTTATTTATGATTTGGCTCTATTATTTGTTCCCTCAATGTGGGGTTTGGTTACTGGGTTTGATCAACATGTTTATGTTTGGTCACCATCAAATCATGTTCTGGTTACTATCATATAATTGTTTGGTTACTGCTTTATTAAATATCATTATTGTTATCGTATGACTTGGTTACTATTAATGTGCCATGAAGTTGGGAGTTTGGTTACTTTTATATATTCTTCTGGTTGCTATGTAATTGTTTAGTATACATGGGTTGCCTGAACTTGGTTTGATGAACATATTGTTTATGTTTGGTCACCATGAAATCATGTTCAGGTTACTATAATATATTTGTTTAGTTATTGATTTATTATATTTTGGTACTGTTATTTATGATTTGGATCTATTATTTGTTCCCTCAATGTGGGGTTTGGTTACTGGGTTTGATCAACATGTTTATGTTTGGTCACCATCAAATCATGTTCTGGTTACTATCATATAATTGTTTGGTTACTGCTTTATTATATATGGTTATTGTTATCTTATGACTTGGTTACTATTAATGTGCCATTAAGGTGGGAGTTTGGTTACTTTTATATATTCTTCTGGTTACTATGTAATTATTTAGTATACATGGGTTGCCTGAACTGGGTTTGATGAACATGTTGTTTATGTTTGGTCACCATAAAATCATGTTCAGGTTACTATAATATATTTGTTTGGTTACTGATTTATTATATTTTGGTACTGTTATTTATGATTTGGCTCTATTATTTGTTCCCTCAATGTGGGGTTTGGTTACTGGGTTTGATCAATATGTTTATGTTTGGTCACCATCAAATCATGTTCTGGTTACTATCATATAATTTTTTGGTTACTGCTTTATTATATAATATAACTGTTTAGTATACATGGGTTGTCTAAACTGGGTTTGATTACATATTTTTTATTGTTATTATCATATAATTGTTTGGATACTGTTTGGTTATATGTTGCCATGTTGGTTACTAGAGACTATTTAATTCTGATTTTGTTTTTTTGCAGATATGGGATCTTTATTACGAGGAATGTAACAGGAATTTTACTGGGAAAATAATATACTGGTGTGACATGGAAGTCCCTAGTATTATTATGAAGAAGCTGAATAAAAGTTAGTTGGAGAAGTTTAAGACTTCTTATTTTGGAAATTTTCTTGATTTTGGTGAACATCAAATGTATTCTCAAATTCTTCACTATGCTCTTGTTAGAGAGGTTCACCAAAGGGATGACGGGGAAATGTGATTTCTGTTCGGGGAGAAAAGGATCCGGTTTGGTTTGCCAGAGTTTAGTTTGATTTCTGGTTTGAGATGGCAAGGTGAGGAAGACATATCTGCATACAAAGGTATGGAAAATTTGTTGGTGGAAAAGTTTTTTGGGGACGAGGCTGTGACGCGTAGTAGCATAGGGAGGGTATATCGGGAGGCAGTTTTTGACAATGATGATGAGGCATTGAGGATGTCGATGATTCTGTTGGTGTTTAATTTTATACTATCCACCGTTTCTGATAATTATGTGGATGGTGCAATGATTAAGTTTTTATGTTTTGGCAATGTTAGTTGTTATCCTTGGGGGAAAGTGGCCTTTGAGCTAACAAAGTATTCTTTGTCGAATGCTTTGAAGGGGCGGTTGAAGAAGGGAACGAATGGTGGTTGGATTTATAATTTCTATAAGGAGCATTACACTAAATCTTATAAGTTGAATGGTCTTCCTTATGTATTCCAAGTGTCCTTGTTTGAGACCATTCCTACATTCAAAGCTCGGGGTATATGTAATGATGAGCATCCTTCGAATGTTCGATTATTTAGATGGAAGGAACTAGTGAAGCCCCCTACAAATGACAAGCTAAACGATCTACTATTTGGTTCTGGACAGGTATGCATGCTACCAATAATAATGTAGTTGGTTACCTTTATATAGACAATTGGTTACTGATTATATTTTTAAGGTTACTAATCACAATATAATTGGCTACCTATATATACAGAGTTGGCTACTGATTATATTTTTGTATCTTACTAATAACAATTTAGTTGGTTACCTGTATATACACAGTTAGCACTGATTATAGTTTATGCAGTTTACTAATAAAATATAGTTAGTTACCTTTATATATACAGTTGGTTACCTTTATATACACAATTGGTTACCTTTATATACACAGTTAATGTAGTTGGTTACCTTTATATAGACAATTGGTTGCTGATTATATTTTTAAGGTTACTAATCACAATATAATTGGTTACCTATATATACAGAGTTGGCTACTGATTATATTTTTGTATCTTACTAATAACAATTTAGTTGGTTATCTGTATATACACAGTTGGTACTGATTATACTTTATGCAGTTTACTAATAAAATATAGTTGGTTACCTTTATATATACAGTTGGTTACCTTTATATACACAATTGGTTACCTTTATATACACAGTTGGTTACTGTTATATTTTATGTAGTTTACTGATAATAATGTAATTGGTTACCTTTATATATACAGTTGGTTAATGGTATCATTGTATGCAGGTTCTAATGACTTTGTAGTTTGTTACCTTTATGTATACAGTTGGTTATTGATTGTATTTTATGATTTTTTATGTCTTGTTTTTTTTACTTTAATTGTATAATGTTTGGTAGATGTTATATTAAAGTGTGATTAATTGTTTTTAGCTGAGGATAAAAAATTTGATTCCTACTGCTGAGGAGAAGGATCGTTTGGATTTGGGCGGCGTTCACTTTTTCAATGGGAATGATGCTGATAGGAAGGTGGAAAAAAATGTGAAGGTTGAAGACGTTGGATTTTCAATTGATGATGTTAAAGATGCAATTGATGCACGGTTTAGGCCGTTGAAAAAGAAAGTGTCTGAACTGAAGAAAAACATTCAAGAGTTGGGGGCTGATCTTAGAGATGAAATGCGTATTTTACAAGTTGAGGTATGCAGGGACTTGAGGTCCATTATTAGACAGGAGTTACATCGGAACAAAGGTAAGGACGATAAAAATGACAAAAAAGATGATGGTAATGATGATTCTGATTATGACGATGCTGATGGTGATGATTCTGATGGTTCTGATGATGATGATGATGTTGATGATGATGCTGATGGTTTGAGAGGAAAGGAGGATGACGATGATGACGGTGGTTCAAGAGTGAACGAGAAGGATGACGATGATGATGGGTTGAAAGTTGATGAGAAGAAGGATGAGGATGAATCTGAGATTGTTAAAGAGGTTGAACATGATGTGACTGGTGAGGGTGATGATGGTTTGAAAGAAAAGGAGAATGATGATGATAACGATGTTTCAGAGGTGATTGAGAAGGTTGTTAAAGAGGTTGAACATGATCTGACCGATGAGAGTGATTATGGTTTGAAAGAAAAGGAGAATGAAGTCGACGAGAATATGGATGAGGATGAAGCTGAGATTGTTAAAGAGGTTGAACACGATGTTACGATGGAAGAGGCCCATGAAATAAAAAATATTGATGAAGACGATAATGTCAAGGTTAGCTAATTTAAATTCTGTTATTTTAATTATCATATAAATGTTTGGTTACCTTTTTATTATATGTTGGTTACTGTTATCATATGATTTGGCTACTATTATTGTGCCCTCAATTTGGGAGTTTGGTTACTTGTATATTTTGTTATGGTTACTATGTAATTGTTTAGTATACATATGTTTCGTTAACTGGGTTGATCTACATGTTTATGTGTTGAATACCATTAATACTGTTATGGTTACTATCATGTAACTGTTTGGTTACTTATTTATTAAAATTTTGGTTATTGTTATCTTATGATTTGGCTACTATTATTGTGCCTCAATTTAGGATGTTGGTTACTTTTATATTTTGTTCTGGTTACTATGTAATTGTTTAGTATTCATGGGTTGCCTAAACTGGATTTGATCTACATGTTATTTGTGTTTTGGTTACCATTACAACCTGTTTTGGTTACTATTGTATAATTGTTTGTTTACTCCTTTATTATCTTATGTTTACTGTTTTGTTTGTTTTTTTATGTATTTGTTTTAATGATTAATTAGTTGTTTTTATTTTTCGCATATTGGCAAGAACAATGACATGCTATATTTTGATTTATTAAGCCAATTAAATGGAATGGAGATGGTTGTTTATGTTGCTACTGAGGTTAGTGTTACTATTATTTATGTTATGGTTACTATTATATTATTGTTTGGTTACTATTTGAATGTGTTGGTTACTATTATAATATTGTTTGGTTACTGTTATATTATGTGTTGGTTACTATTATAATATGTCCATTATAGTCATTCTGTTATTGTTCATTCTGTTTGTTATTGCATATATTAGTTAACTGCATGTGTTTGGGTTGAAAATCAAATTGCATCTATTTTTTTTATGTCAATTGATAAAGGTGGATAAATTGGAGGCAGACAGCAGTTCTGTACTTGATGATATGTTATTAACCACCCAGGACATAGCGCAGTGTGATGAGGTGGAGTTAAATGTCCTTAAACCTGGTGGTAGACCGTTTCGTGAACCCGTAAAGAGTGCCGTGTGGAGGACTCCATATACAATAAAGTTTGGATATGCAGGTTCACCTTCTACTGCCGTGGTTGATACTAAAATACGTGCAGGCACTTATGCATTCCCCAACGTATGCATGGACATGCCCTCAAAGTACGAAGGGGCATTGTTTGATCAATGGTTTAGGATTGGACTAAACAACAGGAAAAGGTATGTTATTTGTTTTTTAACAATGGTATAGTTTTTTATAAAATAAATAAATTTGTTTCCATTTATAAACAAATGGTTACTATTACATAAATGTTATGGTTACTGTAACACCCCCTTCCCGAAATAGAAAGGGAGGTTACTCAAAACACAACAAAACCGAACGAAATATCTATGCCACGAAAGAATAATATTTCACCAATAAATATCAAAAGGTCAAACCAAAATAAATGCCAACAAACTCAAACTCAAATCTAGAGTATTTATTACAACTCAAAATAAAATCAATCTATCAAGCCTAAACAGAATATCTAAATCATTGGATCGAATGGAGCTCTCATCACACCTGCCCTTAAACCCCTTGATTACTTGCCGGAAGAAAAACACAGCATGAGTCAAACGCCCAGTACAGATATAGAATACAAGAATAATGAAACGAAATAACTAACTCAATAAATGAATTGAACTGAACTGAAACGAACAAAACTAACACAATGAAATAATAGGCTGAATCAAATGGCTGGGTGTTATTTCATACCGAGCTCAAAACAAAATAGAAATATACCTTGCTACACAGGCAAGTCAAATAAAGCCACATAGGCAAGTCACACACATTGGACCGCGAATCCAATACATGCAAAATCGAAAGGCGTGTTTGGCACAAACATCGCCACTCCGCAGAACAGAACAGAACAGAAAACTAGGGTCGACCCATACGCCTCCCACAACAAAACACCAAATGGCCAACTCCCACCGGAGCACAAAACGGAGACGCCGTGGACTGATCACACCGCCACGGAAAGTGTCATGCCTCTTGTGCCAAGACGACATGCCTGTGGTACCTCCACAGGTGGTTATAGCTCAGGTATACCCTACGGTATATTCTAACAAAAATATTATATCACAACACATGCGACATAACATCAACACAAAGGGTTCTAACGTGTACATGTTAAATCGAACCAATCAACACGAGTCTCCAAAATTATTAACATGTACTTTCTACAAATATCGAAATAAATACTAAACATGATACACTAGATCAAGAGTACAAACACGAATTCTACGTATCTCTACCAAGACGAAACTATCACAAGAATTTGAGAACGAACGATCATGAGAAACAATAACCATTTTCAAAACGAGAAACAAAACGAAAAAATTAAATTTAATAAGAGAATCGCTGAAGGAGTACGAAATCCGTACCTGGAATAAGCAATGTAATACCCAAAATTATATTCCAAAAATTATTCGTTAAACTCCTTCCGTTCGAACTAAACAAAAAAAAATTAAATAAATATAAATACGTTTGCAAAATATTTCTTTCATCTTTAACTCGTTAATTAACTCATATTATTATTATTATTATTATATAAACAACACATACACAAAATAGGCTTCACTGCCTTCCATTTTTTTTTCTTTTTTTTCAAATTTGTTAATCACCCTTTTTCAAATTCTTAATATATATATATATATATATATATATATGTTATGTACTCCCCGGTCTCCCCCCATGTTCACTAGTCCCAGACCCGTTAACCAATTTTTATTTTATATATATAAATAGTAAATCTATTGCAGGTAATAATTACGCTTTATTAGCCATATATATGTGCAGGTTTGCTGCTTGCAAAATTTCAAGCAATAATTACGATTTATATATATTTTTTTTTAAATTATTAAATTAGAATCATGTAAAGTACTAAATCAGAACATGTTATGCAATATGATTAATCGTATATATATTATATATACATCTGGGTGTATCAATTGAGTATATATATAAATATATTTACAATGATTGCTATATTCCCCAACAATCTTAATAACAAGACACATGCAGAGACTTACATGTATATCAAAAAGAAATTCAATTCCTCTTCCTCTTCTTATGTTGCCGCCACTGTTCCTCTTTTCCTTATGTTCTTTTACGTATCAACAAATGCCAGTAGGATTAGGTTTTAGTTATTATTAATAGACCTTATTAATTCTCCTAATTATAAAAGGATTTTAATATTAAACAAATATAAATTAGACCCAATCATTATTAAGGCCCAATTAATGTAGTCCACATAAATTAAATACAATTTGACTCAAACACAAGAAAAGCCCAAATTAAAAAAATATTTAAATATAAATTTTAAAATATCATTTTTTTTATTTATTTAAATATCTGGGTATTACATCACCTACCCCTTAAAAAGGATTCCGTCCCCGGAATGAAAAGAAAAAAAACGAACCTAATTATCAAAAAGATGTGGATACTCCACTCAAATAGACTCCTTTATCTCTCATGTAGCTTCTCGCTTCGAATGGTTTCTCCACAAAACCTTAACAAACGGAATTGTCTTCCTCCTCATAACCCGCTCTTGACGATCCAAAATCGCCTCCGCTTGCTCCACACAAGTAAGATCATCACGAATCTTATCGAACGGATATTGCACCACATGCAACGGGTGATATTTATAACTCCTCAACACCGACACATGGAACACATTGTGCACAGCTAGCTGTGGAGGCAAAGCTAACCGATATGCAACCTCACCAACCCTCTCCAGAATCTCGAATGGGCCAATATAACGCGGACTAAGCTTCCCTTTCAGACCAAATCGCCGAATACCCTTCCAAGGAGAAACTTTTAGGAACACATGCTCACCAGGTTCAAACTCTAAGGTCCTTCTATGCTTATCAGCATAACTCTTCTGCCGTGATCGAGCCGACTTCAATTTTTCCTTAGCCACTGCTACCTTCTCTATAGTGATTTGAACTAACTCAGGCCTTTCTATGGCTCTCTCGCCAACCTCATCCCAACAAGTTGGTGCCCGACACTTTCTACCATATAATGCCTCAAATGGAGCCATCCCAATACTCGCATGCCAACTGTTGATATAAGAAAACTCAACTAGGCTTAAGTAATCATCCCAGTTACCCGACCACTCAAGTGCACAAGACCTTAACATGTCCTCCAACGTTTGAATGGTCCGTTCGGATTGCCCATCAGTCTGCGGATGAAAAGAAGTACTAAAGTTGAGCCGAGTACCCCAAGCTCATTGAAACCTTTTCCAGAACCGTGAAGTGAACCGTGGGTCCCGATCCGAAACAATAGACACCGGAGTACCATGAAGTCTAACGATCTATTCCTGAAATATCTGTGCCAACCTATCTACCTAGTAGCCCTCGTGGATCGCCAAAAAGTGTGCCGATTTAGTCAACCGATCCACCACAACCCAAATAGCATCATTCTTCCTGAAAGTCTTTGGCAAACCAGTCACAAAATCCATTGTGATATCCTCCCACTTCCACAATGGAATGTTTAACTGTTGCAGCAACCCACTAGCTCGTTGATGTTCTATTTTCACTTGTTGACAAGTGAGGCACTTCCCAATATATTCAGCCACATCTCGCTTCATCCCATTCCACCAAAAATTTTCCTTCAAATCCCTGTACATTTTTGTAGAACCTAGATGAATAAAAAATGGCGAACTATGAGCCTCCGCCAAAATCGACTCCCAAATGATTGGATCAGACGGTACACACAACCGCTCACCCAACCAAATCACACCATGGTCATCAATACGAAAGTCGGGCTGCTTGCCCTTCTCCATATTCTGTGCCATACTCCACGATTCCCCATCTTCCTTTTGAGCTTCCTTAACCCTTGAAATAAGAGAGGGCTCCACTCTCATACCTGCCAAATGCCCATCTGAACCTTGGACATACAACTCCAACTCTAGTCTCTCCATATCCAAAATAAGCTGAGGTTGTGTAATAAGAGCTGCTACACTTCCTGAACTTTTTCGGCTAAGAGCATCTGCAACCACATCTGCCTTCCCCGGGTGATACTGAATCCTTGCATCATAATCTTTTACAAGCTCCAACCAACGCCTCTGCCTCATGTTAAGCTCCTTTTGAGTAAAAATATATTTAAGACTTTTGTGATCGGTGAAGATATCACAAGTCTCTCCATACAAATAGTGCCTCCAAATCTTTAGAGCAAAGATCACTTCTGCTAACTCCAAATCATGAGTGGAGTAGTTCACCTCGTAAGGTTTAAGTTGCCTAGAAGCGTAAGCAATCACCTTACCGTGTTGCATCAAAACACACCCCAAACCCTTCTTAGAAGCATCACTATAAATCTGATAACCTCCTATTCCCGAAGGCAATGTAAGTATAGGAGCTGTTACAAGTCGTTTCTTTAACTCCTCGAAACTCTTCTCGCGCTCCTCATTCCACACAAACTTTGTGCCCTTTTTCATCAACTGAGTTAATGGCAAAGCAAGCAAAGAGAATCCTTCCACAAATCTCCTATAATACCCTGCTAAACCTAAGAAACTCCTAATCTCTGTCACCGTAGTAGGTCTCGGCCACTTAGTGATAGCCTCAACCTTCGCAGGATCCACCTTAATGCCTTCAGCAGAAACAACGTGGCCAAAAATGCAATTTGCTTCAACCAAAACTCGCATTTAGAGAATTTAGCATACAATTTCTCTTTCTGCAAAATTCCCAACACTGTTCGAAGATGTTCCTCATGCTCCTCCCTAGACTTGGAGTAAACCAAAATGTCATCAATAAAGACAATAATATATTGGTCTAAGTACTCCTTGAACACCCGATTCATCAAATCCATAAACACTATCGAAGCGTTAGTCAACCCGAATGGCATTACCAGAAACTCGTAATGCCCATAGCGAGTACGAAAAGCTATTTTAGGGACATCCTCATCTCTCACCCTCAACTGATGATAACCCGACCTCAAGTCTATCTTTGAAAAATACTTCGCCCCCTGAAGTTGGTCAAACAAGTCTTCAATCCTTGGCAATGGATACCGATTCCTGATAGTAATCTTGTTCATCTCCCTGTAGTCTATGCACAACCTCATAGACCCATCTTTCTTTTTCACAAATAAAACCAGAGCACCCCATGGCAAAACACTCGGCCGAATCACACCACGATCTAACAGCTCTTGCAACTGCTCCTTCAACTCCTGCAACTCCAATGGTGCCATTCGATACGGTGCCTTAGAAATAGGTCCCGCCCCAGGAACGAGCTCAATAGTGAACTCAACTTCCCGTTGCGGTGGTAACCCTGACAACTCCTCAAGAAACACATCGGGAAAGTCACGAACCATTGAAATATCCTCAATACGAGACTCGTCCTTAGAGGTATCCTTCACAAATGCCAAATACCCCTCACAACCCTTTGCCACTAACTTCCCAGCCTTCAAGGCTGAAATCAATTTCACCACTCTACTCGGCTGTGAACCCTGAAATACGAATTTCGGAGACTTCATATCTCCAAATATAACCTTCTTCGCGTGGTAGTTGATAGTGGCCTGGTGCTTATCCAACTAGTCCATCGCAAGAATAACATCAAAATCGTGCATACACATTGGAAGAAGATTGGCACTAAGAATCTTGTCCCCAAAACTGATCGGACATCCTCGATACAATTCAGAGATAATAACAGAAGTCCCCATCGGGGTAGCAATAGATATAACAGAATCTAAAGACAAAGATGGCACACCCAGGTGCCGAACAAAAGACTGAGCCATAACAAAATGAGTAGAACCAGTATCAAATAAAATAGAAGCCCCATGACTACCAACTAAAAGAGTGCCAGAAACAGTACCTGGCGCACTTGCCGCCTGATTATATGTCAAGGCAAACACTCGACCACCTTGACGCTGACCTCCATTGCCACCATGATCACCGCCTCCCCCATTACCACGTGGCCCGGTACAATCTCTAGCCATGTGACCCATCTGTCCACACAAGAAGCATGCACCGGTAACTCTATGACACTGTCTCCCAGGATGATTAGCCCCACACATAGCACAAGGAACTATCGAAATAAGATTTGGGTTACCCCCACCAGCTGGTCCCGGATAACGACCCTGATTCTGCCCCTGCTGACGATTCTACCCTTGCTACCGATTCTGACCATACCAAGGTAGCTGAAGCTAACGATTCTGCCCCTGCTGAGGCATCTGCTGATTACCCCTGTTCTAATTCTGGCCACGCCACTGCCCCTGCTGGACACCACGATTTTTGTTCCACTGACCACCTTGATTTCTCCCATGCTGACCCGAAGCTTGACCCTGCTGGTCATCTCTGTCCCTCTTCAGATTCCCTTCCGATTTAGAAGACCAAAAGTCCTGCCGCTCCATCTCAATGTTCTTGGCTGCATTAGCCACAGCCGATACATCCGCAAACTTGGTGTTAATGAGATGTTGCCGATACCTATAATGAATCCGCCACTTGAACTTCTCCGCCTGTTCCGCTGCGGTCCCTGCAGAGGTTCCCGCAAAACCTGCCAACCTGGTGAACCTCGTCATAAAATCTGTGATGGACTCATCATCTTTCTGCAGAATAGACAGATACTCTCTAGCATAGGCCTCTTTATCAGCAGCTGGAAAGTACTGCTGATAAAAGACCTCACAAAACTCTGCCCATCGAAGTGTCTCCACATACCCATCACCCTTTGTTGTTTTCATCGCTTTCCACCATCTCTGTTCATCCCCCTCTAACTTGTAAGCTGCAAGCAATACTCTCTGATTATCCGAGCACCCCAACACATCAAAAATCTTTTCTAGGTGTGCAATCCAATTCTCCGCATCAATTGGAGTCGAAGCTGAACTGAATGACTGTGGCTTCTGCTTCTGAAACCTCTCCAACCATACGTACATTGGAACCACCTGTTGATCAAGACCATCCGCATTCCCTTCCTCCTCGTTTGCCTGCGGACCTTTATTCCCCTAGTTCCCCTACTCAGGAATTTCTGGCGGCTGCTACATTGCATGTACCACCTGTGCCACCAACTGCGGTAAAGCCTGATTAACCGCCTAATTCACCAAGTTAGCCAATTGAGCATTAATCTGGTCATTAGGGTGCTCATCGAGCTGACCATCACCTCTTCCCCTATTGTTACCTCGCCTCCCAGCAACTCTAGCGGATCTACGAGCCATCTAAGAAAGAGATCAACGAATATCAGCAAAATAGATTAGAGACAGATTTGAATATAGCTGAACAGAAAATCAAACTGAACAAAACCTAACCCAGAATTCTACCCATAACTCACAGGTCAAACCTAAATAGGTCTTCTACAAGAAAGAACCTAAGCTTTGATACCAACTCTGTAACACCCCCTTCCCGAAATAGAAAGGGAGGTTACTCAAAACACAACAAAATCGAACGAAACCTCTATGCCACGAAAGAATAATATTTCACCAATAAATATCAAAAGGTCAAACCAAAATAAATGCCAACAGACTCAAACTCAAATCTAGAGTATTTATTATAACTCAAAATAAAATCCATCTATCAAGCCTAAACAGAATATCTAAATCATTGGATCGAATGGAGCTCTCATCACACCTGCCCTTGAACCCCCTGATTACCTGCCGGAAGAAAAACAAAGGATGAGCCAAACGCCCAGTACAGATATAGGATACAAGAATAATGAAACGAAATAACTAACTCAATAAATGAACTGAACTGAACTAAAACGAACAAAACTAACACAATAAAATAATAGGCTGAATCAAATGGCTGGGTGTTATTTCATACCGAGCTCAAAACAAAACAGAAATATACCTTGCCACACAGGCAAGTCAAATAAAGCCACACAGGCAAGTCACACACATTGGACCGCGAATTCAATGCATGCAAAATCGGAAGGCGTGTTTGGTACAAACATCGCCACTCCGCAGAACAGAACAGAACAGAAAACTAGGGTCGACCCATATGCCTCCCACAATAAAACACCAAATGGCCAACTCCCACTGGAGCACAAAACGGAGACGCCGTGGACTGATCACACCGCCACGAAAAGTGTCATGCCTCTCGTGCCAAGAAGACATGCCTGTGGTACCCCCACAGGTGGTTATAGCTCAGGTATACCCTACGGTATATTCTAACAAAAATATTATATCACAACATATGCGACATAACATCAACACAAAGGGTTCTAATGTGTACATGTTAAATCGAACCAATCAACACGAGTCTCCAAAAATATTAACATGTACTTTCTACAAATATCGAAATAAATACTAAACATGATACACTAGATCAAGAGTACAAACACAAGTTCTACGTATCTCTACCAAGACGAAACTATCACAAGAATTTGAGAACGAACGATCATGAGAAACAATAACCGTTTTCGAAACGAGAAACAAAACGAACAAATTAAATTTAATAAGAGAATCGCTGAAGGAGTACGAAATCCGTACCTGGAATAAGCAATGTAATACCCAAAATTATATTCCAAAAATTATTCGTTAAACTCCTTCCGTTCGAACTAAAAAAAATATTAAATAAATATAAATACGTTTGCAAAATATTTCTTTCATCTTAACTCGTTAATTAACTCATATTATTATTATTATTATATAAACAACACATACACAAAATAGGCTTCACTACCTTCCGTTTTTTTTTTTTTTTTTCAAATTTGTTAATCACCCTTTTTCAAATTCTTAATATATATATATATATATATATATATATATATGTTATGTACTCCCCGATCTCCCCCCATGTTCACTAGTCCCAGACCCGTTAACCAATTTTTATTTTATATATATAAATAGTAAATCAACTATTGCAGGTAATAATTACGCTTTATTAGCCATATATATGTGCAGGTTTGCTGATTGCAAAGCAATAATTACGGTTTATATATATATTTTTTTTAAATTATTAAATCAGAATCATGTAAAGTACTAAATCAGAACATGTTATGCAATATGATTAATTGTATATATATTATATATACATCTGGGTGTATCAATTGAGTATATATATAAATATATTTACAATGATTGCTATATTCCCCAACAATCTTAATAACAAGACACATGCAGAGACTTACATGTATATCAAAAAGAAATTCAATTCCTCTTCCTCTTCTTATGTTGCCGCCACTGTTCCTCTTTTCCTTATGTTCTTTTACGTATCAACAAATGCCAGTAGGATTAGGTTTTAGTTATTATTAATAGACCTTATTAATTCTCCTAATTATAAAAGGATTTTAATATTAAACAAATATAAATTAGACCCAATTATTATTAAGGCCCAATTAATGTAGTCCACATAAATTAAATACAATTTGACTCAAAGCACAAGAAAAGCCCAAATTAAAAAAATATTTAAACATAAATTTTAAAATATCATTTTTTTTATTTATTTAAATATCTGGGTATTACAGTTACTATTATGTTGTTTTTTGGTTAATGTTTTATGATGTTCTGGTTACTGTTATGTTATTGTTATGTTGTGAGTCGGCTACCAGTATGTGTTTTTTATGATCAATGGTTAATGTTTTATGATGTTCTGGTTACTGTTTATTACATTCAGGTTCCTTAAATGGGGGTTGGTAACATGATGTGTCTGTGTTGGTTACTGTTAAATTATGTTTTGGTTACTATTATTTTATGTTTTGATTACTGTTATGTTATGTATTGGTTACTATTAGATTATTGTTATTATGTTATTATTTGTTGGTTATTATGAAACTGTTTACAATATAGTGGTTGATTAGATTGGTTATTATTTAATGTTCAAGTCTGATTTGGTAGTGGTATAGTAATATTGTAATTTATAATGTTAGCATGTATACTAATATTATGATTTTATATTGAAGGACTGACAAATTCCCGGGAAAGAATGACCAAATTGAACCTGCTTTTTTATTTGAATCTATTCCGATATCATCAAAAATATAGTTCTACAAACTGAAGACTCCTGGACAGTGGTTAGATGACGATGTGAGTTTTTTATTGTTTCAAATTATGTTGTGATAGTTATGGTTACCTTATTCATCTGGTTAAGTGACTAGTGTTAACAGTACTGGTTACTATATTACAGATTTATATTTTTTTAGCAATTGTTAATATCTTTTGGATTTTATTTTTTTGTTTTGGTTCAGCACATAAATATTGCATTATACTACTTCCGTAAACTAGCCAGACACTCCGATAGCGTTCATATAAGGGCAACGACCACGGATTGTTGGTTTCACGACAAGATGACTGCTCTTTTTGAGGAATACATGAGTAAAAAGGCTGATAAGAGTATCTTGTCTGGGGAGGATGATGTTGTCGAATACATCCATGGGTTGTTCATGGATGTTAACACACCTTGGGTCAACGTTGATTTCGTGTTGTTTCCCATTCATATGTCATCGTCGGATCACTGGTTTTTGCTGACATTTGACGTGCATCGCAGACGTTTAACAGTTTACAATTCTCTGCAGCCAAATAGGAAAACAATGCAGACAAAAATTTCAGATGTTTGTGAGCCCTATATCTTCATCCTACCCACAATACTATGTAAGAGTGGTTTTTGGAGGGATAGGTCTGATATTGACTTCGGTAGTGAACCGTATCGTAACAAGGATGAAGATGATATAATTGAATTGGAATTTGCAGAAGGGGTACCTGAACAAACTGAGGGGTAAGGTTTACATGGTTTACATTTATTTAATTATTACATATAGCATGATTTTAGTTTTGATGTTTGTTTTATTTTGTTTGTTTGTGCAGTGATTGTGGGATGTTCACAATTTGTTTTGCTGAGCATGTCATTCACCAGAAGTTTGCTGAAATTCCTATTCCATTCCCCATTCCAAAGTATCGGAAGAAATTATGCACAAACCTGTATATGCATGCTAGGAATAAACAATTAGAGGGATATGAGTCTGATAGGGAATTTCCAGGAAGATTTGTACCAGATTTTGATTATTAGTTCGGTTCTCATTGTATTTTCCTTATAAAATGTGGTTCGTACATTGATTTTGTTGGATATCCATAACCATTTGTTATGGTTAGTGAGTTTTTAATGTTTGGTGCAGCTTATGTAAATGTTATTACAGTTTTTGATTATATCACCAGATGTTTGACATTGTTTGTTGGTTCGTATTTGTTACTTATAAGTTGTTTGATACATTTGTTTGAAAGATGCAGTGGGGTAACCAAACATGCATAGAAGGGTAACTATTTTATTTTTTGTTAGTAACCAGATAGTATAAATATCAAGTGTTAAATGTAATATGAGTGTGCCCCATTTATATAGCTTATGGATACTTATAAATTACATAGCTATAAAAGTTATTTGGAAATGGTCAGTTGGTAGCTAAACATGCATGTATAGGTAACCATTTTAGTTTTTGTGAGTAACCAAATACACATAAAAATTCTTCAGAACAGTTTCCATCAGCTATTTCAGTTGTAATGTTAGGTTGGTTTTCAAACCTTATATATAAGATAACCATTTTAATTGTTGTTAGTAACTAGATTGTTAAAGCTTGTTTCTAGCCTGTTATCAAGTGTTAAATGCATATAATTTATTTATACTATGTCATCATGACTGAATCAGAAACTCCAATTAAGCTTTCCCATTTATATATATAATGGTTACTTATAGATCACATTAAAAAAAATAGTTTGAGATGTGCAGTTGGTATCCAAATATGCATGGATGGGTAACCATTTTTGTTTTTCTTAGTAACCATATTATTGAAAGCTTATATTGGAAAATTTATCAAGTGCTAAATGTACATGTGAGAGTTATCATTTATCCAGCTGTTGCTGATAATAGCAGCAGCGTGCGGACAAGGAATCTCATGGTACTGAAATTTACGGCATGTGCATGACCTTTGTTCGATGTCAACAATATATTGTTTGGTGACATCGTAAACAGTGAAGATCAATAGGTTTGATGTCTCAACCTACAACACAAATTAAGTGTGTCGTTAGTATGTATAAATGTTTAGTTTGTTTACATCGAAAGAATGGCAGTTATACGTAATGTTGGTAACATTACCAGCATAAACAGGTAACCATAACTCAAGTAAGCAGTAACCAAACCATAATATGATAGTAACCAGAAGAGAATTTAATGGTAACCAAAACAAAAACACACATGTAATCAAACATAGTTTAGGTAACTTATGTATACCAAACAATTATAGAGTAACCATAACAAAATATAAAAGTAACCATAAAATGAACATAATTTAAAATGACATGATAATAAACAATAATAGTTTAAAATGCACAAAATGATAGTGAAGCAAACCAGACCCATATACAATGATAGTAACATAACATAATACAACATACTATTCTCATAATATTCTCAGCATAATACCCTCAGTATAATATTATCAGCATACTATTCTAAGCATATAAAGGTAACCATACCATAATAAAGCAGTAACCAAAACCATAATATGACAGTAACCAATAAATGAATATTCAGTTGTAATAATTTAAATTTTGTATTTGTTACCTTAAATTTCTTTGATTTAGTGATATTTGATTGCAACTTTGCCTCAGCTGTCGTGGAAAGTGTAATGAATGTTGATATGGCTGCTTGTTTGTTTGTGAAATACCATCATTGAATCATACAACGGATGCATTCAATCATTGTTATAACTGGAAGTTCCCTGATCCCCTTGATTGCATTGTTGATAAATTCCGCTGTGTTTGAAGTCATTGTCGAGTACTTGCTTACAGTCCCATGGAGCCTCGTGCACTTCTCCAACTTGACCTCTTCCTCCAAATATGTCCTTATTTGAGCATCAATTGCATCAAGTTCACCCATGTGTTGTTCAATGGTGTAAGCTCTACAAGCCCCATTGTAAGCCTGTTTGAGTTCTTCTCCTCTCTTTCTGAATCTATTTTTTATATTTTTCAATACATGATATGTACACGAACCATGCATGACATCGGGAACACAAAATTCAGTCCCTGTACAATGGCTTCATGTCTATCTGAAACAATGCATTGGCCTTCCCTAACTCCACAAGCATTTCTCAAATTTACGAAAAACCATCTCCAAGATAATTCATTTTCGCTGTCAACTACTGCAAAAGCAACCAGAACAATGTTTCTGTTTGCATCCTGCGTGCTTGCTATCAGGAGTGTGCCCCAGTAGGTTGATTGTATGAACGTGCCATCAATTACAATGATTGGAAAGCAATGATGCCATGCTTGAATGGATGCTCCAATGGCAAAGAATAGATATTTGAAACGACCATTTGCTTCCAACTCTAGGGATGTGACGGAACCTGGTATGAAATTTTAGCAATGTCATTATAGTTCAAGTAGTAGACGATATCCAAACTAGTAGCAGATGGTAACCATTTATATGTTTAATGGTGTGCAACTAATTATGATAATATTATTTTCAACACAGTGCATATGGTGTCCAAAATGTAATTAAATTATGTTATTGTCAGTATCACATTATTGTCTGGTTACTTCTTTATCATGTTATGGTTACTGCTATCTTATGATTTGGTTACTGTTATTGTGCACTCAATGTGGGATTTTGGTCACTTTTATATAGTGTTGTTGATACTATGTAATTGTTTAGTTTACATGGGTTGCCTAAATTGGGTTTGATCTACATAATGTTATTGTTTTGGTTACCATTAAAACATGTTCCGGTTACTATCAACAATGGTTTGGTTACTTATTTAATATGGTATGGTTATATGATAGCAACCAAAAACTAATTTGTTATACTATTTTCTTTACTGTCATATAACTGTTTGGATACTTATTTATTATATTTTGGTTACTGTTATCTTATGATTTGTCTAATATCATTGTAACCAACCTGTACATAATGGTAATCATGTTATTTTTTGTTAGTAACCAGACAGTTATACATGTATATGTTTCAGACAGTTTCCATCAGCTATTTCAGTTAAAACGTTAGGTTGGTTTCAAAACCCACATATAAGGTAACCAGTTTAGTTTTTGTTAGTAAACAGATAGTTATAAGCTTGTTTATGGCATGTTATCAATTGTTAAATGTATATGTTGGAATACAGCTGGTAACTAATCATACATAATAAGGTAACCAATTCATTTGTATTGGGTATCCAACTAATTAGATAAACAAATAAAGTGTTTTAGAGTGTTACCTGGATTTGTTTTCTCCAACATGTGTAACCATGATGGGATCAGTGAGTAGTCGTGTGGACTTCCTCTCACCTTCTCCAATGCTTTCTCCTTTGATCTCCATGCTTTTTGGTAAGAGATAGACACATTATACTCTGTCATCATGTCCTCCACAATATCGGTTGGTGTGTATATTTTCTTCAGATTTGTTAATATGTGCATTATGCATTCACTAACCAACTCACTATTTGCCTGTCTGTGGTCTCCCAGCAGTACGTTGACTGAACACGTGTGGATGTCATTGAATGCTCTCACCTTGAACATACTGGTTTTTCGAAACCTTGATGCTCTCATCTTCCATCTGCAATTTTCATTATCTATGCACACTAGCACGAGGTCTCTACAACTTGTTCGTTCAACTTTGTGTTGTCTGTTTTTCTTGATTGAATGAAGCCACATTGCTTGTGATAGGATTTTCTTGTCTTTGTAAGTTTGATGTACCTTTACTTCACGTTCATTTGGATCTGTTATGACATCATCAGATCGTTCTTGTGTGTATGATATGTCATTTTGTCTGTCTTGTTGTTGTTCAATAACTTCCATGGCAAGCTGATCAGCATATTGCGTTCCAATTTGGCAATCTTGTGTTGCTAGCGGTACAAGTTCTGAATTCAACTGTGTTGATCTGATAGGCGTTACATTGTGAATTCTAGTTTCTTCTACATTTATCAAGTTCTGAAAGATTGTTGTGCGTCCCCTGCTGTGTACATTCTCTATAATCAGTGGGAATTTACCTTGCTCATCTGATTTTCGGCTGACTTCCATAAAGAAGCTAAAGGTTGCTTCATCTGATATACTGATCGGTGGAATGTCGTTTTTAATCTGACATTTGATTGACAATGTTGTTTTGTTCGTGTCTAGCCGTATTGCATTGCATACCAAGCTTTGCATTTCTCTGAATGAACTAGTTGATGGAACTAGTAGGCCGGTAACTTCAAAATTGTTGTATTGGTTACTGTCAGTCCACGTTCCGTTGAAATAAAGTACAACTGGAATCATCTCCATTGTCTGACAACTGGATAAACATTGAACAGTAACCAAATATAGATTAGACAGTAACCAATATACATGTAACTAGTAACTAGAACATAAAACACATTTTTAAATGCATTTTATAATCAGAACAATGACTTTGTTACCAATTTTAAGTCCAACAGTTGTATGAAGGTAACCAATTTAGTCAATAAGTAACCATCTATATAAAACAAATAAGTATAAAACACACTAATATTATACAGTAACCAAATCAATATTATACAATAACCAAATTAATATTAGACAGTAACCAACATACATATTCTTAGTAACCATAACATAAAACACATGTTTCATTTCATTTTACAGTCAAAACAACCAGTGTAGTAACCAATGTAGTTAATAAGTAACCATCTATATAAAACAAATCAGTATAAAAGACAATAATAGTAACTGGCAACCGAATCAACATTATACAGTAACCAAATCTATAGTAGACAGTAACCAACACATATATACTTAGTAACAAAAACATGTAGCCAAATTTTCCATACATGTTACTTTGTGACCAATTAGAAATTCAACAGTTGTATAAAGATAACCAATGTATCTATTAAGTAACCATTAATATAAAAAACATATATAACCAAATCAACATTATACAGCAACCAAATTCAGATTACACAGTAACCAAAATGTATATACTTAGTAATCGTAAGATAAACTACATTTTTTCAAATCAACATTATACGCTTAGTAACCAGAACCTAAAACACTTTATACAGCAACCAAATTCAATGTAGACAGTAACCAATATGTGTCTACTTAGTATCCACCAATATCAAACACATTTTTTCATGCAGCTTACAACCAGTACACTCAGTAAAAAATTCAGTAACCAAATCAATATTATACAGACACCAAATCATCATTATACAGTAACCAAATATATTGTTATTAGTAACCAATATAAATAATTATAATTAGACCATAAAACACATTGTTACATGAATTTTACAATCAAAATACTCAGTATATTGACCTTATGACTAATTAAAGTCCGAACAAATTATTGAAGGTAATCAATACATGATAATTTAGTAACTACGGGTAAATATATGAGAATATACTTTAAAACAAATGTAGCAGTATACAAATTTGTAAAAAATCAATCACCAATAAACAAAATTTATAGTATTAATGTTTCTGGTTACTGATCATAACTCGAAAGCATAAACATCTTGTTTACTTACCTATGAAATTTCGTAATCACTGATCGCATATCTCAAATTTGCTTTTGTTCGTGACTGTTATGCTGTTATGGAAACTTCGAAGGCTTGTTTGGAAACAATTGTGTCGTCTGTTGATTTTGCCGGTCTCAAATGTTCGGCATATTTCGTTTTCCGATCTGCAAAACTCGTTCCGTTGTTTTCGTGTTAGTTTGAATTTGGGATGTTAGTTGATTGTCGATATCATAAAGTTAAGTAACTGACGTGTATGAAGTTAATGGTCCTTAATTGTAGGTACGTATTAATTGTCAAAATTGAGATTTGCGGTAGTTTTGTAATTATTTTCTTGATGTATGGTTATTGTAATTACTTTCTAAATGTTCTATAGTAATGTAAATGACCCTAAATAATAAACGTACATGGGCCAACATTAAATCCAGTCTACTAATAGATAGAGCTACACCATGGCCAAGCTCAAATAATCACGCCCCAACATTGTCCCCAGTTTTTAAAATAAGAGAGTATACAAAATAGATTGGGTTGCACCATGGCTAGCCCCAAATAATCACATCCCAACAGTTATATTAAGGGGATTTAAGATGCAATTTTTATTTGGAAATTGAGGTTTTTGTTTGTTTTCTGGTTTTCTCATTCAGTTATGGCTTACGCTTAAAAAAAGGTTCAGTTATTCTAAATTGTGATGTTGACGGAAGATTATGCAAGTAACTTTAATTTTTTAAGTGCTGAGATTTGTATTTGATTTATACACTTTGAAAAGATTAATCATACGAAATTAAAATTTAGACACCTCTAGTCGATAAGAGAGCAATGCAGTTGTGTTTGCTAAACTCCTCTTTGTATGATTTATGGTTTGTTTATTAGAATTGAACATTAATCAACTACAGAGTACAAACACTATCTTTTGCAACAAGTGGAAGTGGATGCCAAAGTAAGCTGGTATGGGGTGGTAAGAGTGCTCAAACTAAGAAACAAGAGTTTTGTTTACTGTACTTCATAATTTCAATTCTTGTGACCCTATAGTGAGCTTTGGTAAATTAATTATTTTTGTGATATCTCCAAAGGAAAAATTAGACTCTCATTTCTGACAGAAGTTATATGCAAGTAGGCTTATTAACCCAATCCTTGTATTATAAATCTTCACTTTCATAGGTGCTTGTACAGTAAAAATTATGCAGTTATTTGATTTTTAGTGTTTAGGACATTAGGTGGTAAGATTTTTTATTCGTTTCTCTATTGAGTTGTTTATTTGATATGTATTTCCTTTAGTTTAACATCTATTTTTTGTACGTGTGTATGTTCGGTGTTCAGCTCTGTTTTTCTCAGCAAAATTTGATTATTTATTATATTGAGGTTTTATATTATAGTTGTGACATGTATTAAAACATACTGTAGGAGTAATCTTATTCGGTTAGGTTTCTCCAACAATGTATACATTGTACTCCCTCCCTCCCAAAATAATTGTTTAGTTTTGACTTTTTTAGTCAAATTAACTATTTTTTAAAACTATTTTTTGTACTATTTTTGCCAAAATATAAGTGAAGAGGTTATAACAAAAAAAAGTATATACAATTTACTACTAATACTAATTTTTATAATGTTAAAAATATATTTATACATGCTTAATTATTAATTTTAAAAATAGTCAATTTGACTAAAAAAAAATCAAAACTGACCAATTATTTTGGGACGGAGGAAGTATCTTCTTCATAACCCTACTGCCTAAATGATTGCGACTTTTATGTACGTAGCTTGAATTAGTGTGATCTGTTTAATTGTGAACTACTGATTTCAAAACCAATAATGGAGGGAATTTGTAGTTGTTGGTCATGATAATTTAGCATTGAAATAAATTGTTACATTTTCTCGTCTTAAAAGGAAAATGGCGCAAACAACAAAAAAGAGAAGAACGAAGTCCATCCGGAAGAGATTTGATAGATTGAAACTACCTAATGATATGCTTATTTCAATCCTAATGAAACTAATGAATATAATTCCATTGCAAGTTCCATTTTATGATAACTCAAACATAATTTACCTAATGATTTGATAAGAGAGTAAAATTCCACTGCAAGTTCCATTTTATGATAATTCAAACATAATTTATTATAGAAGATTTAATAGTTGAGGTCACAAGGTAAGGTACAAAATTTAACATCTAACATGGGGAGATTAGTTTTAAGTTTTACTCAGGGCTTGACTTCCTTTATTTTGGAAAGCTGCAGCTAGCTTTGTACATTTTGTTTTGGATGCTGGGACTCATAGTGCAGATCATAGGTTCTGCTTTGTGCATCTCTATAGTAACTTCAAGGTAGCAGGGCACATAAGTTTAGCAGTGAAGGAAATATTGTGGAATGCTGCTAAAGCAACCTAGGCCAGTTCTTGGAAATATTGGATGAACAAGCTGAAGGAAGCTTATCCTAATAAGGCTGTTGAATGGTTGCATGACAAGCCTCCAAGACAATTGCCCATTTTAAATATGTCATTAACTCAATGGGTACATGGGGATCTTTGTTCTGTAAAACAGAAAAGGATAGAAAAGTCATTAACTCCTTGATTCTTTTATCATAATTCCTGATTATCTGAACGAATTCAATTCCCTATTTGTGTCGAGTCAATTTATTTTCTTTCTGTTTTTAGAAGGGAAGGAATATTCAGGTTTCGATTTCTGTTGGAACAAGTAGAGGATTTAACTATTTTCCATATATGTAGGTTTATTGTTATTGAGTTTTATGTTCAATAGAATATATTAAATCTATAGTTCTGTTTCTATAATTGACTATTCCCCAACTGCAAGTCTGAAACTTTGTACACTGTTTTTTTATTTGTTTGATTAAGTTGATGTGATATACATATACCACCTTTTCCCCCTATTAATATCTTTCATCTTCATGGATGATTAATCGTCTGCTTTTCCATCATTGAATATTAACGTGTCTTTAATTGTTCTCTATCTGCCCCACAAAAATTGATGAAATGAAAATCACATATCATTTACTTATTCAAGAGTAGGCTGTTCTTCAAATTTCCTGCAACTATTTATAGAGTAATGTCACTCTCACCTTCCTGATGCGAAGAAGTTACTTATAACTATCTTTCAAAATTACTAACATTTATTCCATAATTAGACATTAGAAACATTTGTTGTAAAAACTGGTAATATGGTGAAATTGATTATATTAAATTATCCACCAGATAGATCTTTCTTTTAGCTATTAAAATTTTTCTGGTGGTTCCATAGTGTTAATTCTTCCCATGCTTTAGTGTAGGCCCATGATCTGTGGTTGCATATGCTTTTGTTTCCTCTCCCTATGTGGGCCATATTGTGTGCAGATTTATACTGATTATGTTGAAGTTAAGATCCCGACGGCTTTGTATTGATATACTACGGCTTTTCATTAGAGACTTATTTTTGGCCTTTTAGTTGGCTTACTATAGATCTCTAATTCACGTTGGTCTTTGTTTTGATCTGTTATTGTATTGTGAAGTGGCCAAGGGTCTTCTTGTTTTCCTCTGTCTTTCTGACACTTGCTACACTCCAATCCTCTCTCTACATATTTCTCTTGGCCATAAGCTACTTGGATCCCTATATGCCCGTTTCTTTGAGAAATGTTATATCATGTGTTGCTTGATACTTTTGGAATTTGGCCTAGTTGTAATCTGAAGGTACTTATTTCTTTAAAGTTTGTAGTGTTCTCAAATTTGCGAGACCCTCAACTTCTGGACTTTTTTCTCTTTTTAGTTAAATAAACTTGGTTTTATCTTATCTTAAGCTAGTTTTGATCGGTGGAAGGTAACTTATTAAACATAACAAGTTATCTGATACTGTGCTGCCTCTTATAAAAATAAATAAATTATATCTTACTCTGAAAATGGTTTTCCTTGTGTTTTCAGATTATTATCAAAAACTGGCCCATAATGATTTCTGCATTGAGACTATTGAAGAACCGAGTTTAGTGAGGTTTGTTATATTTATTGTGATCTTTGTTGAATTCTAAAGCTTATTAATTTTTCTAAACTAGCTTGTGAGGTATCTGGTAGCGAGATGAGCTGAGGCCAAAATCAATTTCTAAGCACTTTTTCTAAATGAGGCATGCCTAAACATGATGAGCTCAGTTCAGTTGTAAACCCAATATGAACTACTTACATACTAGCTAGATCTGTAGATGTTTCATATAGAAGGTGTGGAGACAATGGAGTGATATTGCTTTTCTTGTTCATGCTTGGCAAGTTTCTTATCCTGCACGCTTTGCAGGTTACTTATCACACTCTTCGTTTCCCTATAGATGTAATTCAGAATATTCTAGAAGGAGCATCTATATTATTCAGACGTCTTAGCTTACGAGATTTTGTTAGGATTGAAGGTTGGTTTTTGCCATCTTCTACTCTTGTATTGTCTTTTTCAGAGAACAAGTATGAAAAAACCGAATCAGGAATAGTAATATTTACTGTAAATATTCAACTATTGTATTGTCATGTTGATGTGATTGATTTTAAATGATGTATATAATATTTTTTATGTTTTATTTTATATTGTATTTGTGTTTGTTGAGTAAATGTGCATTATTAATTAATTTTTTTTGAAATTTAAAAAGATTATAGCGACGGTCATCGACTGTAACTATAGTGTTCTAGAAAACACAAGTCAATAGCAACGGTCGTTGAGTGTCGCTATAGACATCTATAGCTACGGTCATGACCGTAGCAATAACTTTCAGTGACCGTTGGTAAAGACCAAATACACGGTTTGACATGACTTATAGCGACGATCGTAAACCGTCGCTATAGGTCAAAAGATCGTCGCTGTAGTATTTATCGGCAACTTCTATGGCGACGGTCGCTAAAACCTTTAGTGGCGGTCTTTTGGCTTATAGCGATAGTTGACGACCGTCGTTATATGCCGATTTTCTAGTGGTTTAAATTGTTAAAAAATATTAATTAATAAATAATATATTTGATTAAACTATAAAAAATGAGTACTAATATATTAGCATATATTAATAGATTTTAGTAAAAAATTAAAATTATATTATAGTTATATATTAAAATTTCATAAAAAATATCTATACTAATATATAAATAAAATATTATTATATTAATTAAATATTTAAAATTATTAAATAGAATAAATATTTATACTAATAAATATTATCTTTAAAAATATTGATACATATAAAAAATAGAGATTAAACATAAAAATAAAAGTCAATTAAGAAATAATATCTAGCATGCCTAATTCAATTCGTAATTTGCAAAATCTATCTAAACTTAATGGTTTAGTGAATATATCAGCAATATTTAATTCAATATCAATGTATTCTAATTTAATAATGTCATTATTAACATGATAACGTAAGAAATGATGTCTAATATCTATATGTTTTGACCTAACATGCAATATAGTATTTTTGCTTAAGTTAATAGTACTTGTATTATCACATAAAATTGACACACAATCAAATTTTAAGTTGTAGTCTGCAAGAGTCTGTTTCATCCACAGTATTTATGCACAACAACGTGCAGCAGCAATATATTCAGCTTTAGTGGTTGAAATATATATGGAGCTTTGTTTCTTAGAAATCCAAGAAACTAAACATCCTCCTAGAAACTGACAAGTACCACTAGTACTTTTTCGATCAACATGATGACCTGCATAGTCAGAATCTGAAAAATACACAAGATTAAATGGTTGATCTTTAGGATACAATAAACCTAGGCCTGTGGTTCCTTTAAAATATCAAAAAATTCGTTTTACTGCAACTAAATGTGGTTCTTTATAATTTGCTTGAAATCTAACACATTTACCGACGCTGAACATAATGTCAAGTCTTCTTGTTGTTATATATAGAAAACTTCCAATAATTCCTTTATACTTCTTTGTGTCAATACTTTTTCCATTTTCATCAGCAGTTAATTTATCAGTAGGTGACATAGGAGTATTAAAAGGTTTTGCAGATTCTAAATCAAATTTCTTGATTATTTGTTTTGTAATATTTACATTGATATATATGAATACTTTTTTCTCCTTGTTTGATCTGCAATCCAAGGAGGAAGTTTAATTCTCCCATCATACTCATTTCAAATTCTTTACTCATGCTTTCAGAAAAATCATTGCATATAGTAATATCGGTAGAACCAAAAATAATATCATCAACATAGATTTGTATAACAAGAATATCGTCATTCTTATTTTTAGTAAATAGAGTAGTATCAACAGTACCCCTTTTAAAATTATTTTCTAAAAAAAATTTACTTAGTCGTTCATACCATGCTCTGGGGGACTGTTTTAAACCTTATAAAGTTTTATGTAATTTATAGACATATTCAGGATGATTAAAATCTTCAAAATCAGGAGATTGTTTAACATAAACTTCCTCTTCTGATGAGTGAGTTTTATACATACGAATTGGATATCTTTTAGGCTTAATTCTTTGTTAGCTTTAAGTATTTTTAGTGTTCTTTTACTTGTTTTTGTGTTTGTGTTGTAGGAAAAGGGCTTCGGAGGGTCAAAACATGAAAAATGGAGCTTAATGGCATTTTTGTAATTTTCAGTCACTAATCACCCGCCTAGGCGGGCATGTCGAGAAGAAAATGCTGATTTTTAGAAGTTGATTCGGAAAAGGATTCGAAGAGTTGATTTGAAGAAGGATCACCAGAGGGCTATAAAAGGAGAAGAATGCACAAGGATTAGGGAGTTAGATTCCATTAGATTAGTTTAGATTAGATTTCAATTAGATTAGAAAAAACCTTAGTTGGAATTGGATTGAAGATTGAAGCAACTTGGAAACCATTGAAAATCAAAAGCAGGAGCAAGAGTGAGCATGAGATTTGCTGACAACATATTCTATTTTCTTCTCTACTCTTATTTTTATCTTTTAATGTTTATTCAATTGTGGATTCTTGGTTTTGATTCAATAATACTGAACTAAATCTTTTGTTTAAGATTACAATGGATTTTATTGCGTAGTTTAATTTACTATGCTTCTCTATTAATTATTATAATCTATCATGGGGATTGTCTATTGTGATTTGGACTTAATTGTGTAAATGTCTAGCTAACAATTACTGTGATAATCTATATGAAATTGAGAGCCGGATTATAGATTTAGATCTGATCGTAATAGCATGTGATTGTATTTTTTTCATGGCGTTGGAATTCATAATTTATGTTTAGGATAGAGATATACCTATGCATCGCATGTAATCTGGTAAAGAACTTGTGCTTGAAATCTTTTTTAATTATAATTCACATAGAGATATAGTGGATTAGTTAATTAGGGTGTTCTTCTTAATTCTAGCATATGTAGATTTAAGTTGATTTGAGTATGATGCATTGAGAGATGATCATATTTATTTATGTGTTCTTGATTAACAATTCAGAATAGTGAGCATAGTTGATAAGAAGTGTATAAACTTAAGTGAAACAATAAGTGAAGTTGCGATCTTAACTCTTTATAATCTTATTTTAACTAGTGGTAATTAATATTAGTGTAATTAAATAGTTTAATTCAAAACTTTAAATGAATTGTTTAAATAAAATTAGTTTGGTTAAGAGTTAGTATTTGGTAATTTTTATTAAATAATTCCTCGTGGGAATAATACTTTACTTTCACTTTATTACTTGTTGACCACGTATACTTGCATGTTGTGCGTAACTAGATTTTACCCAACATCTTCTATAACACCATTTAAAAAAGTAGATTTGGCATCCATTTGAAACAATTTAAAATTTTTATGGCATATAAATGCTAATAACATACGTATAGATTCAATTTTAGTAACAGGAGCATATGTTTCATCATAGTCAATACCTTCAAGTTGATTATACCATTGTGCAACTAATCTTGCTTTATTACGTACTACAGTTTTACTTTCATCTAATTTATTACGAAAAACCCATCGAGTTCCAACAATTGAAATATCCTCAGGTTTTGGAACTAATTCCCAAACTTTGTTTCTAGTGAATTGTTCAAGTTCATCTTGTATAGCCATTATCCAGTCTTCATCTAATAGGGCATCTTTTATATTTTTAGGCTCAATTAGAGACAAGAAAAATAAATGACCAGCCAAGTTATGTGCTTGTGATCTAGTAAGGACTCCTTTAACAATATTACCAATTGTCGACGTTGGGTAAAATCTTCTGGACATATCTTCCTTTCCCTAAATTTTTGAATGTCTTCTACCCTTGTTTGTCTTATCTATTTTATGAAGGGTGAAGGTTTTTAGGAAAAGGCCAACATGTATCATGTCGACAATTTGAAAGGTTTACAGAGTCGCCAGTTGGTATATTTGAAATGGTTGTACCAACTCAACCGAGTTTTGTTTGTTTTTACAAGTAGGCCCAATTACTGGACGCTGTCGAAACTTGGCCTTGGAAATCGAGATTCATAAAGTTCGAGGGCTTGGTTAAGCAGGGGGAAGGTGTTAGGCACCCCCCGACTTTCGTGGAACACGGTTACCGCATCTTTTTAATTTTTCCCTTTTTATTTGCAATTGTGTGTGTATGCTTGAAGTAATTTGAGCCTACGTTTGTTTGATTTGAAAATAGTGTAGTGCTTTGTTGGACCTATATATGAAGGGCTTGATTTATTTGAAAAGTCCTTTTTAGACAAGATATGAAAATGACATTTTGAAAGATGGTTTTCAAACCCTTGCGCTCGCATAGGAATTGAAGTCTTTTGATACTTCAATTTTATTTTGTTCCGCATTCGACTTGATTTGGATGTTTATTATCGGGATGCGAAACATCCTCGACCAAAGAATGTATAAACAAGTGTCGGTCTTCTTATGGGCATGGAAGCCATCTAAGTGACCCTAGCACTGCAAACCACGTTTCACTATGTTGGGACCTTAAATCCGGATAACCGTTTTAAGGTCCATCTGATTTACATTTACAAGAAAAAATTGGCAGGATGTATTTACAATATGGAGTTGTCCATCATGAGAATCGGATTTAGATTCGTGTGGTTGATCATTAATCCCATGATTCCTAGGCTCACAGAGAATGATCAATAAAACCTGCACAACACAGATATTCACATAGAATGCAAATTGTACTCTAGACGTCACAAAACCAAGGATTCATCAGTTAAACCCTTGCGTGCGAGTAGCCAAAGCTTCCCGTTTTCGCTAGATATGGATCTAGGGTCACGTAGTCGCTTTAATATTTACAAAGCTAGAAAAAACTAGATTTAAATAAATATTAGTCATTCTAGTTTTTCGATTCTGGTTTAACCGATTTTGAACCGTCTGAAAGTCAGAAAGGGCTAAATTTAGATGAATCTAATCCATAATATTTACATTAATGCAGATTCATATCAAATGAATATTTAAAGAAAATATTTAATCATATTGAATAAAGAATATATATATATATATATATATATATTTATATATATACAAAAGCTGTAAAGGGCCACGGATTTTCAATCTAGGCCCGACGAAGAAATGGAAATATATATATATATATATATATATATAAGCTATAAAGGGCCACAGATTTCCAATCAAGGTCCGACGAAGAAATGGAAACATATATATATATATATATATATATATATATATAAACTGTAAAGAGCCATAAATTTCTAATTCAGGTTCAACTGAGAAATGTAAATATATATATATATATATATATACATAAAAGCTGTAAAGAGCCACGAATTTCCAGTTCAGGCTCAATTGAGAAATATAAATATATATATATATATATATATATGTATAAAAGCTGTAAAAGGCCACGAATTAGCAATTTAGACCAAACAAAATAGTACAAATATATATACATAGTTATACATATACAAAAGCGGTAAAAAGCCACGGATTAGCAATCCAGGTTGTGCAAACCAAGAAAAACTTATATATACTAAAAAGTAAGCTATAAAGGCCACGAATTTGAAATACGGGCGAAACTGAATTGAATAGGTTTTCGACTGTTTTCCCGGGGTTGTCTCCGAGGTTTGATCCCAGCTGACTCTGTTATTCCTCAGGGTTATCTCTGAGGTTGACTTGGTCTCCCAGGGTTGTCTCTGGGGTTGATTTGATGCTTCGGGGTTGTCTCTGAAGATTGATTTGGTCTCCCAGGGTTGTCACCAGGGTTAACTTTAAATTTTTCAGTGTTTTCGCCGGGGTTCACTTGATGATTTGGACTTCCAGGGTTGTCTTTGGAAGGTAAAAGACTGTTTTGCCCTCCTACAGGGTTAGTAACATGAATGCAAAAAATTTGAGAGTCTACAGATGCCCCTCTTTATCATGTTTATGCAATGCAATGAAATAAACAGGATAAAGAATGCTAGACACTAGAAACATAACACATGCAAATGTAATGCAATGCACGATATGCCATATTTTGAATGCTATATGCTCTTGTGGTGTCAGCTGCCACAGTACTTTATCACTAACTGTTCCCACCACTCTTGCTGGGGATGACGTTGTCCATGATAGCTCTAACTGAACTTTCTCGATGCCTATTCGAATGGTAGTTTGCAAAGTCTTGACCATCACCGAACCTTCTCGGTGCCTACTCGAACGGTAGTTTACAAAGGTTGGTTGAACCACCAAACCTTCTCGGTGCTCCAGCTGGGGATTTCTATAACAGATTCCATCATCTGTCCTCTGTGGGGAAAAATTTCTTCACTATTCTCATCATTGGATCTCTCCCGATGCTACGCTGGAGTTGTCGCCAACTGTTTGTTATGTCAGATGCTCTGACTGACCTTCGTTGAAGCAGTTATCAACGACTTTCATCACCGGATCGTTCCCGATGCTTCCTTGGAGTTATCGCCAACGGCTGCAAAGTCAGGCATTCTGACCCTCACTAAAGTAGTTTTCAACTGCTTTCATCACCGGCTCGTTCCCGATGCTTCGTTGAAGTTATCGCCAACGACTGCAATGTCAGACAATCTGACCCTTGATGAAGTAGTTTTCAATGGCTATCATCACCGGCTCGTTCCCAATGCTTCATTGGAGTTATCGCCAACTGCTATAATGTCAGACAATTTGACCCTCGCTGAAGTAGTTTTCAATGGCTATCATCACCGGCTCGTTCCCGATGCTTCATTGGGGTTGTCGCCAACGGCTGCAATGTCAGACAATCTGACCCTCATTGAAGTAGTTTTTAATGGCTATCATCACCAGCTCATTCCAAATGCTTCATTCGAGTTATCGCCAACGGCTGCAATGTCAGACAATCTGACCCTCGCTAAAGTAGTTTTCAGCGGCTATCATCACCGGCTCATTTCTGATGCTTCGTTGGAGTTGTCGCCAACGGTTGCAATGTCAAACAATCTGACACTCGTTGAAGTATTTTTCAACGACTATCATCACCAGCTCGTTCCCGATGCTTTGTTGGAGTTGTTACCAATGGCTGCAATGTCAAACAATCTGACCCTCGCTGAAGTATTTTTCAGCGGGTATCATCACCAGCTCGTTCCCGATGCTTCGTTGGAGTTGTCATTAACGGCTGCAATATCAGACAATCTGACCCTCGTTGAAGTAGTTTTCAACGGCTATCATCACCGACTCGTTCCCGATGCTACGTTGGAGTTATCGCCAATGGCTGCAATATCAGACCTAATTGATCTCAATGTCGGGGTATCTTTCTGAGAACTCATACCCTTAGACAAATCTGGATACTTAGACGTATTCAAAACCCGCTGTTCACGACGCCAGGCCTTCCCGATGCTCTGACAGAGTCAGTTTTAAGCACTTTTCATCATTAGCACTCCGAATACCACATCAGGGCTTCTACCAATGGCTTACAGGAAGTTCCTTTCTTCATCAGGAGCTTGACGCTTAGAATCAGGGTTTCAGGCCATTCTGCTCAATCGCGTAGCAATTTTTTTCCTTATTTGACTTTTCAGCTTTTGTAAACTCCGCTTTGACTTTAATTGGACCAAATCAAAGGGGGTGTGACCCACCTTAGGGAGCCGCAGGTCCACTTGCGACTGCCGCAGGTGGAGTTGCTACTCGTTTCGAGTATAACTTGACCCCCCGTGGCTTTCATAATTCATTTTTAAGTTTGAACTGTAAAGAAAATCTGAGATTTCTTCTTCAGATCTACTGAGTTCGGGCTACTTTTTTTGAATTCCGTCATCGTACAATCGTTCTGCACATCTCTGGTAACGTTTACATCCTTTCTTTTCAAGTTTTGACTGTTAGAATGTTAGATTTCACATAGTATACTTCTAAACACAATATAGCGAATATGCATGCTTATATTACTTGATAAAAATTTTCAGACTTGGTAAATAAGCATATTTTACTACGCTGAACATTTTGATGTGAAAAAATTTAGTTTCTGAGACAGTCATTTGGCGCCCTTTTTAGCCAGTTTACTCATCCTATTTGAGGACAAATGAGCCTGGATTTTCAACTAAAAATACACATGGTAATTTAGCTGCCATGGGGAATTTGATTTTTGATTTTTTTATATATATGAATTGTTCATATTTTTGGGTAGGTGTGCTACTGAATGGCCACCTAGTCATGCCTATGTGCATGCGGACAGTCCATTTTACGAAGGAGACTCTGAAAAAAAAAATTCAAAAGCCTGAGCATTTAATGAACATGCAATTTTAACTATACTGCGGATGTATGTTAACTAGTGAATGCTTTAGGACTTAAAAATATGCATGAAGCAATGATTTAATTTTAACAAGCCATAAGTTTAAGGCTTACCTCACCCTTTCTGAGGTGATTTGGAAACTTTGTCTAGGTTATGAAGCCAGATAGACCAGGCATTACTAGTAGGGTCTCTACAGGTGTGAGGCAGAGAAAAGCTTCTAATGTTCTCCAACCTCGTCCAGCCCGACCGCCTCGCCGGTTGGCTGAGTCCGTGATCCGCCCGATCCAGGCTGAGAGGCCAGATAATGTGGACAATGAGGATGCCTTATTTGTGGATCCTATTCCAGCTCATGCTCCATGTAGGGAGCTTTCAATCATCACCGTGTCGATTCAGAAGCTTTAGGGCAATTTGAGACGCCATCCATCAATATACCTTCACGCCAATGAGGTGACTGAAGTTTTGATTTTGGACTTTTATCTCTTTTTCCATTTTAGGGCACAGGTTTAATCTGGACTTGCTATTTGATGTAGGTTCCCAGCTTTACACAACCTAGGGGGAACTGGTTCAGCGTCCACTCTTTATATCATACTCTGCATCCCGAGTATCAGGCCATCGTCAACACTTGGGGGTTCGAGGCCTTCTTTTCTATTCCTCCCCATCGTTGCCCTTGGGGTTATCTGCAAGCATTATCTGAGCGCTGGTTCCACCAGACCCAGTCTCTCCATCTGTTGGACTGTGAGGTGATGATGACACCGATGGACTGGCGGTTCATCACAAGTATAGAGTTTGCAGGGGAGCTAGTGCCTTTGGTGGCTGATATTTCACCTGCTGCCGTTAGATCCCTTTTGGGAGTTCCTGCGACTGCCATCAAGGGTCGAACTGTCCGTTCTAGTCCATTGAGTGTTAATGCCTATTGTAGGACTTTGACTGAGCCTCTGCCTGATGATCAGAGGGTTAGAGATCGCATTCTTTGGGGATTATTCTTGGTGATCATCAGGGGTTGTTTCATTGCAGATAACTCCTCGACGGTCTCTTTTGATCTGCTTAGCGCTACTCGGTACGTGGAGCACATCAGAGATTTTGATTGGGGCACCTACACCTTTGCCTACTTTCTTCGTGGGATGCGCATACTCTCTGAGGGCGTGATGGAGGCTTGACTAGGTTTTTATCCATTCCTGCTGGTGAGTAATTTCTCTTTCACCTTTCAATTTTCCTCACTTGTGTTTAACAGTTTTACCACTGAGGTTATTTGATCTTTGTACTGCCAGTTTTGGGCATATGAGAGGCTTCCTTGCCTACAATAGACACTAATTTGGGCTTACAGACATATTCGCAGGGACAACGTTGGCATCATTCCACTTTAACGGAGGTCCTTGTAGTAGAGGGGTTCACCCATTCTCGCTTGCAGCTAGAGTTATTGACTGTCGACTCTATCACGTGGGTTCCTTACACCCCGGACTATCTGAAAGTCGGGTTCAAGGATGGCTTTTCGACCGACATGGAGTTTACATTGGCCACTCGTCGGATTCCCCTTTTAACCGAGGGAGGTTGGGAGCTCTATTTAGGAGAGCACGCTATCCGGAGCATCATAGGAGATATCCGCATTCCCTTTGTTCCTCCTTCTTGGCATCATTGGCCCTTGGCTCAACCAATCACATATATTCCCCTGATGGGCATAGATGGCTTTACCCTGTCAGAGGGTCCTCATACTAAGGAGGCATTTCATCGCTGGTGGAGTCCTCGCACTATTGGAGCTTCGACTTATGCTACCCAGTTTATGGCAGACATGATGCTGGGGTCTGTTATGATGACCGACTGGATAGCTTGTCTCAGAGAGCCTACTCATTTAGAGCAGATTTTAGGATTGACCAAGCGGTTGGAGCGGGCTGAGTTTTTCATCAGGCACCTTGGCAGGGATCCATCAGAGGTAGATTTGTTTGATCCTTCCAGCTCTGGAGCTGGCCCCTCAACAGATCCATATTCTGGCAGCTATGCAGGTGCCGATCCTCCTCTGTATCTACCGGACATTCCCCCTGGCCGAGATTCCTTGACTCAGGAGGAGCTGCAGCAGGTTGATCACCTAGATGCAGATATTATAGATTTCTTTAGGTAGCTTTCTCGCTACTAGAAATGCATGATATTTCCTATCTATTGCATCCAATTATCATTTATCATTGTCATTATGCATGTATTATGACATGAATATGCACTTAGATAGGTGAGTTTAGATTTGACCCCTGGATGGTCTCATGATACGGTTCTACATATGTCTTCATCTACCGTTAGCCATATCGAGCATCCGCCACACACTTTGATAGCATCTTCTTTGAGATCTTGGTATGACAGTTTGCCTCCCTCAAACAGGGGGCAGTTGATCAGATGCTGGGGCATTCTTTGGCCATTTTAGCTTTTCAAGTTCCACTAGGCTTTGTGGACAGCATGTTATCCTGTTGGATACCCGAGCGCCAGGTTTTTAGATTTGGCCTTCATGAGCTGACTCCTACACTGGAGGAGTATGAGCGCCTCACGGGTTTGGCATTAGATCTGCCTTGTGCCAGGACAGCCATTAGTGACATGAGACGGCAATTCATGATCATGACTAGTCCGAGGCACAGAGTCATCATTGAGGAGATTACTGCGAGGCATGTGGTGTCCATGGACTTTCTGATTGATCACTTTGGCCTGATGGATAGCTACGAGCGATATTCAGGAGACTTTATCATCCCTGTAGATGGGTGGCAATTTGTACTTGTGGGCGTTCTATTGATGTGCGTCACAGCTTATTTGTACATGCCGCTATATATGGACCACTTGGACATTGGCTTGATGGTAGCGGTTCGTGCTCTCAGACAGGGTTGTACTACCCTGCCTATGATATAAGCCGAGTCTTTGAGGTCGACTACATTATTCCATACCCATCCTATGAGGTTCTTCAGGGGAAGTTCCATTTTGCTGTACATTTGGTTCATGACACACTTGAGACCCATCGGCACTTTCAGACATCATGGGTACTGCTTTACTCATGAGATAGCCATGTCTTACTCTTTCGACTGACAGAGTGTACAGATGCGACATCCTGGTTGGCCTTTTTGATGGAGATCGAGGACCCATTTTTGATTTTGTCTTGCTCAGGGTTTAGCTCCCTTTATAGCTTTATTACTCATGCAGACGGTATGGATTACCTGCCCTTGGCGAGTTTGAGAGGGGTGACCACATATCATCCGCTGGCAGTCATGGGCCAGTTTGATCAGTTTCAGAGCATTCACCACTTTGAGGGGGCTATAGATCAGCGGATATCAACTTCATCTTTGTTATCAGCTAACCTCACCAGGATTTATGAGTGTTGGACTCATAGGGAGACAACTGATTTTTCTACTAGCAATTCAAATCATTCTCCAGAGTACTCTGTATGGTTGGAGGCAGATATTGCATTGGCTACGGTTTTCCAGTCAGCTCCGAGCATTGATTCTGATCAGAAGGAGCCTATGGAGCATCCTGATTCTCCCATTGAGGATGATTAATTTGCTATTTTGACACCATCCTTGGTTAGTGACCCCCCGAGCATTCCGACTGGGACAGATCAAGCTCTTATAGATTCATTAGATCGGATGACCTTTGAGAGGGATTAAGCTAGAGTGCTGATCTTGACAGCCCTTTCTAGCAGGGATACAACTTTTGCTGATAGAGATGAGGCTCGAGCTACCCAGAATGCAGCTTTTGTTGAGATTGAGGAGGCTTTAGTCGCTAGGGATGCTGCTTTCATTGAGAGGGATGAGGCCCTAGCTACCCGGGATGTTTATATTGCTGATAGCACTGCACTCAGGTCATATACACACAACATCATTGCCAATATGAGTGCTTTTGTAGATGGTCACAACAGTACTATACATATGGCTGTGGATCTTCTATCCCGCATGGAGACCGTGGGACATGAGCTTACTGATGCTCCTCCATCTTCATAGAGGGATGCCATGTTGGCCTTGCTATCCCGTTTATCCAAGTGTTTATAGACTAGCTTTCATTTTCCTGCACATACTAGATCAACGATTTTTTTCATGTACATGATACATTGTATATATCAAACAATATTATATAGCAGAGAAATATATTTTCATTCACTTCCCTATTGAATATGTATTGTCACTGCTAAGTGATTACCACTTCTTTCATGACTTATGGTTTTGATGTATCATGAGCTTTTCCTTAATGGATTGACATTGAGATGTCGAAGAGTACATCAGTAGGGCCTGTTGATCAGAGAGGCTTGATAGTATTTGGGATTTATAGGGTTTCGGTGTCTTGGGACTGGTTTTTTATTGTTTTTTCTTGAATGTCAGACAGCACCATGAATGGCTGCCTACGTACTCCCGAGTTCAGGCTTAGCCTGAAAGGTTTGAAAAGTGGTTATTTTGGGTTTGAGCTTAGTTTGATGGGTTTTTTAATTTTTTGTTTGGTTTGACCGCACCGTAAATGGCTGCCTACGTACTCCAGGGTTGAGGGAGATCATATCATTCGTAGTTCGGGCTTTTGTGAAAACCCGAAATGATTTGATTGATTCGCAGGACCAGAATGATGTCTTGCAGGTGTTTTAGACATAGTACCTTTTCACGGTGTCTGAATTGATGAGCTGGGGAAATTCTTTCCCATCTATTTATTACAATCTGATGACTCCTCCTGCCAACACTTCTTTGACAATGAAAGGGCTTTCCTAATTCAGGGCAAACTTTCCTTTGGCTTCATCTTGATTGGCCAAAACTTTCTTCAATACCAAGTCATTCTCTTTGAATTCCCGGAGTCAAACTTTCTTATTGTATGACCGAGCAATCATTTGCTGATACAACCACCTATGGAAGATGGTTGTAGCCCTTTTTTCATCTATCAGGGATAACTGGTGGTATCGCTCTTGCAACCACTGGTCTTCCTCCATCTGAGCATCTATTAACACTCTCAGGGACTCCATTTCTACTTCTATGGGAAGTACTGCTCCCATGCCATAGACCATTGAGTAGGGGGTAGCCGTAGTAGAAGTATGCATTGACGTCCTGTATGCCAATAGAGTCAGAGGCAATAGGTCAGGCCATCCTTTGTGATTGGCAGACATTTTCTGCATGATCTTCTTGATATTTTTGTTGGCCGCTTCGACAACACCATTCATCTTGGGCCGATAGATGACAGAATTGAGATGCTTGATATGGAACTTGCTTCATAACTCTCTCATCATCTGGTTGTTTAGATTTTTGGCATTGTCTAATACGATCACCTCTGGTTGTCCATATCGACAGATGACATTGTTTCTGATGAAACCAATGATTACCTCTTTGGTGACTTTGGGAAAAGAGGCTGCTTCGACCCATTTAGTGAAATAATCGATCATGGTGAAGATGAATCGATGACCATTGCTTGCCTTGGGTTCTATTGGCCCAATCACATCCATTTCCCACATGGAAAAAGGCCATGGAGAACTCATATTGTGCAGTTCGTTTGGAGGAGCTTGTATGGCATTTCCATGGACTTGGCATTGGTAGCATCTCTTGACGTGATCATTACAGTCAGCTTTGAGAGAGATCCAGTAATGCCCGATTCTTAATATCTTCCTGACCAGCAAATGACCGCTCATGTGTGGACCACAGACTTCACCGTGGACTTCATCCATCAGTATCTGGGCTTGATCCTTATCGAGGCATCTTAAAAGGCCTATTCCAGCATCTCTTTTATAGAGTGCGTCTCCGCTCAGATAGAATTTTATAGCCATTTTATGAACCCGCTTTCTTCTGGCTTGGCTTGCCCCAGCGGGGGTAGATCCATCTAGGAGATATTCTTTTATATCTTGATACCAAGGCTATTTGATAGGAGGTATTTCATCTGATACTTCTCCAATGTAATTCCCATATGATGGGGCCTTTTGGTTTGTGAATTTGAGGTTGGGAATTCCTCTCCTATCAGATATGTGGATCAAGGAAGCCAACGTTGCCAATGCATCAGCAAAATTATTCCTACCTCGAGGGTTGTGGAGGAAGGTTATCTTTTCAAAATCCATGAACATCTTGATAACTTGCCGATGATACGGCAATAAATGCAATTCTTTAGTGTGATATGCCCCGGTGGTTTGTTTGATAACCAACTCAGAATCCCCAAAGACTAGTAAACACTTAATACCCATGGACTGGACTAGTTTCAACCTCATTATGCATACTTCATACTCAAATATGTTGTTGGTGTTGACAAACTGCAATTTGATAGCCACATGATACTATTCTCTTGTACAAGAGACAAGGACTGCCCCAGCTCCGACACCTTCTATATTTGTGGCTCCATCAAAATACATATCCAAGATTGGACTGTATTTTCTTGATGAATTTATTGAATTGTCATGATCCCATCATCTGGGAAATAAGTTTCCAAGGGTTCAAAATCCCCTGACTGTGCTTCGGCCAGTTGAGCTGCAATTCCTTGACCTTTGATAGACTTTTTAGTCACGTAGATAATGTCAAACTATTGTAGAATCAACTGCCATTTGGACAATCGGCAATTCAACATGGGTTTGCTGAATACATACTTTAGTGGATCCATGCGGGATATGAGATAGGTCGTGTGCCTATGCAGTTAATGTTGTAACCTCATGACGACCCATGCTAATGCACAACAGGTCCTT
Organism: Panax stipuleanatus; assembly: GCA_020205555.1. NCBI lineage: Eukaryota > Viridiplantae > Streptophyta > Magnoliopsida > Apiales > Araliaceae > Panax > Panax stipuleanatus. The sequence goes on along the minus strand of CM035116.1, from coordinate 41,709,172 downwards.
TCAATCAGGGTGTACTTCTGCTCACCGCTGCTTAATCTTTTGCTGAGGTAATAGATAGCTCTTTCCTTGCTTCTATCATCCTTCTGCCCCAGCATATAGCCCATTGCGTTGGCATTGACGGATATGTACATAAATAGGGGAACCTCATCCCTTGGGGGTACCGATACAGGTGCTTCGATCAACTGCTTCTTGATGGAAAGGAAAGCTTTTTGACAATCTTCATTCCATTTCGTGGAGGAATTCTTCCTTAGCAGTTTGAAGATGGGTTCACACGTTGCCTTGAGTTGAGAGATGAACATTCTTATAAAATTAATTCTTCCTAGGAAACCCCGTATCTCCTTTTCTGCTCGAGACAAGGGCAACTCGGTGATGGCTTTAATCTTGGCGGGATCTAGGTCAATGCATCTGTTGCTCACTAAAAATCCTAACAACTTGCCTGATTTTACACCAAAAGCACATTTGGCTGGATTCAGCTTTAGGTTGTACTTGCGTAACCTATTGAAAAGCTTTTTGAGATGGCTACTGTGGTCATCCTCCTCCCAGGATTTGACAATGATGTCATCCACATAGACCTCTATTTCTTTAAGCATCATGTCATGAAAAAGGGCTATCATAGCCCGCTGATATGTAGCACCGGCATTGATAAGGCCGAAAGTCAAGCGTCGATAACAGAAGGTTCCCCAAGGAATGATTAAGGCTGTTTTCTCCCTATCTTCTTCAGTAACCATGATTTGATGGTGTCCAGCAAAGCAATCCACAAAAGAATACATGCCATACTGTGTCGTATTGTCTATCAGGATGTGGATAAAAGGTACTGGGAAGTTGTCTTTGAGATAAGCTTTGTTCAAATCCCGGTAATCCAAGAATACTCGTACCTTCCCTCTGGGCTTAGGTACGGGAACTATGTTGGACAACCAGTCAGGGTAATTTAATACCATGATGATACCTGCTTTGAATTGCTTAACAACCTCATATTTGACTTTCAGACTCCATTCAGGTTTTAATCGCCTGAACTTTTGCTTAACTGACTTGAATCCATCTTTGATGGGCAATTGATGAATGACAATATCAGTGGACAAGCCAATCATGTCTTCATGTGAACATGCAAACACATCCTGGAACTGAGTTAAGAGTTCAATCAGGTCGGCTCTTTGGTTTTGGGTAAGGTCTATGCCTATATAGATTTCTTTAAGGTTTTCTGAGGTTCTGATATTGACAGTGGTGGTTTGATCGAGGTTTGGTTTGGGTTTGTCTTCGACCCATTCTTTGATTTCATCGGGCAGCTCATAGTCATCTATCTCCTCTTGATCAATCTCCATCAAGTCGAGGTCCAGTTCTACATCAAAGTTGTAGTTATTATGAAAATTTGGCATCTCATCAGCAGGGACAAACAAATCTAATTCTGTAGTTCTGAAAACAAAATGCTTTCATTTAATATATAAGTCTATTTAATCATATAAAGCATTTAGAAAAAGCATGACAAAAGTAACTGCTATCGTTGTGCAATAAAAATAAGCAGTAAATAAAACCATGCTTTAGGGCAGATGGACTTTCTACCCTTTTACCCTTTTTGAGTGAGGCATGGAGTGCTGCTCCAATTGTCCAATGTCAAGTCCTCATAAATAAGGAGAATAAAGGAGTTGTGGTCGTCTGTCTCCTCTTTGATTACGACTAAGACATCCTTCATATCAGGGTCGGGGTTCTTCTTTGAACTGCTATCCCTATCCCTCTTGATGCAAGGGATCCGGATATGATCTTCTTCATCACTGTCTGGGATCATACCCTCGCAGTGCATCAAAAAATATATGTTGGTAAATGGGTCTCGTCCTTCATGCATGAACTTTTCTTTACCCTTTTTGCTTTCCCCCTCAACGTTTGGGGCTTTTCTCTCACTAACCGATTTGACCGGAGGAAACAACATACCTGAGACAACAGCATGAATCTTCCTCATTGGTTTTAAAAAACCTGGCATCAGTGAGGTTTGGCAGCAGGATATTGGAAGCAGGAATCGATAGACGCTTATGTGGGTTCTGGTGGTTTGATCCGGATGAATAGCCCAATCTGGCTTTCCCTGACTGGCTAGGGATTTGCACTGGACTCCTGATTCCTTGCTGATTTTTCCCTAACCCTTCTTTATGGCAGAATCCCAAGGATACCATTTCCTGATCGACCGTCAGTACTTCGGGGGAAACTTTTTGTTTTAAGGCTAGTGCCCCAACAGGTAAGTATTGAGTATTTCTCACCTCCAAATCTTGAAAATTGACAGGCTCAACCCTCTCATCGAGACCGATTATCGACATCTCGCTCTGTGTGCAGGCCAAATATTCTGGCTCGGCATTTACGGTGATCAGGTTGCCATCAATGATGTACTTGAGTTGCTGATGAAGGGTGGACGAAATTGCTCCTGCCATGTGGATCCACGGTCTTCCTAACAATAAATTATATCCAGCAGTAATGTTGAGTACCTGGAAGGATATATAGAAAGTATGGGGACCAATCTCCAGTTGAAGCTCAATCTCCCCCACGGCCTCTCGGCGAGATCCATCGAAAGCCAGAATAACTACATGGCTGGTCCTAATTTGGTTTGGATTGATCTTCATTCTTTCCAAGGTGTCGTAGGGACAGATGTTTAGGGACGAACCTCCATCTATCAGCACACCTCCGATCACATACCCTGATGACATCACTACTATGTGCAGTGACCAGTCCCCTCTGTGGGTATATCATCGTCTGTGAAAGATATCACATTATTGTTGAAAATGTGTTCTATCACATGACGAAATTTCTCAATATCTACCGTCTTTGGCAGATGTGCTTCCTCCAGTACTCTCACCAAAATTTTGCGATGATCCTCCGAGGATAAGACCAGATCCAGGATGAATATCTATTTGGGTGCCTCTTTCAAGCTTTGCACCACTTTGATCTCACTATGCCCCATTTTGATGAGGAATTCTTTAATTTTCTCTTCAGCCACTCTCCCCTTATCTTTAATGATTAAATTGATCACCCGTTGAGGCAGGTACAATGGGTTTTTGCTTGATATACTAGCAATGTTGTTCGATGTCGAACCTTCATCCTTCCTATAGTTCCATGGGACTCATTTCAGGCCGACGACAGGATATTGTGGTCTGAAGGGATATATTAGAGGCTCTGGCGCAACCACTTTCACAGGATTCTGTACTTCTTGAACCCCTTTCCCTTGCAGTATCAGGAGTGTTATGGCTATATCCTTCTCACATGAAATTACAGCTACTACTTCCTGATTCCATGCCATGGGAATAAAGAGTGCTTCCTCATCGAAATAACCATAATCTTGATTTTCTTTCATCAGTTCACCACTTTCAATCAGATTCTGAATCAGGTGACGAAGTCCCCAACAATCCTCAGTGTCATGACTGGGTGCATTGGAATGATACTGACAGATCCTATCAGGCTTAAACTTCCTAGATCGAGGGTTCACCGGGGGTAACAAATCTGTGACCATCCTCTCGTTGATCAGTATTTGGAGGATTTCTTTCATAGGTTGATTCAAATTAGTGAAATTCCTTTGGAAGGCGAATTCACTATCAGCTTGGAACTTCTCTTCCTTGGCCACCTTGTCAGCCTAGGGTTCACGTTCATGAAACCGGTAATGATCCCTCATAGCAATGGGGGATAATTTCAGGCGTAGGAGGACTTGCTTCATGCTTGGTGGTCTGAATTATCAGCTATCTTGTTATCTGGTGTTGATACACTACCAGCTATGCCAATTGTCCAGCCTATTCTTCGATAGACTTGATTTCTTGTTCTATTAGGAACTGCCTATTTGAGAACTCCAAATTGTCTAGGCTATTGGTACTTGATTGGGTTGACTCTCCAACATACCGGAGGTATTTTGATCCTTCTTCGTTTCTCATCCTAATCATATTGACTTTCTCCTCATTGTGTTGAGGAATAGGATTATTTTGCACATGTGGTTGTTTTGGTTTTGTCACCACAATCTCCCCATTATCTATCAGGTCTTGGATTTTATGCTTGAGGGACCAACAATCTTGTGCGTCGTGGCCCGGTGATCCGGAATGGTATGCACACTTTTTACTTGGGTCAAAATTCTGTCCGCTTGAACTGGCTGGCGGAAGGAGCTGGATAATCTTCTTTTGTGCGGTCAGCAATTTCAATATATTTTCTAGTGAATCTCCCAAGGGGGTGAACGTTCTTTGACGTTTAACCTCTCCCGTTCTTTGAATGGGAGGGTTAGAAGGTTATGCAGGAGCTTGGAAAAGGGAATAATTTCTCTTTTGAATAGGCAAGTTGCTTGCATTGCCTCTCTGATTCTGTCCCTGAATTACCAAGAATAGTTCTTCTTCTATCTTCTTGTGTACTTTTCAAGGATTTCTCCCATAGCTTCCAGATTGAATGTGCTCGGCCACGGCCTCCAAGGCGGCAAGGTCTTTGATCTTCCCAGACTTTAAACCCATTTCGACCATTTCTCTGTGTTTGATCATCTCCGAGAATGGTTTTCCTATATCTGCTAGGACCCTCTCGTAATATGGAGCTTCTTGGATGTCTTTGAAAGTCATGACTATCTCTGTCTCTGTCATAAGTGGAGTGACATGTTCATCCATTCATCTCCATCGTTGGGCATACTCTCTGAATGACTCAGTACTCTGCTTCTTGACTTTGGTCACCTGATATCGATCAGGAGCCATCTGATGTAACGATTGAGATTTTATATTTAATTTTAAATATTTATTAAGTTAAATATATATTTTATGTGATTTATTTATTAAATTAAATAAATAAATTATGTGATTTTATGGAGTGATTTAATTAAATGATATATACTAATTAAATAAATGTGTAATATTTATTTAATTAATGTATATTAATTTTATATTATAGTTCTAATTTAATTGAGATAATTGAATTATATGAATTATGTGATGAAGTGTTACATGAATTATAATTAGCGAGTAATTATAATTATGTGGTAAATTTTATGTGATTTATTGATGTTAGATTTTAATTGATTAAATTAGTTGTTTAATATTTAATTAATTAAAAGGTGACATTAAAATATGTGTTAAATGATTTGTTAAAATAAAAGAAAAAGGATTTTAAATGATTTTAACCAAACAAGGCCCTTGTAATTGTTTTAAACCTATTTCTACCAAACGGGGCCCTAACTATCAAAAAGCTGTTTTAAATAAACTGTTTACCAAACAATACCTTAGCATTAATAATCTGTTTTTGAAAATAACCTTGTTTTACCAAACAAGGCATTGTGGCTTTTGAAATTTGTAACTGACATTATACTTAATATATTTTGTCAGTTATATTATATAATTAAGCCTATATCTATTACTACGTATTATTTTTTACGTTAGTTTTTCCTAAGTCTAAACTAAAAGCTAAGAAGAAAGTGAGAGGAAGAGAGAACAGAGATTATCAGAGAAGAAAGGAGGAACAAAGGGTTGATAGGACAAATATTTCATCATCTTTTCTTCATAACTCAAAGCTAAAAGGTTAGAATTTCATCTATATGTGTTCCTTGTATATTTTTTTATTCTCTTTCAAAAGTTAAATTTCATGAAGGTTGTATAGTCATGAATTGGTATATATATAGATTGTAGTCATGTGTTGTTTGTAGTGGGTTATATGGGAATTTTCAGAAAATCAAATTGGTGATTAAATATTGGAAATTTTGTTCTTATGAGTTATATGATTTTGGTCAATTTTAGGGTGAATTGATGAAATTCGTATGTATTAATATGCATGATTAGAATTGTTTATGATGCTATCTTCGATCATGAGAATCATGCATGCAGTATAAGTTGAATTGATGGAGAAAATTTCTTACAGTAGATTATTTTGGAAAATATATGAGTTCTATAAAAATGTCAAAATTGAGTTTTTAAAACCTTTAATACTTGATGAACAAATGAATGTTGGTGATTTGAGTCATGCTATGCATGTGTAGTGTTGCAATATATGTTTTTACATTGTTGTATTGCTTGGTATTGCCGGTTGTTGGATTATTAGGTTAAGCAGTGAAGCAGAGTGTCGTTTTTGTCTGCGTCTGTCCGCGTTGCTGCGCAGCTGCGCCGGCAGCAAGGCCAGAAGCAGCGCAGCTGTGCCGCTTGCTTTTCCCTGATTCGACCCCTGCGCAGCTGCGCCGGTTCCAAAGCTGCTGGCTGCGCAGCTGCGCCGTGCTCAGTGCAGGGGCAGTGAAGTTTAAGTGTTGTGCAGTTTATTTTTAGTCATAGTTTAATTATTGCTAGAATAATAACTATGTATCAAGTGGCATTACCATATCAGTAACATGAAATTGACAATTTCATAATTTGAGAAAAAGGAAGTTTGAAAACCTAATATAGTACTTAAATGATAAATGATAATTGTTTAATTGTACTATGAGTTAGTTAATTATAAATTGATTATTTATAATTAAAAGTAAATGTTTAATTTAAAGTATGATATTAGTTGATTTATTTTAAACAATTAGATGGTAATTTAAATTATAATTTATGTAATTATAATTTAATAAATGCATGTTTAATTATGGATTTTAAATTGATAAATACATGATTAATTATAAATTGTGTAATTATAATGCATGATGTAGTTTAATTGATTTTAAATTATAATTATTTATAGTTTAAGTTGTGATTATAATTTAAATAATTATAATTAGATTAAATGTTTGAATTGTAATTAATTAATTATAATTTAGTTAAATACATAATTAATTTAATTATGTGAATATGTAAGTGATGTAATTAACTATGTGATGGTTGATTATTATTATTTATTTAATTAGAGTGAGTTAACCATGAGAGTTAACCACTTATGTGAATTAGTTATGTGTTAACTAATTTAGGTTATTATGATTGAATGTATATAGGAAGTGTTTAAGTACGTGATTGAGTTAAGTAGCTTGCGCTTAAGGCAAGTCTTCTAAACCCTAAACTCGCTATTTCTACGCAAGTTCTTTGAGTTCATATATTCATTGTTGAGAATGTCCTTTTTATTTCTGTACTGGACAATTATTTAGTTAACCGAAGAGATCTTGACTTTTGTTCAAGTAAGATCCATTTTATTATTTTAAATGCTTTAAGTTTACTTCTAAAGCATATGTTAATTCATAATTCTTTTATTTATGAATTATTGAAAGTCGATTCAACTAATCCTTAGTTGATGAACGTGAATTCTAAATTACCCTTGTAAGCTTATCCAAACCAAACTTTCTTTGGTGTGGACTTGAATTCAAATTACTGAGTTGAACAACCCTAATTATTAGGGGAGGTTACTACGCATAGCGTTAAGATGTTTATGCACAATACATGGTACAAAGGGCTGATCCCCCTAAGTACGAGTTAAGGTCCATAGTCTTATTGACTGTTAAAGGTTTAAATAGAAATATTTATAACCTAGGACAAGAGTTCAAAGGTCTTATGACCCTCAGATAAATTCTATATTCGAATTTTAATGTTGGTAGAGAATTATTATTCAATTCTTTATTGTTGAAGTAAGCTAAGTTATTCAGATCTTTTTAAAGATATCCTTTCATGTATTTATTATTGTTAAACTCTAGTGAGCTGTTGTTTGCTCACTCTTGCATTAAATAACAATTGCAGTTAAGGTTGATAACGTTGATGCCCCGTCTACGAGTAAAGGCAAGGGAAAGATGAACAAGTGAAGACTTGTTTAATTATTTTGAAATGATTGTAATAAGACTTTTATATCATGTTTTTATTCCGCACTTTATTGTTTATATCAAGGTTTGAGTAACCCTGAGATTGTTTTTTTTAAGGTTGTATCCCGTGTTTTAAGGGAGATTTTATATAAAGATTGTAATTTATTTTGAGATATATTGGGTAGATATTTGTTATAGTTAGAAAGTGAACACCAAATCATGTGGAAATGAAGTACCCGGATTTGGGAGTGTCACAGGTTGGTATCAAAGCTGTAGGTTATGAAACCTTAGGTGGGGAAAAACCTTAGGTAGTAGCCTTATGGTAATATCGAAAAGATAGTGATGCTAGGTAAAGATAATAAACTACCTTATGTGCCTATGTGTTTACGTTTTGGTATTCGAAGAGTGTCGATTCGATGTCACGTAATAATGAACTTTAAAATTCTTTTGTCAGGATGTCGAACGTTGGAGAACCTAGTCAGGCTAGAGAGGATGTACCACAGGTGCCTAGAGAGGAGGAGCCCCGTGATATACATATTGTCTAGGAGCAGCTGGTTAGGAGAGAGCCATCTCCAGTGATCACCGTAGCTGGTCGGGAGAGTGAGCTGACACCTATTCCAGAAGAAGAGGACGAGGACGAGTCTGAAGAGGAGAAGGAGGAGGAAGAGGATCCCGAAGAGGAATTCCAACCTCACTCTACTAGTGCTGAGATGTACAAGGCAGTCTACGACAGCAACGTGGAGCTTCATGGACGAGTCGAAGAGCTCGAGGAAACCATCCAGCAGCGAGACGAGACTATCGAGGATATGGCTAGTGACCTAGGAGAAGCACAGTGGAACCTGATACACGTGGAGAATGATAGAGACGCGGCTCGAGCTGAGCTAGCAAAGCTGAAGTAGGACATCCAGGAGGAGTCGAGGAAGCAAGCCAGAGCTGAAGAAATAAGTTTGAGGGCTATTCAACGAGCCGATCGAGCTGGTGAGGAAGCTGAAGCCAAGAGGGCCAAGCTGAGGGAAACAGAGTATGCTTTCCACACAGCTATAGAAAGAGCTCAGGACCGTGTTTTCTACTACCCAGCTCAGTTCCAAGGTTTACCGTGGTATGTGGTGGACCGAAGAACGGCGTTTTGGGTAATGGAAGAGGAACGCAGAGAGGCTGTGCGACGTATTAATATGCCTAGGCAGTAGTAGTAGAGCTTTTGTTTATGTGTTGCTTTTTGTAGTAAATAAAGTAAATCCCATAATTTGAGATAAGAATGGGATAAGTTAATAATGTAATCCTGCAATTTTTCCAGTTCAGGAAGGATGATGTAAATGGCAGAAATGCTATCTAATTGATGTTTTTAAACTACGACTAATGAATAAAAGAAGTTTATTGACGTGCTATGTGTTCTATGTGAACTGAATTGTTTAAAACGTTTAAGTATGAACTTGAATATTTAAAAATTGAATAAAGGATCTAATAATAATATTTTCTTAATAGAAAATGCCTCCTAGAAGAAGACCAACACGTCAAAACCCCGAGGGTTCGACGAACAATAACAATAACGATGGGACGAATCCCAACTCGGTTCAGCAGTTGGTGAACATGTTGACAGGAGCTCTTGCGAATCAGCCGCAAGTGCAGGATACTACGTTCAAGGAATTCAAGGCAGTAGGACAGCCTGAATTCAAGGGATCGACCAACCCTAATGAGGCTCAGATGTGGGTTATGGAAATGGAGAAGGTATTTGACGTAGCCCGAGTAGGTGAAGACCAGAAGACAGCATTCGCGACTTTCATATTGAAGTCGGATGCTAGCTTCTGGTGGCAGGCTAATAAGACCAGGGAGGGAGAAGGAGTCATAACGTGGGAAATTTTCCAGGAAATGTTCTACAAAATGTACTTCCCAGTGAGTTCGCGGGACCAGATGGAGGTCCAGTTCCTTGAGCTTAAGTAGGGATGGATGACGGTGTCCGAGTATGCCGCTAAGTTCAACAAACTGGCCAGGTTTGCTACTTACCAGGTCAACACTGACGCTAGGAAGACGAGAAGGTTTGAGCGGGGACTGAAGCCCTGGCTCTACAGCAAGGTTTCCATGTTCCAGCTGAACACATTTGCGGCTGTGCTAGAGAAGGCCATACTTGCTGAGGGAGGAAGCGAAGCGGTGACTGTGACGCCCCCAAATTCCAGGACCGCCTCTTGGTCTCTCGAATTCGGTTCATCACGTGCTCATGGTAATACATCACAATATTAATAATTAAATATCATACGATCACAGCGGAAAATCTATTTTAGAATAATTTACAATGATTTATTATAATTATTCCCCCAAGTCTCGCAACCTACAGTACTTAATAGATTACCTAATAATATCAGTTAACGACTTATTACATAATCTAACTTAAGCTTAAACATAATCAAATCCAGTCTTACTACATTATCTTAATACAACATTAAAATATTAAAACATAAAAGAGACAAGCTAGTTGGTAGCCTTGCCCTTGCCCTTATCAACGCCCGAAGGTTCACCATGCTCTGCCTTAACTGAAATGTTTTAAGGAAAGCAAGAATGAGCACAAATTGCCCAGCAAGTAATATACAATAAGGGTGAGTAATAAGATTCTCAATTCTCGAAAGGGTATAACAAGATTTGATAGTTCAAGAATAACAAGAATATCAATAGTTCTCAATATCAGTCGCTAAGGACAGGATAATATCAATATGATTCAATAATAAGTCAATTCAAGATTTCAAATAATTGAATACTGAGCAGTCACTAAGGACTGAATAATATCAATATGATTCAATAATAAATCAATTCAAGATTTCAAGATAACTGAATACTGAGCAGTCACTAAGGACTATGAACTTCCATAGGATTTGACAGTAATAAACTGAAAATCCAACAAAAACAGATACAACAGGTGATCAGCCTAAAGTACCCTTGTTATGCATAACAATCAATCATACTCAAGTGCGCGCGTCGGTTCTCCGACAGTTATAGTTTGTTCTTCTCAGTCATATATAAGATCCCGCACCAATCAATTGGTTTTGGGTCGTTTTTCAATAATATAAGTCTAGCCGAATCAAATGGCATAGACACTTTCACAATATTCATTAACAACACTAAGTTCAACATGAATAATAGCTTTAATGAAATAAGAGTTCAAGTATGCTAATTCGATTCAACCGATTAAATAGGAAACTAGTTCGCAATACACAAGATAGGATACTTGCATAGTAAAAGAGTATAAGTTAGGAAACTTTCACAATCATAGATTTCCTTGCATAAAGTAAATGCGTCGGTTAGGATACTTGCACTTTAAAAGAGTGTAAGTAAGAGAACTTGCCTTTAGCGTAGTTTATCCACGAAAAGCAAATCAACACTTTCGAATTCCTATCGTAATACAGTTACGTATATATATGATATTCATTAGTCATATAATTTAACTTCGCATTTTCTCTTTGAATATACGATCAACACATAAGCTAAGTTTTACCTAGCTACACAGTTATATAGAATATAATTTCTATCCTTAACGTTCTTTCTTTAGAGTTTAAACGCATTCTCATATAATATAAGATCTCAACAATTAGCAAACATGCTTGCATATTATTAATATCTCATAAGACCACAATCAATACTAAATATATTTCATTTTAGCAAGTTACGGCATCTCCTTAAGTTAACCGTCAAAATCGGGTTCAAGTAACATCATATAATATCACGTAGCATGTATTCATATTTAAAGGATACTTTACATGCTTGTATAACTTTTCCAAATCCAATCGTACATGGTATAGGTTCTTAAGTTAATACTTAAAGCCATTCAAGGACACGAACTCATATGGTCTAACATGGTCTCTTTTAAACACATAAGATATTCATATAACTTGTATTAGTCATGCTCATGAGTACTCGTATTGCATATATGTAGCTAGCATTGTCATTATCTTGAAAACATGCTTTGTTCATGCTAAACTTTAATCATGGCAACTAATCATGGTATATATACATGCATGACACATGAATGAGTCTAAGAGTACTATCACATGTGTTCATAAATGTCAAATTCTAATTCTCGTCATAACATACCAACGTTCACGTTCAAAGCTTATACTTTGTTAGTATAGTTCATTAATAAGGTCTATCATGTTCATGCTTCCTTATGAAACCCATATACACAAGTTAACATGCTTTTCATGTATTTCAAGGCCCTATAAACATGCTCGAAAAGTCAGAATGTATACATGGTTTTTACATGTCAATATCAACCTTCAAAACTTGTATTTTTGTTAGAAAGGTGCACTAGTCGGGTTCACATGTCCATATTATATCACGGAACCTATATACATAAGTTAGTATGCATTTCATGTGTTTCTAGGTCATACTAACATGTCTCGAAAGTCAGAATATTAACATGCTTCATATATGTTAACGTCGTTCATGAAACTTTAAGTTCGTTTTCAAACTATATGTCGTTTGGTTAACCATGCATGCTAATATACTAAAACATGTTCACATTGCCTCATTAGGTTTATATATAAGTATTAATCATGCTTTCATGCTTGTTTAAACAAAAATCAAACAATTAGTTCATAACAGTTTTATTGCAGAATGCAGAAAAACTGAACACAGAGGCTGGCGCTGCGGCGCGGCACAGCAGCTTACTACTGGCGCTGCGGCGCGAGTGGCGCTGCGTGCGGCGCTGCGGCGCGGGCTGCGGCGCGAGTGGCGCTGCGGCGCGGGCTGCGGCGCTGCGGCGTCGAGGCAGTTTTCTGCAGTTCAGACTGCAGCGAAATCCGACCAAAAACCTCCCATTTCATCGATTTCAACATACCCAAATGCTATTAGACTTGTTTAACTTACTAATACATACATATATGCTTTTATAACAGTCAATAGCAATTATCAATTCCCAATTTCATGAACACCAACCAATTTCACGATATCTGATGTTTTTACAGAAATCTCAGAAATGGAAACACCAAAAATGAAATTGAAGACCAATGAAGCATATATAGTAATTCTAATCACATATATAAGTCCTTTAAACAACTAATTATTATTCTCAATTCACAAAACCATAACTTCCAACTGAAATCAAGAATTCACGAATAGAAATTTTGACAGAAAATGACAATGAAGATACGAAGGGGATTTATACCTCTGTAAATGATTTAAGCTTGCTGCTATCTCAATAACACTGATATATATATATATATGCTCTCTAGTCTCTCTTAGCCAAAATGCTCAGCAAAAGAAATGTGAAGGAGATGAGGCCATATTTATAGAACTCCCATTATACAGACAATGCAATTGTATCCCATATCAAACTAACGGATTATAGGAATGCATGAAGGTTATCAAAGGGTAGGTAATTAGTGGTTGGATTCATCATGAATCCCACTCCCTCCACAATCATGAGCTATGAAATGCTAGTTGCTGAGTTTGGGGAGAAGAAGAAGGAATAGGCCTTAGCTGTATGTCAAGCACGTGAAGAGCAAATGGGACACTTAAAATGAGACAATTGATTTAACTCCTCAGCATTTGCAAATACTACACTTGTATATACACACCATATACATATGTTATATATATATGTACTCTTAGGTTATAATTTAAATCACAATGTACTTCACATAAGTGTAATTTACACACATATAATCCAGGTACGTTTATCTTACTGATATAATACCATCGGATACTACCACATTACATTATATCATATATTATTAAATTGTATTACTCAACAATTATTTATAATAGATCCATGATACATTATTTTAATGTATATCCACACATCATTTGTCACTTACACATATCATAACATATAGTTACTATACATTTAATTCGCATGCTTGCACATATAATTTCTCATCTTATAATTTGAATATTAATTAATAATATACACATATCCTACATCCATCAATATAATTGTTAACCTCCATAACAATTTAATTAACCCTTATATGATTAATTATCACTTTGATATAAATCTTATTGTATTTATAAACACGTTGCTCATTATTATTAAGTTTCTTGCAATAATAATAATCACATATTGTTAATCGATCCTCATTAGTATTTTATAACAGTTAATTAATATTCTTCGATTAACAATTAATATAGATTAATTGTTCGCTTAAATTAATATAATCATTCTTATATTACGCCACTGTGCCACACAAGGCAATCAACGAGTTTATCACAAACTCCACCAATTTCTCAATTATTATAATTATTCAATTATATATAATTGAATTAATTCATCTCATAACACAAAATCATTTATATTCAAATAAATTCTCATTTCCATTAATATATTTATTTAATAATATATGGAAATTCTCGGGTATTACATCCTCCCCCCCTTATAAAAATTCCGTCCCGGAATTGCTACAAGGTTACACAAATAGATGGGGATAGTCCCTCCTCATCCTATCTTCTAACTCCCACGTTGCCTCCTCGACATCGTGGTTACGCCAAAGTACTTTTACAGATGAAATAACTTTATTTCTCAAAGTTTGTTCTTTCCTATCTAATATTTGGACAGGAATTTCTTCATACGCCAAGTTCTTCTCCACTTGAATGGGCTCGTAAGAAATCACGTGCTTGTAGTCGGCCTTGTACGGTCGCAACACGGAAATGTGGAACACGTTGTGGATATGCTCCAGTTCGGGTGGCAACGCAACTTTGTATGCCACTTCGCCCACTCGCTTCAGTATCTCGAACGGTCCTATGAATCTTGGACTCAATTTTCCTTTCTTGCCGAAACGGATTTTTCCCTTCCATGGAGATACCTTTAAGAATACGAAACTGCCGACTTTGAAGTCTCGGTCCTGCCGATGCAAATCTGCGTATTTCTTCTGGCGATCTTGAGCTGCTACAAGTCTGGCTCTTATCACTGTCACCACGTCTGCGGTTTGTTGAACTAACTCTGGTCCGAGTATTCGTCGTTCTCCGACTTCGTCCCAACATAACGGCGTTCTGCACTTTCTCCCGTAAAGAGCTTCGTACGGTGGCATGCCAATACTCGCATGGTAGCTATTATTATATGCGAATTCTACTAAGGGTAGGTGGTCGTCCCAATTTCCCTTAAAATCCATCACGCAAGTCCTAAGCATGTCTTCTAGCGTTTGTATTGTTCGCTCACTTTGTCCGTCTGTTTGAGGATGATAAGCTGTACTCAACCTCAACTGCGTTCCCATTCTTTCTTGCAAACTCTTCCAAAAATTGGACGTGAAGCGCGGATCTCGATCAGAGACAATTGACACCGGCACTCCATGTCGTGAAATAATTTCTTTTACATATAGGCTTGCTAATTGGTTCAAACTGTAGCGGATCTTGATTGGTAGAAAGTGTGCGGTCTTCGTTAGTCGATCCACGATAACCCAAATAGCATCATAACCTTTCTGTGTAACTGGAAGTCCTACCACGAAGTCCATGGTAATATGCTCCCATTTCCACTCTGGTATTTCTAATGGTTGTAGTAAACCACTTGGCCGCTGATGTTCTGCTTTAACGCGTTGGCAAGTCAAGCATTTACTGACGCACTCTGCGACTTCCCGTTTCAAATTAGGCCACCAAAAATGTTGCCTTAGATCTCGGTACATCTTTGTGCCTCCCGGATGAACGGAATATGTCGTATTGTGTGCCTCGTGCAAAATCTCTTCCCTCAACTCAGTTACCGCTGGTACCCACACTCTCCCTTCAAATCTCAAAATACCGTCTTTATCCATTCGAAATTTTTCTCCCTCACTTTCTGTGATCCTCTTTCGGATTTTCTCACACTCTTCATCCTTTTCCTGAGCTTCCTTTACTCTATTCAACAACGTCGGACAAGCTTCCATTACAATTAACTTCTCACCAGACTTTTCTGGTCCTTTCACTTCTATCTCCAATTTCTTCATTTCTCTTATCAATTCCTCCTGAGTCGTCAAATTAAACAACTTCTCCCTTCCTTTCCTGCTCAGAGCGTCGGCAACCACATTTGCCTTTCCCGGGTGATAAAGAATATCGCAATCATAGTCTTTGATTAATTCTAACCACCTTCTCTGCCGCATGTTTAACTCCTTCTGTGTGAAGATATATTTCAGACTCTTGTGGTCCGTGTATATCTCACATTTTTCTCCGTATAGATAATGTCTCCATATCTTTAACGCAAAAACTACTGCCGCTAACTCTAAGTCGTGAGTAGGGTATCGTTTTTCGTAATCCTTTAATTGTCGTGATGCATATGCAATGACCTTGCCATGTTGCATGAGCACACAGCCAAGCCCCTTGTGCGATGCATCACTATACACCACAAAATTTCCCGCATCATCTGGTAATGATAATACAGGTGCTTCGCTCAATCTCCTTTTCAGTTCTTGAAGACTTTCTTCGCATTTGTCGGTCCATACAAATTTCACCGTCTTTCTAGTCAAATTGGTCAGCGGGGTTGCTATCTTAGAAAAATCTTGGATAAATCTTCGATAGTACCCAGCTAACCCTAAAAAGCTTCTCACCTCCGTCGGTGTTCTCGGTTGTTCCCAATTACTTACTGCTTCAACCTTCGCAGGGTCTACAGAGATTCCATTCTTATCCACCACGTGGCCTAAGAATTGAACCTTCTCCATCCAAAATTCGCACTTAGAAAATTTTGCATACATCTTCTCCTTCCTTAGCGCCTCCAAAACAATCTTCAGATGTTCGGCGTGTTCTTCCTCTGTCTTTGAGTAGATCAAAATGTCGTCGATAAAAACCACTACAAATTTATCCAAGTATGGCTTGAAAACTCGGTTCATCAAGTCCATAAATGCTGCCGGAGCATTAGTCAATCCAAATGACATTACCAAAAACTCGTAGTGTCCATAACGGGTTCGAAACGCAGTCTTTGGTATGTCCTCATCCCGTACCTTCAGTTGATGATATCCTGTTCGTAGGTCGATCTTTGAGAAACACTTTGCTCCCTTCAGTTGATCAAATAAGTCGTCTATCCTCGGTAGCGGATACCGGTTCTTTATCGTTACTCTGTTCAATTCTCGATAATCGATACAGAGTCTCATCGATCCGTCCTTCTTCTTAACGAATAGCACTGGTGCTCCCCACGGAGAAACACTCGGTCGAATGTAACCCTTATCCAATAATTCTTGCAATTGCATCATTAATTCCTTCATTTCTACTGGCGCCATACGATATGGAGCTTTCGAAATCGGTGCCGTTCCCGGTGCTAAGTCTATTACGAATTCGATTTCTCTGTCTGGCGGAAGACCAGGCAGATCGTCCGGAAACACGTCTTGGAATTCATTAACTACGTATATATCCTTAATTTCTACTCCCTTCTTCCGAGTATCAACGATGTAAGCTAAATATCCTCCACATCCTTTCCTTAACAATTTCTTGGCCTGCATCATCGTAACGCAACACGATTGCTTAAGCGATGAGCTACCATAAAACACTACCTTAGACTTACTCGGAGTCTGAAGGTTCACACATTTGTTCTGACAGTCAATTATCGCAGCATGGTTATACAACCAATCCATTCCCAGTATTACGTCAAATTCTCCCAGTCTAATAGGAATCAAGTCTACGCTCAGTTCATGTTTACTAATATTTGCGCGACAATTTCGATAAACGTATTCTACAGGGATTACTTCCTTATTAGCAACTTCTATGATCAAAGGATTTTCTAATCGTTCTCGAGGTGTACTAAGTCTACTAGCAAATTCTTCAGATACAAAAGAACAGGTGGCACCCGAATCAAATAATACATAAGCATTTATATCATTGATTGGGATTATACCTGACACCACATCCTTCGCAGCCACTGCGTCTTGGACGGTCATGTTAAAGGTTCTGGCGGTTGGGCGGTTGGATTGTGCCGGTCCACCGATCATCAGCTTGTTGCCTCCTTGCTGATTACTACCCCCGCCACTTCCCTTCTTTGGGCAGTCCTTAATTCGGTGCTCCGTCGAGCCACAAGCAAAGCATCCTTGTATCTTCTTCGGTTTCAAACAGTTAGGCGAGATGTGCCCTTCCTGTCCGCAGTTGTAGCAAGTGCCACGTCCCTTCCAGCACTCGCCCTGGTGATTCTTCCCACACTTCGGGCATCCTTCAGCCCTCTTCTTGAAACCTCCACGAAAATTCCCTGATTGATTATTGTTGTTTTTGTTGTTGTTATTATTCTCCCACTTTCTCTTTCCCAAGTTGCTTCCTCCGCTACTACTTCCTCCCGTACGATTCTCTCCTCCAGTATTCTTTCCTTTCTTTTCTTTGTTATACAGACTTAAGGCCTCACTGCCACCTTCCGCAATGATTGCCTTCTCCAGTAATGTTGCAAAGGAATCAATTTGAAGAACTGATACCTTATTGAACAGCCACGGCTTCAACCCTTGTTCAAAGCGTCTAGCCTTCCTCTCTTCATCACCAACTTGGTGCTCCGCAAATCGCGCTAGTTCGTTAAACCTAGCCGCGTATTGCGCCACCGTCATCTCACCTTGTTTTAACTCTAGGAATTTCACCTCCATCCTATTCTTCATACTCTTTGGAAAGTAATTCTCGAAGAATAGTGTCTTAAACTTATCCCAAGCTATTATCCCTTCTCCAGCTCTTTGTTGATTAGCCTCCCACCAGTAGTTCGCTTCTCCCCTCATCATGTACGTGGCAAACACCGTCTTCTGATCTTCGCCTACGCTAGCTATAGTGAAAGCTTTTTCGATCTCTTTGATCCACGTTTGTGCGATGATTGGGTCGGTAGTTCCCTCGAACTCCGGGGGTCCTACACTCTTAAAGTCTTTAAAGGTTGTTACTGGCACAGTTTGAGGGTTCGGGCGAACGGGTTCATTGTTCCTTCCCCTTAAGGCTTCTCCTAACAAGTCTACCAGTTTCTGGATCGGGTCTACTTGTTCTCTCTCATTGTTAACAGATTCTTCGGGTGCTGTCAATCTACGTCTGGGCGGCATTATCTGCATCACAAGTTTTCATTTTATTATTATTCAAGTATATTACTTAAGTATTTCTTTTAATACTAAAAGAATAAATTTATAACACGTTTCTAAAATCAACTCCATTTATATTCATATGCCATTTCATTTCATTACATGATTTCCCCAGCATACTGCTATAAATGTTATCACATATATCCCCTAATATCACAAAAGACGGGGAATATACCAACCTACTACCATACTACCCCTCTAACAAAAGCTAACTCGGGGTTTACATCATCATCCCACATCTTACACAAAAGATCGGGATTACAACATAGTATATACAATACATAAAGACACAACTAGTACTACCACTAGACTGACTAAGGAAATCTCATCCCATCATCCCGCGCTCCACTGCGCTCTTGTACTCCAACTGTGCTATATACGCAACCAGCTCTCGGCTCAAGGTATGTAGAGTCTGTCCCTGTTCTGCCGGGTAGTGGTACACACCATCAATCACCCTTTCAAAAGCTGAACGGAACACATACCCCATCTTGTTCATCTTTCTCTTCTTGCACCTGACCTCGTCCTCAAGGTCGTCGGCTCTCTCATTGGACGCTTCCCACTTCTCCTCGAAGTGTAACCTATCCATCACCTCCAACTCTAGCTGAGTACGGAGTGCCTCTTTCTCAGTCTTCTCACTCAGCTCCCTCTGCTCAACCTCTTCTAGCTTCTCTGCCAAATCTACATTCCTAGCCACTGACCTGTGAAATAGAGTCCCCATCTGGATCCCTGCCTCCCTACGGTAGGCAATCTCCACCTCTAACTCTTGCATAGCCAGCTTCCTCTGGTGGTCCTCGTCCCTCAGCTTCTGGAACTCAGACTCTCTCTCGTGGGCCTCTGCCTCCAGCTCCTGAACTCTACAGTCTAACTCTAGAATACGCTCCTCGTACTCGCCTAACATCTGTTCCTCTATAGTAGCCTCATCAGAGTCCTCTACTGGCTCATCCTCCATCGGCTCCTCCTCTGGATCAGTCTCTATCTCAATCTCGATCTCATCCTCGTCATCAAACTCGGATGGTGCGACTGCCTGCACTGGTGTAGCCTCTAGAGGTGCCTCGTATACTACGTGTATATCCCTGGGCTCCTCCTCTACAACTCTACTAGGTACCCCTGTGTCTGTCATCCTACACTCACAAACACAAGACAAGAAATAGCATCTCCATTAGAATGTTAAATTAAATATAAGTTCATTGTATAGAATGAAGTTACATTTCATAACAGACTAAGTCTCTCAAGGAAAACCCTACATGAGTTTTATCTCCTTCCTAACTTCTAAGTTCGCCTAAGTTATAGTCTAAGGACACTCGTTCCTAAGGTTTATAACTACAGCTCTGATACCAACCTGTGACGCCCCCAAATTCCAGGACCGCCTCTTGGTCTCTCGAATTCGGTTCATCACGTGCTCATGGTAATACATCACAATATTAATAATTAAATATCATACGATCACAGCGGAAAATCTATTTTAGAATAATTTACAATGATTTATTATAATTATTCCCCCAAGTCTCGCAACCTACAGTACTTAATAGATTACCTAATAATATCAGTTAACGACTTATTACATAATCTAACTTAAGCTTAAACATAATCAAATCCAGTCTTACTACATTATCTTAATACAACATTAAAATATTAAAACATAAAAGAGACAAGCTAGTTGGTAGCCTTGCCCTTGCCCTTATCAACGCCCGAAGGTTCACCATGCTCTGCCTTAACTGAAATGTTTTAAGGAAAGCAAGAATGAGCACAAATTGCCCAGCAAGTAATATACAATAAGGGTGAGTAATAAGATTCTCAATTCTCGAAAGGGTATAACAAGATTTGATAGTTCAAGAATAACAAGAATATCAATAGTTCTCAATATCAGTCGCTAAGGACAGGATAATATCAATATGATTCAATAATAAGTCAATTCAAGATTTCAAATAATTGAATACTGAGCAGTCACTAAGGACTGAATAATATCAATATGATTCAATAATAAATCAATTCAAGATTTCAAGATAACTGAATACTGAGCAGTCACTAAGGACTATGAACTTCCATAGGATTTGACAGTAATAAACTGAAAATCCAACAAAAACAGATACAACAGGTGATCAGCCTAAAGTACCCTTGTTATGCATAACAATCAATCATACTCAAGTGCGCGCGTCGGTTCTCCGACAGTTATAGTTTGTTCTTCTCAGTCATATATAAGATCCCGCACCAATCAATTGGTTTTGGGTCGTTTTTCAATAATATAAGTCTAGCCGAATCAAATGGCATAGACACTTTCACAATATTCATTAACAACACTAAGTTCAACATGAATAATAGCTTTAATGAAATAAGAGTTCAAGTATGCTAATTCGATTCAACCGATTAAATAGGAAACTAGTTCGCAATACACAAGATAGGATACTTGCATAGTAAAAGAGTATAAGTTAGGAAACTTTCACAATCATAGATTTCCTTGCATAAAGTAAATGCGTCGGTTAGGATACTTGCACTTTAAAAGAGTGTAAGTAAGAGAACTTGCCTTTAGCGTAGTTTATCCACGAAAAGCAAATCAACACTTTCGAATTCCTATCGTAATACAGTTACGTATATATATGATATTCATTAGTCATATAATTTAACTTCGCATTTTCTCTTTGAATATACGATCAACACATAAGCTAAGTTTTACCTAGCTACACAGTTATATAGAATATAATTTCTATCCTTAACGTTCTTTCTTTAGAGTTTAAACGCATTCTCATATAATATAAGATCTCAACAATTAGCAAACATGCTTGCATATTATTAATATCTCATAAGACCACAATCAATACTAAATATATTTCATTTTAGCAAGTTACGGCATCTCCTTAAGTTAACCGTCAAAATCGGGTTCAAGTAACATCATATAATATCACGTAGCATGTATTCATATTTAAAGGATACTTTACATGCTTGTATAACTTTTCCAAATCCAATCGTACATGGTATAGGTTCTTAAGTTAATACTTAAAGCCATTCAAGGACACGAACTCATATGGTCTAACATGGTCTCTTTTAAACACATAAGATATTCATATAACTTGTATTAGTCATGCTCATGAGTACTCGTATTGCATATATGTAGCTAGCATTGTCATTATCTTGAAAACATGCTTTGTTCATGCTAAACTTTAATCATGGCAACTAATCATGGTATATATACATGCATGACACATGAATGAGTCTAAGAGTACTATCACATGTGTTCATAAATGTCAAATTCTAATTCTCGTCATAACATACCAACGTTCACGTTCAAAGCTTATACTTTGTTAGTATAGTTCATTAATAAGGTCTATCATGTTCATGCTTCCTTATGAAACCCATATACACAAGTTAACATGCTTTTCATGTATTTCAAGGCCCTATAAACATGCTCGAAAAGTCAGAATGTATACATGGTTTTTACATGTCAATATCAACCTTCAAAACTTGTATTTTTGTTAGAAAGGTGCACTAGTCGGGTTCACATGTCCATATTATATCACGGAACCTATATACATAAGTTAGTATGCATTTCATGTGTTTCTAGGTCATACTAACATGTCTCGAAAGTCAGAATATTAACATGCTTCATATATGTTAACGTCGTTCATGAAACTTTAAGTTCGTTTTCAAACTATATGTCGTTTGGTTAACCATGCATGCTAATATACTAAAACATGTTCACATTGCCTCATTAGGTTTATATATAAGTATTAATCATGCTTTCATGCTTGTTTAAACAAAAATCAAACAATTAGTTCATAACAGTTTTATTGCAGAATGCAGAAAAACTGAACACAGAGGCTGGCGCTGCGGCGCGGCACAGCAGCTTACTACTGGCGCTGCGGCGCGAGTGGCGCTGCGTGCGGCGCTGCGGCGCGGGCTGCGGCGCGAGTGGCGCTGCGGCGCGGGCTGCGGCGCTGCGGCGTCGAGGCAGTTTTCTGCAGTTCAGACTGCAGCGAAATCCGACCAAAAACCTCCCATTTCATCGATTTCAACATACCCAAATGCTATTAGACTTGTTTAACTTACTAATACATACATATATGCTTTTATAACAGTCAATAGCAATTATCAATTCCCAATTTCATGAACACCAACCAATTTCACGATATCTGATGTTTTTACAGAAATCTCAGAAATGGAAACACCAAAAATGAAATTGAAGACCAATGAAGCATATATAGTAATTCTAATCACATATATAAGTCCTTTAAACAACTAATTATTATTCTCAATTCACAAAACCATAACTTCCAACTGAAATCAAGAATTCACGAATAGAAATTTTGACAGAAAATGACAATGAAGATACGAAGGGGATTTATACCTCTGTAAATGATTTAAGCTTGCTGCTATCTCAATAACACTGATATATATATATATATGCTCTCTAGTCTCTCTTAGCCAAAATGCTCAGCAAAAGAAATGTGAAGGAGATGAGGCCATATTTATAGAACTCCCATTATACAGACAATGCAATTGTATCCCATATCAAACTAACGGATTATAGGAATGCATGAAGGTTATCAAAGGGTAGGTAATTAGTGGTTGGATTCATCATGAATCCCACTCCCTCCACAATCATGAGCTATGAAATGCTAGTTGCTGAGTTTGGGGAGAAGAAGAAGGAATAGGCCTTAGCTGTATGTCAAGCACGTGAAGAGCAAATGGGACACTTAAAATGAGACAATTGATTTAACTCCTCAGCATTTGCAAATACTACACTTGTATATACACACCATATACATATGTTATATATATATGTACTCTTAGGTTATAATTTAAATCACAATGTACTTCACATAAGTGTAATTTACACACATATAATCCAGGTACGTTTATCTTACTGATATAATACCATCGGATACTACCACATTACATTATATCATATATTATTAAATTGTATTACTCAACAATTATTTATAATAGATCCATGATACATTATTTTAATGTATATCCACACATCATTTGTCACTTACACATATCATAACATATAGTTACTATACATTTAATTCGCATGCTTGCACATATAATTTCTCATCTTATAATTTGAATATTAATTAATAATATACACATATCCTACATCCATCAATATAATTGTTAACCTCCATAACAATTTAATTAACCCTTATATGATTAATTATCACTTTGATATAAATCTTATTGTATTTATAAACACGTTGCTCATTATTATTAAGTTTCTTGCAATAATAATAATCACATATTGTTAATCGATCCTCATTAGTATTTTATAACAGTTAATTAATATTCTTCGATTAACAATTAATATAGATTAATTGTTCGCTTAAATTAATATAATCATTCTTATATTACGCCACTGTGCCACACAAGGCAATCAACGAGTTTATCACAAACTCCACCAATTTCTCAATTATTATAATTATTCAATTATATATAATTGAATTAATTCATCTCATAACACAAAATCATTTATATTCAAATAAATTCTCATTTCCATTAATATATTTATTTAATAATATATGGAAATTCTTGGGTATTACAGTGACGAAGTTCAACTAAGATAAAAAAGAAGAAGAATAAGATAGAAACCAAGGCTGGGGGTAGCAGCGCTGTGAACCAGAAGAGGAAATGGAATGATAACACCTCTGCTGGGAGTCAGCAAGGAAGCCAGCAGAAGAGGAAGTTCAAAGCATGTGCTACATGCTGTAAGAATCACACTAGCGTGTGCATGAAGGGGAAGCGGGTGTGTTTCAACTGTGGTCAGGAAGGCCACATTGTGCCTAATTGCCCAAACCCGAAGAAGGGAGCTTATTTTACATATGGATCCAAGGATCACATGGCTCGCAACTACCCTAAGAAGTTGACGGCAGGGTCAACAGGGAGCGGAGGGAATGGAAGCGGCAGTACCGTTACTATCGCTGCACCATTGTAAGCTGTTCGACCCACTGCACGGACATTCAATATGACGGTGCAGGATGCTGTGCAATTAAAAGATGTGGTGTCAGGTATTATTCCGGTCAATAGTATAAATGCGTATGTATTATTTGATTCGGGTGCTACTTGTTCATTCATATCTGATGATTTTGCTAAATCCCTAGACTTACCCGTAGAAGAGTTAGTTTACCCCTTGAACATAGAGATTGCGTATAGGGATGTTATTCCTGTTAGGTGTGTTTATAAGAACTGTAGACTAGACATTAAGGGTCAGGAGCTGAGAGTAGATTTGATTCCTATAAAACTTGGGGAATTTGATGTCATACTGGGTATGGATTGGTTGTTCAACCATGGGGCGATAATCGACTGTCAAAAGAAGTCGGTAAACCTTACGACTCCGTCGAAGTTAGTGTTCTATGGTAGCAAATTGCCTACACAAGCGAGTTGTCTGACGGTTATGCAAACCAAGAAACTTCTGACGCAAGGCTGTGTAGGATATCTAGCCTACATAGTAGATAAGCGTAAGGAAAGCCCGAAGGTGGAGGAGATATCGATAATTAAGGAGTTTGTAGACGTATTTTCGAGCGACTTGCCAGGACTTTCGCCAGATAGGGAGACAGAGTTTGTGATCGACTTAGCGCCGGGTACTGCTTCGATTTCGAAGGCTCAGTACAGAATGGCTCCAGTTGAGATGAAGGAACTGATGGTTCAACTACAAGAATTACTTGACAAGAAGTATCTTCAACCAAGCGTTTCGCCGTGGGGAGCGCCAATTTTATTTGTGAAGAAGAAGGATGGATCGATGCGTCTTTGCATTGATTATAGAGAATTAAACAAAGTTACGATCAAGAATAGGTATCCTTTACCTAGGATCGATGACTTGTTTGATCAACTGAACGGTGCGAAGTACTTCTCGAAAATTGATTTGAGTAGCGGGTATCATCAGTTGAAGGTGAGAAGAGAAGATATACCAAAGACGGCTTTTAGGACTCGATATGGTCATTATGAGTTCTTAGTGATGTCATTTGGTCTCACGAATGCCCCAGCTGCATTTATGGACTTAATGAACAGGGTGTTCAAGCCATTTCTGGACAAGTTTGTGGTAGTGTTCATAGATGACATCCTGGTTTATTTCAAGACCGAGGAGGAACATGCTGAACACTTACGACTAACCTTAGAATCGCTGAGACGTGAGAAGCTTTACGCTAAATTCTCGAAGTGTGAATTTTGGTTGGAACGTGTGCAATTTCTTGGCCACGTAATCTACAAAGATGGTATTTCGGTAGATCCGTCGAAGGTTGAAGTGGTAATGAATTGGGATCAGCCAAAGATGCCGTCTGAAGTAAGGAGTTTCTTGGGATTGGCAGGTTATTATCGAAGATTTATCCAAGACTTTTCTAGAATCGTAACTCCGTTGACGAATTTGACTCGTAAAACGGTTAAATTTATTTGGACGAAAAAGTGTGAGGAAAGTTTTTAGGAGCTGAAGAAGATGTTGAGTACTGCGCCTGTATTGTCTTTACCGGATAGTACGGGGAATTTCATAGTATATAGCGATGCCTCATATAAAGGATTAGGCTGTGTGTTGATGTAGAGCGACAAAGTCATTGCCTATGCGTCACGTCAGCTGAAGGATTATGAGAAGAGGTATCCGACCCATGATTTAGAATTGGCAACAGTAGTGTTTGCTCTAAAGATATGGAGACACTACTTATATGGAGAAAAGTGTGAAATATACACAGATCACAAGAGTCTAAAATATATTTTCACCCAGAAGGATTTGAACATGCGCCAAAGAAGATGGTTGAAACTGATTAAAGACTACGACTGCGAGATACTTTACCATCCGGGTAAAGCTAACGTTGTCGCCGATGCTTTGAGTTGAAAAGGTCAGGAGAAGTTGAATATGATAACTGACCAGTATCAGTTGATAGAACAGATGGCTAGATTGGAACTGGAAGTGAAGTTTCTGAAGGAATCGGATGAGAAGTTATTTCAAGTAACTACTGGTTCTACTCTTGTAGACAAAGTGAAAGAAGCACAACTTCACGATGAAGAATGTGAGAAGATTTGAAAGAGGATAACCGAAGGCGAAGAGTTCAAGTTCAAGATCGATACTGAAGGTCTGTTACAGTTTGAAGGTAGAATCTGGGTACCGCCAGTACCAGAGGTTAAAGAGCATATTCTAAGAGAAGCTCACAGTTCTAGATAATCTATTCACCCTGGGAGTACAAAGATGTACCAGGATCTCAGGCATTATTTTTGGTGGCCGAATATGAAGAGAGACGTTGCTGAATGCGTTGCGAAATGCTTTATGTGCCAGAAAGTTAAAGCAGAACACCAGAGACCGAGTGGTTTGCTACAACCGTTAGAGATTCCAGAGTGGAAGTGGGAGCACATCACGATGGATTTTGTGGTAGGTCTTCCAGCGATTCAGAAGGGATTTGATGCGATATGGGTTATGGTGGATCGACTGACGAAGTCAGCCCACTTTCTACCAATCAGGGTTAAGTACAACTTGGATCAACTAGCGAAACTGTATGTGAAGGAAATCATTTCTCGACACGGTATTCCGGTATCGATTGTGTCTGACAGAGATCCACGTTTTACGTTGAATTTTTGGAAGTGTTTGCAAGAGTGTCTGGGAACGCAATTGCGAATGTGTAAGACCCCGAATTTTATAAATAAAGATTTAATTTTCTTTATATATTATTTTGAAATAGTAAGGAGTTGATTTAATTAATATAGTAAGTTGTGGGTAAAATGCGCAAATATTTTAAAATGAGCAAGTGGTTATAAAATATTCATTATTGTCGGGGAATATTCGTTTGATCGTGGAATATTCTTGTTGTCGGGGAATATTCGTACGACGGCGCAGTCATTTGTGGGCCCCACAACGGAATAACTGTCGGATATAAAAAGCGACAGAAATAACCTTTTTATAAATAACGGTAAACTGTTACGGTTAAACTATTGAAATACCCGGTGATAAAAATACAGTAATACGCGTTGTGTACAGTAGCACACGGTATTGCACACTATTTCAAATTATTGATTCTTACGTAAGAAGGCACTTACTCAATTATTGTTACAGTAATTACTGTTCAATATTTTATATTATTGATTCAATAATTGCTACGTTGATATTTTATATGATTGATTCAGTAATTGCTACGTTGATATTTTATATTATTGATTCAATAATTGCTACATTAATAATTGCATAATATTTTATTGATTCAATAATTGTCATTGCACAGTATTTCAAATTATCAAATCAATAATTCATATTATTTGAATAATATTATTAGATAACATTATTGGCAATGTCTAAGGAAGTTCTGTCGAGGAAAGGGGTTAGGTTAATCTAATTGCGCGCCAGTAAAGAGAAATCTTTATCGGAAAGCCCCCTCTTTCCTGGGAACGACCTGGTTGTCAATATTGTAGTTCTGTAATATTATTTGTGAATAATTAATTATTGATTTATATGATAAGAAAATATTTATTTTGTGGATATAAAAGAAGGAATTAGTGCTGAGGTATTTTTATCAGTATTTTGGTGTGGAAAATCATTTGTTTGTGGATTTCGGCCATTTTACGTTGGGAATTTGGAAAAATTTCCTTCTACAAAGTTGTAGAGAATTAAATTTCATATGAAAAAGACATAAGATTCGTATTTTTTTTTGTTAAAAGGGCTATTTATTATGAATTATTAAAGCTTCAAAAATAAATATTTTAATATATATATATATATATATATATATATATATTATATAAATCATGTGGGATAAATTTTTCCTCCTTGCTATGCTGCCAAACTTGCCAAATTTTTCAAAACTTAGAAAATTCATCCGCCTGCAGTTTTGTCAGCATTGGCATGCTAAGCCTTTCTTATAAATAGGGTGCTTAGTTAGAAATAAAAATCACACCAAAATTAGAAAATTTTCTCTCTATAATATCGAGCGTATTTCTTGTGAGTATTTAGATACTTTGAGTGTTGATAGCAATGTAAGTTTTTGTCCACATAATATCTGATATTCTAACCAAAACTACTCTCCTGTTAAGGTAAAGGATGTTATTTTTTTTTGTAAACGATGTTATTCTTTTCAATATCATTATACCAAAATATTGGCATGGATTTTATTATGAAATTCTTACTTTTTCCGTCGAAGTTACTATTCACGTGTACTGCACTATTCACAGAAAAATTAAATTTTCTTCTATTCGTTCAAGTTGCTTGTTAAGGTTCCTATCTTTTATTGGATCTAAGTTTTTATCTTTATTCTTGAATTTTGTTCCACAAAGTATTATTATGGAATATTCTTGAACTTGGATAAACTAAATTACGAATCCCTAATCTTTGTTCTTTATCTCACTGGATTCATTATTTATATTGTTTTCATCATCCTCATTACTAAATGGGGATATAACTGAATATCTTTGGCCTGTAGAGCAAAGATGAATGATTACCTGATGAATATCTTTGGCCCGTAGTGCAAAGATGAACAGGTGTTGAGATGAACATGACCACTGGTGATACAAATGAATATCTTTGGCTTGTAGTGCAAAGATGAATATTTGATTTGAGATGTATATTGATTGATGTTACAGGGATAAAATATTGATGATGGACTTTTAAATCATAGAAGATAGTAGACTTCATTCTCTACTTAACTCTTCTAATGAATTATTATTTTCGCTGCGAATATTGATCTAAAACTTGTTGTCCATAATATTTTATCTGATTTGTTGAAAACTAACGATAATTTATTTTTCATTATCTTAGTCATAATATTCTTTACTGGCTAGTTGAGCTCACCCTTTTCATCTATTGTCCTCTTCAGGAAATGAGAATGTCGTAGGAACTAGTCGGGGGACAGAGTGATGGTCCGAGTTAGAGCAGTAGTAGTCCTCACTATTTCTGACAAATAGTGTGATAATAATTGTAATGAGGACTTAGTTTGAATGTTAATATTTTCTACATATTTGTATTGACACTCACAGTTGTGTGGTCGTATTTTGTACGACCGTGTGATATATAAAATTGTATTTGGATTCTGTACCATATATTTGGCGACTCAGAATGGGTTGGGTTAACCGGACCTATTCTGGGGGCGTCACAGTTGGTATCAGAGCTTAGGGATATGGTCTTTGGCGGAGATCTGGGAATTAAACTAGGAGGGAAGAGACGAGTAAATCCTTCACTAGTATGTCCTACCTAAGCTTATGTGGTATTTAATTGGTTAGTCGGAGCATATGGTTAATATGTGATATGTTAATTTGTTTAATTAACCCTTGTTTTATGGTAGTATTTGAGAATGGCAGCTGAGAATGTTAACAATGGAGTGAATGAGACTGTGGAGACACCTTTAATCACCAACCAGGAGAACGTGCAACAAGAAGGCAATGTTCATCCTGAAAACAACACTGATCGAACGATAAATGATGAGATGTTTAGAAGTTTTTTGCAGTTCATGCAAAACCAGACGAGGGAAACTCGTGTGCAAAATACAGGTGGAGATAATAACAACACGCGAATTGTCACTGCCAAGCAGTTCAAAGAATTGGGACCACCAGAGTTTTTGGGAAAGCTGGAGCCGATCAAGGCGGAGACGTGGGTTAAGCAAATTATCAAGATATTTGATGTCTTGGGATGCATGGAGGAACAGAAGGTTCCATTTGCCACCTTTATGTTCCGTGGTGAGGCAGATTACTGGTGGGAATCTGTGAAGCGTACCCAGACTGCCGCACTCAAGATATCTTGGGAAGCGTTCCAGAAACTGTTCAATGACAAGTACTTTCCTAAAAGTATTCGTCGTATGAAGGAGGTAGAGTTTATCAGACTGGAACAAAACAATATGATGGTGTCCCAGTACGAGGCTAAGTTAGCGGAGTTGTCCAGGTTTGCACCTCATTTGGTGGAGAATGAGGAACGCATGACGCGGATGTTTCTGAGAGGTTTGAAACAAGAAATTCATCAATACCTCATTTCTCACAAATTTTCTCTATATTCGGATGTAGTGAACAGGGCCCAGTTGTTAGAACGAGATAATGATTATGTTCAACCAAAGGACAACAACCAAGGTTATACCGGTGGCAGCAGTCATCGGAACAATGACAACCAGCAGGGAGGAAAGTATCATGACAGAAGCGGTAACCACTCTGGTGGTAATTGTGGCCATAATAGTATAAGAAGCGAGTCGGGGGGAGATTTCAAAAAGAGAAGGTACAACAATGAGAACGTGAAGACGTCGACAGTAGCACCAGCATCAACTGTTTCTAGGGGAGGAGAACTACCACCGATCGTATGCTATAAGTGCGAGAAAGAGGGACACATCCGCCCAAATTGCCCACAATAATTTAAAGTATGCTATAACTGTGGAAAAGAAGGACATATAGCTCGAGATTGTCTTGTAGCGAAACCAAGTCCAGCGGGGGTGGTGATTTCAAAGGCGATTTCGAACAAGTCAAAGTCGGTGGTTCCTGGAAGAGCGTTTGTCGTGACAGCCCAAAATGCGAGGAACCCACACGAGGTGATTACGGGTAAGCTAACCATAAACTCTTGAGAAGTTTACACTTTGTTAGATACCGATGCTACCCATTCATTTATTTCACCTGCTTGTGCTCAACGATTAAATTTGACACCTGAGAAGTTAGACTTTGACTTATCTGTTGAAACTCCGTTAGGAGAAACCTTCGTTACATCTACAGTTTACAAATCTTGCTTGATTCAGATTGGTACCCTTACCTTACCTGTTTATCTTTGTATCTTTGAAAATACTTGCATTTGACGTGATTTTAGGAATTGACTAGTTAACCACTTACCATGCCAAAATTGATTGTTTTCGAAAGGTTGTTAGTTTTTATATTCTTAACCAACCTGTTGTGCGAATTCAAACCACCAAACCACTAAAATCTGTCAATGTCATTTCAAGTCACAAAGCTATTCGTTTATTGAAAAACGGATGTCAAGCTTTCTTAGCTCATGTCACTGATCTAAACCAGAATACGTCAGATTTGAATAATATTTCCGTTGTTAATGAGTTTCCTGATGTATTTTTCGAAGAACTTCCCGGTCTACCCCCAGAACGTGAAGTTGAATTCTTTATTGACCTTGAGCCCGGTACAAAACCCATTTCTAAAACTCCATATCGAATGGCTTCTATTGAACTTCAGGAGTTAAAGGTCCAACTACAGAAGTTGTTAGACATCGGTTTCATTCGTCCTAGTACATCTCCTTGGGGTGCTCCTGTTTTATTCATAAAGAAGAAAGACGGGAGTATGCGACTTTGTATTGACTATCGGGAGTTGAACCATGTCACCATTAAGAATAGGTATCCGCCTACCTCGTATTGATGACCTGTTTGACCTGTTGCAAGGAGCATAATTCTTTTCAAAGATCAATCTTCGTTCTAGATATCATCAGCTGAAGATTAAAACTGAGGATATTCCAAAGGCTGCCTTTAGAACTCTGTACGGGCATTATGAGTTCTTAGTCATGTCTTTTGGATTGACTAATGCTCCTGCTGCTTTCATGGATATGATGAACCGTGTATTCAAGGAGTATTTAGATCAATTTATGGTTGTCTTTATTGATGACATCCTCATCTATTCTAAAAGCCATGAAGATCATGAGCACCACTTAAAGCTGGTACTTCAAAAGCTTCGTGAGAACAAGCTATATGCCAAGCTGAAGAAATGCGAGTTCTGGCTTGAGGAAGTAGCATTCCTTGGGCACGTGGTATCAAAACGTGGAGTATCTGTTGACCCGACGAAGATTGAAGCAATACAAAGTTGGGAGCAACCTAAGTCAGTGACCGAAGTACGAAGCTTTCTGGGCTTAGCTGGTTATTATCGGAGGTTCGTAGAGGGATTTTCTCGAATCGCTACTCCATTAACTCAGTTAACTCAGAAAGATACAAAATTCATATGGAACGAGGAATGCGAGAAGAGCTTCCAAGAGCTCAAGAGGAGACTTATTTCGGCACCTATTCTGACGATACTATCTGGTTCGGATGGATTTATCATTTACAGCGACGCTGCGGGCAAAGGGTTAGGATGTGTTCTCATGCAACATGGGAAAGTCATAGCCTATGCCTCACGGCAACTCAAAAAATATGAGAGAAATTATCCTACTCATGATTTAGAGTTGGCAGCTGTCATTTTCGCATTAAAGATCTGGAGACACTACCTGTACGGAGAGAAAGTAGAGATCTATACGGATCATAAGAGCCTCAAATATTTCTTCACTCAAAAGGAACTCAACATGCGGCAATGACGTTGGCTTGAGCTGTTGAAAGATTACGATCATACCATTCAATACCATCTTGGAAAAGCGAACGTGGTAGCTGACGCGTTGAGTAGAAGATCATACGCGGGAACGAATGCGATGCTATCAAGGCTTATTTTGTGTGATTTACAAAGGATGGAGATAGGGTTCAAGACTCCGGAGACCCATGCGATGATGTCAAGTATACGCGTAGAACTAGCTTTGATTGATAAAGTTAAAGCTGCTCAAGCTACAGACCCGGAGCTGATGAATATGAGGAAGAAGATGCAAGAAGGTGCTATTCCAGAAGCAAGGATTGATGAAGAAGGAATACTTCGAGTCAACTCCAAACTTTGTGTTCCTAACAATTATGACTTAAAGTATAGAATCATGATGGAGGCACACAACACACCGTTTGCAATCCATCCTGGGAGTACTAAAATGTATCGTGATCTTCGACATACATTTTGGTGGAGCAATATGAAGAGAGAGATTGCGGAGTTTATCTCGAGGTGTTTAACGTGTCAACGTGTCAAAGTGGAGCATCAAGTGCCAAAGGGTCCATTGCAACCACTTGAGATTCCAAAGTGGAAGTGGGAATACATTACCATGAATTTCGTTACGGGTCTTCCCAAGGTTTCTCAAGGCATAGATGCGATTTGGGTTATTGTTGATAGATTAACCAAGTCTGCTCATTTCTTACCGATACGGGAGACTTATTCCCTTGAACGTCTTGCTCATATGTACGTGAATGAGATTATAAGGTTGCATGGCATGCCAGTATCTATAGTTTTGGATCGTGACCCAAGATTTACTTCATAATTTTGGATCAGTTTGCAGAAAGCTATGGGCACTGAGTTACGATTCAGTTCGGCATATCATCCTCAAACAGACGGACAATCAGAAAGGACTATTCAAACTCTTGAAGATCTATTGAGACTCTGTGTTTTAGACTTCAAAGGGAGTTGGGATAAGTACTTACCATTGGTGGAATTCTCCTACAACAACAGTTATCAGGCAAGTATAGGCGTGGCTCCATTCGAAGCATTGTATGGACATAGGTGTCGCTCTCTAGTATGCTGGGATGAGGTGGGTGAAGCAACATTGCTGAGACTGGAGTTAGTACGTATGACTACGAAAAAGATTCAAATATCCGGCAACGGATACAAATCGCACAAGATCGACAAAAGAGTTATGCGAATCTTTATCGAAAGGATATAGAATTTAATGTTGGGGACCATGTGTTATTACGTGTTGCTCCGTGAAAGGGAGTTACCAGGTTTGGCAAGAGAGGAAAGCTCAATCCATGATTTATTGGTCCATTTGAGATTCTTGACCGAGTAGAAAAATGTGGCCTATAGACTCGCTTTACCTCCAAGCATGTCTCGTGTTCATAATGTTTTTCACATATTCGTGTTGCGTAAATATGTGAAAGATCCAAACTACATTATTGAGTTAGAACCGGACGAGATAGGTGAAGATTTAACGTATGAGGAGGTACCTGTCAATATTTTGGATAGGAAGGAGCATGTCCAACACTCGAAAATTATACCTCAAGTTAAAGTTTTGTAGAGAAACCATGCTATTGAGGAAATGACCTGGGAGTTAGAATCGAAAATGAAAGCGAGCTATCCTCACCTCTTCGACACCCCAGGTACGTACGTCAATTTCGAGGACGAAATTTCATAAAGAGGGGAGGATGTAAGACCCCAAATTTTATAAATAAAGATTTAATTTTCTTTATATATTATTTTGAAATAGTAAGGGGTTGATTTAATTAATGTAGTAAGTTGTGGGTAAAATGCGCAAATATTTCAAAATGAGCAAGTGGTTATAAAATATTCATTGTTGTCGGGAAATATTCGTTTAGTCGTGGAATATTCTTGTTGTCGGAGAATATTCGTACGACTGCGCAGCCATTTTTGGGCCCCACAATGGAATAACTGTCGGATATAGAAAGTGACAGAAATAACCTTTTTATAAATAACGGTAAAACTGTTACGGTTAAACTGTTGAAATATCCGGTGATAAAAATACAGTAATACGCGTTGTGCACAGTAACACACGGTATTGCACAGTATTTCGAATTATTGATTCTTACGTACGAAGGCACTTACTCAATTATTGTTACCGTAATTACTGTTTAATATTTTATATTATTGATTCAATAATTGCTACGTTGATATTTTATATTATTGATTCAATAATTGCTACGTTGATATTTTATATGATTAATTCAATACTTGTTACGTTGATATTTTATATTATTGATTCAATAATTGCTACATTAATAATTGCATAATATTTTATTGATTCAATAATTGTCATTGCACAATATTTTAAATTATCAAATCAATAATTCATATTATTTGAATAATATTATTAGATAGCATTATTGGCAATGTCTAAGGAAGTTCTGTCGAGAAAAGGGGTTAAGTTAATCTAATTGCGCGCCAATAAGGAGAAATCTTTATCAGATAGCCCCCTCTTTCCTGGGAACGACCTGGTTGTCAATATTGTAGTTATGTAATATTATTTGTGAATAAATAATTATTGATTTATATGATAAGAAAATATTTATTTTGTGGATATAAAAGAAGAAATTAGTGCTGAGGTATTTTTATCAGTATTTTGGTGTGGAAAATCATCTGTTTGTGGATTTCGGCCATTTTACGTTGGGAATTTGGAAAAACTTCATTCTACAAAGTTGTAGAGAATTAAATTTCATATGAAAAGGACATAAGATTCGTATTTTTCTGTTAAAATGGCTATTTATTATGAATTATTAAAGCTTTAAAAATAAATATTTTAATATATATATATATATATATATATATATATTATATAAATCATGTGGGATAAATTTTTCCTCCTTGGTATGCTGCCAAACTTGCCAAATTTTTCAAAACTTTGAAAATTCATCCGCCTGCAGTTTTGTCAGCATTGGCATGCTAAGTCTTTCTTATAAATAGGGTGCTTAGTTAGAAATAAAAATCACACCAGAATTAGAAAATTTTCTCTCTATAATATCGAGCGTATTTCTTGTGAGTATTTAGATACTTTGAGTGTTGATAGCAACATAATATCCGATATTCCAGCCAAAACTACTCTTCTGTTAAGGTAAAGGATGTTATTTTCTTTCGTAAACGATGTTATTCTTTTCAATATCATTATACCAAAATATTAGCATGGATTTTATTATGAAATTCTTACTTTTTCCGTTGGGGTTACTATTCACGTATACAGCACTATTCACGTATACGACACTATTCACGGAAAAATTAAATTTTCTTTTATTTGTTCAAGTTGTTGTTAAGGTTCCTATCTTTTATTGGATCCAAGTTTTTATCTTTATTCTTGAATTTTTCTCCACAAAGTATTATTATGGAATATTCTTGAACTTGGATAAACTAAATTACGAATCCCTAATCTTTGTCATTTATCTCACTGGATTCGTTATTTATATTGTTTTCATCATCCTCAGTACTAAATGGGGATATAACTGAATATCTTTGGCATGTAGAGCAAATATGAATGATTACCTGATGAATATCTTTGGTCCGTAGTGCAAAGACGAACAGGTGTTGAGATGAACATGACCACTGGTGATACAAATGAATATCTTTGGCCTGTAGTGCAAAGATGAATATTTGATTTGAGATGTATATTGATTGATGTTACAGGGATAAAATATTGATGATGGACTTTTAAATCATAGAAGATAGTAGACTTCATTCTCTACTTAACTCTTCTAATGAATTGTTATTTTCGCTGCGAATATTGATCTAAAACTTGTTGTCCATAATATTTTATCTGATTTGTTGAAGACTAACGATAATTTATTCTTCATTATCTTAGTCATAATATTCTTTACTGGGCTAGTTGAGCTCACCGTTTTCATCTATTGTCCTCTTCAGGAAATGAGAATGTCACAGGAATTAGTCGGGGGACAGAGTGATGGTCCAAGTTAGAGCAGTAGTAGTCCTCACTATTTCTAATAAATAGTGTGATAATAATTTTAATGAGGACTTAGTTTGAATGTTAATATTTTCTACATATTTGTATTGACACTCACAGTTATGTGATCGTAATTTGCACGACCGTGTGATATATAAGATTGTATTTGGATTCTGTACCATGTATTTGGCGACTCAGAATGGGTTGGGTTGACTGGACTTATTCTGGGGGCGTCACAGAATGAGTACAGCATACCATCCTTAGACTGATGACCAGAGCGAAAGAACAAGTCAGCCGCTTGAGGATATGCTGAGAGCTTGTGTGATGGACTTCAAGGGAAGCTGGAATGATCATCTACTGTTGGTGGAGTTGGCCTACAATAATAGTCATCATGTGAGTATTGGCATGCCGCCTTACGAAGCGTTATACGGCAGAAAATGCAAAACTCCTTTGTGCTGGGATGAAGTCGGTGAACGTCAGTTGTAGGGACCAGAATTGGGACAACAAACCGCCGAAATCGTGAAGCTAATCAGAACAAGATTAGTTGTTGCTCAAGACAGACAGAAGAAGTATGCCGATCTTCATCGACAAAATCGAGAATTCTTACCAGGAAGTTTCGTGTTCCTGAAAGTATCTTCCTGGAAGGGGAAGATTCGATTTGGTAAGAAGGGAAAGCTGAGTCCCCGATTTATTGGACCTTTTGAGGTGTTGCGAAAAGTTGGCAAGGTAGCTTACGAGATTGCATTACCTCCAGAGCTCGAGAATATA
Source organism: Panax stipuleanatus (assembly GCA_020205555.1). Classification (NCBI taxonomy): domain Eukaryota; kingdom Viridiplantae; phylum Streptophyta; class Magnoliopsida; order Apiales; family Araliaceae; genus Panax; species Panax stipuleanatus. Next base: position 41,671,611 of record CM035116.1, on the reverse strand, counting down.
CATAATGTCTTTCATATTTCTGTGTTAAGACCTTACAAGCATGATTATAAACATGTAATAGAATATGAACCTTTACAATTTGATAAAGACTTAACATATGAAGAAGTGCATGTTCAAATAGTTGATAGAAAGAAACAAGTACTTAGGAATAAAGTGATACCTTCTGTTAAGGTAATCTGGAAGAACCACAATGCTGAAGAAGCTACGTGGGAACTCGGAGATATTATGATGAAGTCTTATCCGTATTTGTTTGCTTAACTTTCTATGTGTAACCCCTTATGTACCGATTCTGGGGACAAAATCCTTTTAAGAGGGGAAGAATACAATAGACGAGAATGATTGTTTTTAATGTGTGATTCTGGGGACAGAATCCTTTTAAGGAGGGAAGATTGTAACTATTGAGATTTTATATTTAATTTTAAATATTTATTAAGTTAAATAAATATTTTATGTGATTTATTTATTGAATTAAATAAATAAATTATGTGATTTTATGAAGTGATTTAATTAAATGATATATACAAATTAAATGAATGTGTAATACTTATTTAATTAATGTATATTAATTTTATATTATAGTTCTAATTTAATTGAGATAATTGAATTAGATGAATTATGTGATGAAGTGTTACATGAATTATAATTAGCGAGTAATTATAATTATGTGGCAAATTTTATGTGATTTCTTGATGTTAGATTTTAATTGATTAAATTAGTTGTTTAATATTTAATTAATTAAAAGGTGACATTAAAATATGTGTTAAATGATTTTTTAAAATAAAATAAAAAGGATTTTAAATGATTTTAACCAAACAAGGCCCTTGTAATTGTTTTAAACCTATTTCTACCAAATGGGGCCCTAACTATCAAAAAGCTATTTTAAATAAACTATTTACCAAACAATACCTTAGCATTAATAATCTGTTTTTGAAAATAACTTTGTTTTGCCAAACAAGGCATTGTGAATTTTGAAATTTATAACTGACATTATACTTAATATATTTTGTCAGTTATATTATATAATTAAGCCTATATCTATTATTACGTATTATATTATACGTTAGTTTTTCCTAAGTCTAAACTAAAAGCTAAGAAGAAAGTGAGAAGAAGAGAGAAGAAGAGAGAACAGAGATTATCAGAGAAGAAAGGAGGAACAAAGGGTTGATAGGACAAGTATTTCATCATCTTTTCTTCATAACTCAAAACTAAAAGGTTAGAATTCCATCTATATGTGTTCCTTGTATATTTGTTTATTCTCTGTCAAAAGTTAAATTTCATGAAGGTTGTATAGTCATAAATTGGTATATATATAGATTGTAGTCATGTGTTGTTTGTAGTGGGTTATACGGTTTAAAGAATTTTCAGAAAATCAAATTGGTGATTAAATATTGGAAATTTTGTTCTTATGAGTTATATGATTTTGGTCAATTTTAGGGTGAATTGATGAAATTCGTATGTATTAATTTGCATGATTAGAATTGTTTATGATGCTATCTTCGATCATGAGAATCATGCATGCAGTATAAATTGAATTGATGGAGAAAATTTCTTACAGTAGATTATTTTGGAAAATATATGAGTTTTATAAAAATGTCAAAATTGAGTTTTTAAAACCTTTAATACTTGATGAACAAATGAATGTTGGTGATTTGAGTCATGATATGCATGTGTAGTGTTGTAATATATGTTTTTACATTGTTGTATTGCTTGGTATTGTCGGTTGTTGGATTGTTGGGTTAAGCAGTGAAGCAGAGTGTCGTTTCTGTCTGCGTCTGTCGGCGTTGCTGCGCAGCTGCGCCGGTAGCAAGGCTAAAAGCAGCGCAGCTGCACCGCTTGCTTTTCCCTGATCCTACCCCTGAGCAGTTGCACCGGTTCCAAAGCTGCTGGCTGCGCAACTGCGCCGTGCTCAGTACAGGGGTAGTGAAGTTTAACTGTTGTGCAGTTTATTTTTAGTCATAGTTTAATTATTGCTAGATTAATAACCATGTATCAAGTGGCATTACCATATTAGTAACATGAAATTGACAATTTCATAATTTGAGAAAAAGGAAGTTTGAAAACCTAATATAGTACTTAAATGATAAATTATAATTGTTTAATTGTACTATGAGTTACTTAATTAAAAATTGATTATTTATAATTAAAAGTAAGTGTTTAATTTAAAGTATGATATTAGTTGATTTATTTTAAACAATTAGATATTAATTTAAATTATAATTTATGTAATTATAATTTGATAAATGCATGTTTAATTATGGATTTTAAATTGATAAATACATGATTAATTATAAATTGTGTAATTATAATGCATGATGTAGTTTAATTGATTTTAAATTATAATTGTTTATAGTTTAAGTTGTGATTATAATTTAAGTAATTATAATTAGATTAAATATTTGAATTGTATTTGATTAATTATAATTTAGTTAAATACATAATTAATTTAATTATTGGAATATGTAAGTGATGTAATTAACTATATGATGGTTGATTATTATGATTTATTTAATTAGAGTGAGTTAACCATGAGGGTTAACCACTTATGTGAATTAGTTATGTGTTAACTAATTTAGATTATTATGATTGAATGTATATAGGAAGTGCAAGACCCCGAATTTTATAAATAAAGATTTAATTTTCTTTATATATTATTTCAAAATAGTAAGGTGTTGATTTGATAAATATGAAAAGTTATGGGTGAAATGTGCAAATTTTCAAAATAAGCAAGTGGTTATAAAATATTCATTGTTGTCAGGGAATATTCGTTTGGTCGTGGAATATTCTTGTTGTCGGAGAATATTCGTACGACGGCGCAGCTATGTGTGGGCCGCACAACGGAATAACTGTCGAATATATAAAGCGATAGAAATAACCTTTTTTATAAAATAACGGCGTAGTTGTTACCGTCAGTACTGTTGAAATACCCGGTGGTTAAAATACAGTAATACGCGGTGTTTCACAGTAGCACACGGTATTGCACAGTATTTCGAATTATTGATTCTTACGTAAGAAGGCACTTACTCAATTATTGTTACAGTAATTACTGTTCAATATTTTATATTATTGATTCAATAATTGCATGATATTTTATTGATTCAATAATTGCTACATTGATATTTTATATCAATAATTGCTACGTTGCTATTTTATATGATTGATTCAATAATTGCTACCGTTGATATTTTGTATTATTGATTCAATAATTGTCACTGCACAGTATTTCACATTATCAACTCAATAATTCATATTATTTGAATAATATTATTAGATAGCATTATTGACAATATCTAAGTAAATTCTGTCTAGGAAGGGTTATTTAATTGCGCGCCAGTAAGGAGAAATTCTTATCGGAAGGCCCCCTCTTTCTTGGAAACGACCTGGTTGTTAATATTGTAGTTCTGTGATATTATTTGTGAATAATTAATTATTGATTTATATGATAAAGAAATATTTATTTTGTGGATATAAAAGAAGGAATTAGTACTAAAGTGTTTTTATCAGTATTTTGTTGTGGAAAATCACCCGTTTATGGATTTCAGATAATTTATGTTTGGAATTTGGAAAAACTTCCTTCTACAAAGTTGTAGAGAATTAAATTTTCTATGAAAAAGACATAGAATTTGTATTTTTCTGACAAAAGGGCTATTTATTATGAATTACTGAAGTATCGAAAAATAAATGTTTTTTAAAATAAAATGGTGGGCCCCACTTTTGTCATTGCTTGGAAAATGCTGATCTTTTTTTCTCTCACGAGGTGGGCGTATGAAAGCCGCCGGTAGCAGAAGTCTACTTTGGCATCCTAAGCTTTTCCTATAAATAGGGTGCTTAGGTTAGAATTGAAAAACACACCAGAATCAGAAGTTTTCTCTCTCTATAGTATCGAGCGTATTTTTATGAGTATTTAGATTCTTTGAGTGTTGCTATTTAGTGCAAGTTTTCTTTAGGCTTCTATCCGATATTCTAGTCAGAAGTACTATTCTTTTGAGGTAATGGATGTTATTTTCTTTCGTAAATGATGTTATTCTTTTCAATATCATTATACCAAAATATTGGCATGGATTTTATTATGAAATTCTTACTTTTTTCGTCAGGATTACTATTCACATATACGACACTATTCACGTATATGGCACTATTCACGAAAAAATTAAATTTTCTTCTATTTGTCCAAGTTGCTTGTTAAGGTTCTTATCTTTGATTGGATCTAAGTTTTGAGCTTTATTCTTGAATTTTGCTCCATAATTGATTATTATGAAGTATTTCTGAATTGAATAAACTAAAATACGAATCCTTAATCTTTGTCCTTTATCTCACTGGATTGGTTCTTTAAAATGTTTTTCATCATCCTCAGTCCTAAAAGGTGATATAACTGAATATCTTTGGCCTGTAGAGCAAAGATGAATGATTACTTGATCAATATCTTTGGCCGTAGTGCAAAGATGGACAGGTGTTGAGATGAACATGACCACTGATGATACAAATGAATATATTTGGTCGTAGTCCAAAGATGAATATTTGATTTGAGATGTATATTGATTGATATTACAGGGATAAAATATTGATGATAAACTTTTAAATCATAGAAGATAGTAGACTTCATTCTCTACTTAACTCTTCTAATGAATGGTTATTTCCGCTGCGAATATTGATATAAAACTTGTTGTCAATAATATTTTATCTGAATTGTTAAAGACTAACGATAATTTATTTTCCATTATCTTAGTCATAATATTCTTTACTAGGCTAGTTGAGCTCACCCTTTTCATCTATTGTCCTCTTCAGGAAATGAGAATGTTGCAGGAACTAGTCGGGGGACAGAGTGATGGTCCGAGTTAGAGCAGTAGAAGTCCTCACTATTTCTAATAAATAGTGTGATAATAATTGTAATGAGGACTTAGTTTGAATGTTAATATTTTTTACATATTTGTATTGACACTCACAGTTTTGTTGTCGTATTTTGAATGGCCGTGTGATATAAAAGTTTGTATTTGAATTCTGTACCATGTATTTGGCGACTCAGAATGTGTTGGGTTGACTGGACCTATTCTGGGGGTGTCACAGTTGGTATCAGAGCTTAGGGATATGATCTCTGGCGAAGATCTGGGAATAGAACTAGGAGGGAGAGACGAGTAAATCCTTCGCTAATGTGTCCTACCTAAGCTTATGTGGTATTTAATTGGATAGTCGGAGCATAGGGTTATTATGGGATATGTTAATTTGTTTAATTAACCCTTGTTTTATGGTAGTATTTGACAATGGCAGCTGAGAATGTTAACAATGAAGTGAATGAGACCGTGGAGACACCTTTAATCACCAACCAAGAGAACGTGCAACAAGAAGGAAATGTTCATCCTGAAAACAACGCTGATCAGACGATAAACGATGAGATGTTTAGAAGTTTTTTGCAGTTCATACAAAACCAGACGAGGGAAACTCGTGTGCAAAATACAGGTGGAGATAATAACAACACGCGAATTATCACTGCCAAGCAGTTCAAAGAATTGGGACCACCAGAGTTTTTGGGGAAGCCGGATCCGATCAAGGCGGAGACGTGGGTTAAGCAAATTAACAAGATATTTGATGTCTTGGGATGCACGGGGGAACAGAAGGTTCCATTCGCCACGTTTATGTTCTGTGGAGAGGCAGATTACTGGTGGAAATCCGTGAAGCGTACCCAGCCTGCCGCAGTCAAGATGTCTTGGGAAGCGTTCCAGAAACTATTCAATGACAAGTACTTTCTTGAAAGTATTCGTCATATGAAGGAGGTAGAGTTTATCAGACTAGAACAAAATAACATGACGGTGTCCCAGTACGAGGCTAAGTTCGAGGAGTTGTCCAGGTTTGCACCTCATTTGGTGTAGAATGAGGAACATATGATGCGAATATTTCTGAGAGGTTTGAAACCAGAAATTCGTCAATACCTCATTTCTGACAAATTTTCTCTATATTCGGATGTAGTGAACAGGGCCCAGTTGTTAGAACGAGAAAATGATTATTCTCAACCAAGGGACAACAACCAAGGTCGTACTGGTGGCAGCAGTCATCGGAACAATGACAACCAGCGGGGAGGAAAGTATCATGACAGAAGCGGTAACCACTCCGGTAGTAATCGTGGCCATGATAGTAGAAAAAGCGAATCGGGAGGAGATTTCAAGAAGAGAAGGTACAACAATGAGAACGTGAAGACGTCAACATCAGCACCAGCATCAAATGTTTCTTGGGGAGGAGAACGACCATTGGTCGTATGCTATAAATGCGGGAAAGGGGGACACATCAGCCTATACTGCCCACAAAAATTCAAACCATACTATAACTGTGGAAAAGAAGGACATATAGCTCGAGATTGTCCTGTAGCAAAACCAAGTTCAGCGGGGGTGGTGATTCCAAAGACGGTTTCGAACAAGTCAAAGTCGGTGATTTCTGGAAGAGCGTTTGTCGTGACAGCCCAAAAAGCGAGGAATCCACACGAGGTGATTACGGGTAAGCTAATCATAAACTCTTGCGAAGTTTACACATTGTTAGACACCGGTGCTAGCCATTCTTTTATTTCACCTGTTTGTGCTCAACGTTTGAACTTGACTTCTGATAAATTAGACTTTGACTTATCTGTTGAAACTCCATTGGGAGAAACCTTTGTTACATCCATAGTTTACAAATCTTGCTTGATTCAGATTGGTACCCTTACCTTACCTGTTGATCTTATATCTTTGAAACTACTTGCATTTGACGTGATTTTAGGAATTGACTGGTTAACCACTTACCATGCCAAAATTGATTATTTTCATAAGGTTGTTAGTTTTCATATTCCTAATCAACCTGTTGTGCGAATCCAAACCACCAAACCACTAAAATCAGTCAACATCATTTCAAATCACAAGGCTATTCGTTTATTGAAAAATAGATATCAATATTTCTTAGCTCATGTCACTGATCTAAACCAGAATACGTCAGATCTGAATAATATTTCCGTTGTTAATGAGTTTCCTGATCTATTTCCCGAAGAACTTCCCGATCTACCCCCAGAACGTGAAGTTGAATTCTTTATTGACCTTGAACCCGGTACAAAACCCATTTCTAAAATCCCATATCGAATGGCTCCTATTGAACTTCAGGAGTTAGAGGTCCAATTACAAAAATTATTAGACATCGGTTTTATTCGTCCTAGTATGTCTCCTTGGGGTGCTCCTATTTTATTCGTAAAGAAGAAAGACGGGAGTATGCGACTTTGTATTGACTATCGGGAGTTGAACCACGTCACCATCAAGAATAGGTATCCGTTACCTCGTATTGATGACCTGTTCGACTAGTTGCAAGGAGCATAATTCTTTTCAAAGATCGATCTTCGTTCTGGATATCATCAGCTGAAGATTAAAACTGAGGATATTCCGAAGATTGCCTTTAGAACTCGGTACGGGCATTACGAATTCCTAGTTATGTCTTTTGGATTGACTAATGCTCATGCTGCTTTCATGGATATGATGAACCGTGTATTCAAGGAGTATTTGGATCAATTTGTTGTTGTCTTTATTGATGACATCCTCATCTATTCTAAAAGCCGTGAAGATCATGAGCACCACTTGAAGTTGGTACTTCAAAAGCTTCGTGAGAACAAGCTATATGCCAAACTAAAGAAATGCGAGTTCTGGCTTAAGGAAGTAGCATTCCTTGGGCACGTGGTATCGAAACGTGGAGTATCTGTTGACCCGGCGAAGACTGAAGAAATACAAAGGTAGGAGCAACCTAAGTCGGTGACCGAAGTACGAAGCTTTTTGGGCTTAGCTGGTTATTATCGGAGGTTCGTAGAGGGATTTTCTTGAATCGCTACTCTATTAACTCAGTTGACTCGGAAAGATACAAAATTCATTTGGAGCGAGGAATGCGAGAAGAGCTTCCAAGAGCTCAAGAGAAGACTTATCTCGGTACCTGTTCTGACAATACCATCTGGTTCGGATAGATTTGTTATCTACAGGGATGCTTCGGACAAAGGGTTAGGAGGTGTTCTAATGCAACATGGGAAAGTCATAGCCTTTGCCTCGCGATAACTCAAAGAATATGAGAGGAATTATCCTACTCATGATCTAGAGTTGGCAGCAGTCGTTTTCGCGTTGAAGATCTGGAGACACTACCTGTACGGGGAGAAAGTGGAGATTTATACGGATTATAAAAGCCTTAAATATTTTTTCACTCAAAAGGAACTCAAAATGCTGCAACGACGTTGACTTGAGCTGCTGAAAGATTACGATCATACCATCCAATACCATCCTAGAAAAGCAAACGTGGTAGCTGACGGGTTGAGTAGAAGATCATATGTGGGAACGAGTGCGATGATGTCAAGTATACGCGTGGAACCAGCTTTAATTGATAAAGTTAAAGCTGCTCAAGCTATGAATCCGGAGCTGATGAAGATGAAGAAGAAAGTGCAAGAAGGTGCCATTCCAGAAGTAAGAATCGATGAAGAGGGAATACTTCGAGTCAACTCCAGACTTTGTGTTCCTAACGATTTCGACTTGAAGCATAGAATCATGATGGAGGCACACAACACACCGTTTGCAATCCATCTTGGGAGTACCAAAATGTATCGTGATCTTCGACATACATTTTGGTGGAGCAATATGAAAAGAGAGATCGCGGAGTTTATTTCGAGATGTTTAACTTGTCAACGTGTAAAGGCGGAGCATCAAGTGCCGAAGGGTCCAATGCAATCACTGGAGATTCCAAAATGGAAGTGGGAACACATTACGATGGATTTCGTTACGGGTCTTCCCAAGGTTTCTCAAGGCATAGATGCGATTTGGGTTATTGTCAATAGATTAACCAAGTCTGCTCATTTCTTACCTATACGAGAGACTTATTCCCTTGAACGTCTTGCTCATATGTACGTGAATGAGATTATGAGATTGCATGGCATGCCAGTATCCATAGTTTTGGATCGTGACCCCAGATTTACTTCACAATTTTGGATCAGTTTACAGAAAGCTATGGGCACGGATTTACGATTCAGTTCGGCTTATCATCCTCAAACAGACGGATAATCAGAAAGGACTATTCAAACTCTTGAAGATCTATTGAGACTCTGTGTTCTAGACTTCAAAGAGAGTTGGGATAAGTACTTACCATTGGTGGAATTCTCTTACAATAACATTTATCAAGCAAGTATAGGCGTAGCTCCATTCGAAGCGTTGTATTGAAGAAAGTGCCATTCTCCAGTATGCTGGGATGAGGGGGGTGAAGCAACATTATTGGGATAGGAGTTAGTACGTATGACTACGGAAAAGATCCAAATGATCCGACAACGTATACAAATGGCACAGGATCGACAAAAACGTTATGCGGATCTTCATCGAAAGGACGTGGAATTTAATGTTGGGGACTATGTGTTATTACGTGTTACTCCGTGGAAGGGAGTTACGAGGTTTGGCAAGAGAGGAAAGCTCAATCTACGATTCATTGGTCCATTCGAGATCCTTGACTGAGTAGGAAATGTGGTTTATAGACTCGCTTTACCTCCAAGTATGTCTCGTGTTCATAATATTTTTCACATATCCGTGTTGCGTAAATATGTGAAAGATCCAAACTACATTATTGAGTTAGAACCGGACGAGATAGCTGAAGATTTAACGTATGAGGAGGTACCTATCAAGATTTTGGATAGGAAGGAGCATGTCTTACGCTCGAAAATTATACCTCAAGTTAAAATTTTGTGGAGAAACCATGCTATTGAGGAAATGACCTGGGAGTTAGAATCGAACATGAAAGTGAGGTATCCTCACCTTTTCGACACCCCAGGTACGTACGTCAATTTCGACCCGAAGTTTATAAATAAAGATTTAATTTTCTTTATATATTATTTCAAAATAGTAAGGTGTTGATTTGATAAATGTGAAAAGTTATGGGTGAAATGTGCAAATGTTTTAAAATAAGCAAGTGGTTATAAAATATTCATTGTTGTCGGAGAATATTCATTTGGTCGTGGAATATTCTTGTTATCGGAGAATATTTGTACGACTGCGCAGCTATTTGTGGGCCCCACAACGGAATAACTGTCGGATATAGAAAGCGACAGAAATAATCTTTTTTTATAAAATAATGGCGTAGTTGTTACCGTTAGTACTGTTGAAATACCCGGTGGTTAAAGTACAGTAATACGCGGTGTTGCACAGTAGCACACGGTATTGCACAGTATTTCGAATTATTAATTTTTACGTAAGAAGGCACTTACTCAATTATTGTTACAGTAATTATTGTTTAATATTTTATATTATTGATTCAATAATTGCATGATATTTTATTGATTCAATAATTGCTACGTTGATATTTTATATCAATAATTGCTATGTTGCTATTTTATATAATTGATTCAATAATTGCTACCGTTGATATTTTGTATTATTAATTCAATAATTGTCACTGTACAGTATTTCACATTATCAACTCAATAATTTATATTATTTGAATAATATTATTAGTTAGCATTATTGACAATGTCTAAGAAAGTTCTGTCTAGGAGGGGTTATTTAATTGCGCGCCAGTAAGGAAAAATTCTTATCGGAAGGCCCCTCTTTCTTGGGAACGACCTGGTTGCCAATATTGTAGTTCTGTGATATTATTTGTGAATAATTAATTATTAATTTATATGATAAAAAAATATTTATTTTGTGGATATAAAAGAAGGAATTAGTGCTAAAGTGTTTTTATCAGTATTTTGTTGTGGAAAATCATCCGTTTATGGATTTCGGATAATTTATGTTTGGAATTTGAAAAAACTTCCTTCTACAAAGTTGTAGAGAATTAAATTTCCTATGCAAAGGATATAGAATTTGTATTTTTCTGACAAAAGGGCTATTTATTATGAATTACTGAAGTATCGAAAAATAAATGTTTTTTAAAATAAAATGGTGGGCCCCACTTTTGTCATTGCTTGGAAAATGCTGATCTTTTTTTTTTCTCACGAGGTGGGCGTATGAAAGCCGCCGCTAGCAAAAGTCTGCTTTGGCATCCTAAGTTTTTCCTATAAATAGGGTGCTTATGTTAGAATTGAAAAATACACCAGAATCAGAAGTTTTCTCTCTCTAGTATCGAGCGTATTTTTGTGAGTATTTAGATACTTTGAGTGTTGCTATTCAGTGCAAGTTTTTTTTCAGGCTTCTATCCGATATTCCAGTCAGAAGTACTATTCTTTTGAGGTAAGGGATGTTATTTTCTTTCGTAAATGATGTTATTCTTTTCAATATCATTATACCAAAATATTGGCATGGATTTTATTATGAAATTCTTACTTTTTCCGTCGGGGTTACTATTCAAGTATACGGCACTATTCACGAAAAAAATTAAATTTTCTTCTATTTGTTCAAGTTGTTTGTTAAGGTTCTTATCTTTGATTGGATCTAAGTTTTGAGCTTTATTCTTGAATTTTGCTCCACAATTGATTATTACGAATTATTTTTGAATTAAATAAAGTAAAATACGAATCCTTAATCTTTGTCCTTTATCTCACTGGATTCGTTCTTTAAAATATTTTTCATCATCCTCAGTCCTAAAAGGTGATATAATTGAATATCTTTGGCCTGTAGAGCATAGATGAATGATTACCTGATGAATATCTTTGGCCGTAGTGCAAAGATGGACAGGTGTTGAGATGAACATGACCACTGATGATACAAATGAATATCTTTGGCCGTAGTGCAAAGATGAATATTTGATTTGAGATGTATATTGATTGATGTTACAGGGATAAAATATTGATGTTGAACTTTTAAATCATAGAAGATAGTAGACTTCATTTTCTACTTAACTTTTCTAATGAATGGTTATTTCCGCTGTGAATATTGATCTAAAACTTGTTGTCAATAATATTTTATCTGAATTATTGAAGACTAACGATAATTTATTTTCTATTATCTTAGTCATAATATTCTTTACTGGGCTAGTTGAGCTCACCCTTTTCATCTATTGTCCTCTTCAGAAAATGAGAATGTCGCAGAAACTAGTCCGGGGACAGAGTGATGGTTCGAGTTAGAGCAGTAGTAGTCCTCACTATTTCTAATAAATAGTGTGATAATAATTGTAATAAGGACTTAGTTTGAATGTTAATATTTTCTACATATTTGTATTGACACTCATAGTTTTGTGGTCGTATTTTGCACGACCGTGTGATATAAAAGTTTGTATTTGAATTCTGTACTATGTATTTGGCGACTCAGAATGGGTTGGGTTCACTGGACCTATTTTGGGGGCGTCACAGGAAGTGTTTAAGTACGTGATTGAGTTAAGTAGCTTGCGCTTAAGGAAAGTCTTCTAAACCCTAAACTCGTTATTTCTATGCAAGTTCTTTGAGTTCATATATTCATTGTTGATAATGTCCTTTTCATTTCTGTACTGGATAAGTATTTAGTTAACCGAAGAGATCTTGACTTATTATTCAAGTAAGATCCATTTATTATTTTAAATTGCTTTAAGTTTACTTCTAAAGCATATGTTAATTCATAATTCTTTTATTTATGAATTATTGAAAGTCGATTCAACTATTCCTTAGTTGATGAACGTGAATTCTAAATTTCTCTTGTAAGCTTATCCAAACCAAACTTTCTTTGGTGCGGACTTGAATTCAAATTACTGAGTTGAACAATCCTAATTATTAGGGGAGGTTACTACGCATAGCGTTGAGATGTTTGTGCACAATACATGGTACAAAGAGCTGATCCCCCTAAGTACGAGTTATGGTCCATAGTCTTATTGACTGTTAAAAGTTTAAATAGAAATATTTATAACCTAGGACAAGAGTTCAAAGGTCTTATGACCCTCAGATAAATTCTATATTCGAATTTTAATGTTGATAGAGAATTAATATTCAATTCTTTATTGTTGAAGTAAGCTAAGTTATTTAGATCTTTTTAAAGATATCCTTTCATGTATTTATTATTGTTAAACTCCAGTGAGCTATTGTTTGCTCACTCTTGCATTAAATAACAATTGTAGTTAAGGTTGATAACGTTGACGCCCTGTCTACGAGTAAAGGCAAGGGAAAGATGAACAAGTGAAGACTTGTTTAATTATTTTGAAATGATTGTAATAAGACTTTTATGTCATATTTTTATTCCGCACTTTATTGTTTATGTCAAGGTTAGAGTAACACTGGGATTGTTTTTTTTTTTTAGGTTGTAACCCTTGTTTTAAGGGAGATTTTATATAAAGTTTGTAATTTATTTTGAGATATATTGGGTAGATGTTTGTTATAGTTAGAAAGTGAACACCAAATCATGTGGAAATGATGAACTCGGATTTGGGGGTGTCATATCTGAGATTGGAAATTGTATTGATTTAGGCAGGCATATGCTAGCTCTTCCCAGCTGTGAATTTTGAAATTATCTAGTCGGGCATACCAGGCTCTAGCCTCTCCGGTCAGACTCTTATGGAATAACTGTATTCTGAGCTTCTCGTCCTCTGCATACGATTCGGGTTCTCTGATGAATACCTTCAAATGGGTGTAGGGATCTCGTAATCCATCATATTCCTCAAAATCAGGGACTTAAAACTTGTCTGGATATTGAGCCCCTGAAAATATACATAAATCTGAGTAGTTTACACTCCCAAATGCCCCAGTTCCTTTGATGGACCAGATTGTTTCTTGCATTTGTTGGACCTTTTTCATAATATCATCAGCTTCCTGGTCTTTGTTGATGTTGATGATTTCCGGGGTTTTGTTGGTTAGGCCCTTGTTTTGAGACTCAGGGGTCTGAGTATCTTTCTTGCCGGTATCCTGACTGCCACCGGGTGTAGATGATTTTGTTTGACCGGGTGTTTGTTTACCTGAAGGCCTTTACTTTGCTCTTTCAAGAAAATAGCCAATTCGACTATCTGTTTCTTTAGTCCTTTGAACTCTTCTCTAAAGACAGGGTGAATTCAAGTTGGGCACTTGAAGCCATGACAGGAGATGGGCTTAGTGCTTTTCTAGACTTTAATCTGGTAACGGGACCAATTTTTTCCTACAATAAGAGTAGGTATGTTAATTTTGATGTATATATCAACAGGATGCATGCTATGCAATGTGTTTATTTTTTTGAGGTTTTTTAATCTTTTCCTGTAAAACATAGGTCAAGTGTTTTGATGACAGGATTTACAAGACATGGAATGTATATTTACATTGAATCTTGAATTTTTGAATTGGAAAATTTACATTGAATTTAAAGGGGAAGGCATGAAGAGACTTCCCTTCGGATTTGGTTTATCAGAGGCTGACCTATCTTAGGTTACTCTCGCGATTTTTTGGCATGAAGGTCCCCAGATCATCGTAATCTACTAGAGGGAAAATTAATCCGTTCTTTCAATTAGAGAAGATCTGAGTGGTGTCTTTTCTGAGGCTCGCAAGATTAGTCTCCTTTGAGTCCAGTAATTAATCACTGACGGGTTCACTTCCTAGTGTAGGAATCACACAGCATACATTCACATACATCGTGTCTCACCATATGAAATGATGACATTTGCGCGAAGCACTAACATAAAGCAGTAAAGCATTTATTTACATCTATTCAATGTAAAAAACAATATCCACACACACGCAGATATAAAAGGGAAATTTTGAAAAGATTTGGGTGCGGCTTAAGCCTTCTACTGTCTCTAGCAGAGTCGCTACCTATCGACGTCGGCAAAAATCTTCTGGACAGATCTTCCTTTCCCTAAATTTTTGAATGTCTTCTACCTTGTTTGTCTTATCTGTTTTATGAAGGGTGAAGTTTTTTAGGAAAAGGCCAACATGTATTATGTCGACGATTTGAAAGGTTTACAGAGTCGTCAGTTGGTATATTTGAAATGGTTGTACCAACTCAACAAAGTTTTGTTTGTTTTTGCAAGTAGGCCCAATTACTGGATGCTGTTGAAATTTGACTTTGGAAACCGAGATTCATAAAGTTCGGGGGCTTGGTTAAGCTGGGGGAAGGTGTTAGGCACCCCCCGACTTCCGTGGAACAAGGTTACCATATCTTTTTATTTTTTCCCTTTTTATTTGCAATTGTGCGTGTGTGTATGCTTGAAGTAATTTGAGCCTACGTTTGTTTGATTTGAAAGTAGTGTCGTGCTTCTTTGGACTTATATACGAAGGGATTGATTTATTTGAAAAGTCCTTTTTAGACAAGATATGAAAATGACATTTTGAAAGATGGTTTTCAAACCCTTGCGCTCGCATATGAATTGAAGCCTTTTGATACTTTCATTTTATTTTGTTCCGCATTCGGGTTGATTTGGATGTTTATTGTCTGGATGCAAAGCATCCTCGACCATAGAATATATATACAAGTGCCGGTCTTTTTATGGGCATGAAAGCCATCCAAGTGACCCTAGCACTGCAAACCACGTTTCACTATGTTGTGACCTTAAATCCGGATAACCGTTTTAATGTCCATCTGATTTACATTTACAAGAAAAAACTGGCAGGATGTATTTACAATATGAAGTTGGCTATCATGGGAATCATATTTAGATCCGTGTGGTTGATTATTAATCCCATGATTCCTAGGCTCATAGAGAATGATCAAGAAAACCTGCACAGCACGTATATTCACATAGAATGCAAATTGTACTCTAGACATCGCAAAACCAAGGATTCATCAGTTAAACCCTTGCATGAGCGTAGCCAAAGCTTCCCGTTTCCGCTAGATATGGATCTAGGGTCACGTAGTCGCTTTAATATTTACAAAGCTAGAAAAAACTAGATTTAAATAAATCTTAACCATTCTAGTTTTTCAGTTCTGGTTTGACCGATTTTGAACCGTCTGAAAGTCAGAAAGGGCTAGATTTAGATGAATCTAATCCATAATATTTACATTAATGCAGATTCATATCAAATGAATATTTAAAGTAAATATTTAATCATATTGAATAAAGAATATATATATATATATATATATATATATATATATTTATACTTATATATATACAAAAGCTATAAAGGGCCACAAATTTCCAATCCAGGCCCGACGAAGATATACACATATATATATATATATAATTAAGCTGTAAAGAGCCACGAATTTCTAATTCAGGCTCAACTGAGAAATGTAAATATATATAGTCAGTTATATATATATATATAATAAAGCTGTAAAAGGCTACGAATTAGCAATCCAGGCCTGACTGAATTGAATGTTAGTATATATATAGTCAGTTATATATATATAATAAAGCTGTAAAAGGCTACGAATTAGCAATCCAGGCCTGACTGAATTGAATGTTAGTATATACATAGTCAGTTATATATATATATAATAAAGTTAAAAAGGCCACGAATTAGCAATCCAGGGCAAACAAAATAGTATATATATATATATATATATATATATATATATATATATATACAAAAGAGGTAAAAAGCTACGGATTAGCAATCCAGGCTGTGCAAACCAAGAAAAACTTATATATACTAAAAAGTAAGTTATAAAGGCCACAGATTTGAAATCTGGGCAAAACCAGAAGCTATAATTTCATATGTACGTTCACATATGTGCAATAAAGTAGTAGAAAAGTTTCTGATCGTAAAAATACTTACAAGATGTAGCACCACGGGATCTAGGCCACTCGGAGGGCTTTAAAACTCTGTTTCCACAGGTTAAAACTTGATATGTCATAGAATATATGTATACAAACGTATTGGAATAATAAAATTGAAGTTTGGAGTACTAGAAGTCAGGTTAAAGGTTGAAATGGGCAGAGTTTCTCCGCTTTTTTCTATTTTTTTTCTTTTTTTGCAAGGGTGGGGGGTCTTATTTATAGACCAGATGGTAGCGAGTCTACCCGCGGTAGCCGCGGGTAGAGGTGTGACTCCTTAAGTGAGGCCTGCTCCCGTGGATCTCGTTGTATCAAAGTACGTGCACTCTGACCAACGTGATGTCTGATTCGAACCTTCATAACTTTTAATCCGGCCGTCCGTTTAAGGCATGCTATACCTTTCCAAAAAGCCCTTTTCGAAAGCTACACAATGACATAAGATTTAACCTTTTCCGAATCCAAGAAGATATGTTTATGACCAGATCTTCATTTTTTCGCAATCTATCTGTTGAGCTGTCTTCTGCTATTTTCACTCGGGATTGATGTTATGGTTCTTTCTGACCCTCATTGCGTTAATTTGGCTTGATTTAGACTTGATTTGATGTCAAGTCTGTAAAATAACCATTTTGCCCTTCCAGGGGTTGTCTCCTGGATTGACAAGGTTTTTGACTATTTTCTCGGGATTATCTCCGAGGTTTGATCCCAGCCGACTCTGTTCTTCCTCAGGGTTGTCTCTAAGGTTGACTTGGTCTCCCAAGGTTGTCTTTGGGGTTGATTTGATGCTTCGGGGTTGTCTCCGAAGATTGATTTGGTCTCCCGGGGTTGTCGCTAGGGTTAACTTTGAATCTCCCGGTGTTGTCGCCGGGGTTCACCTGATGGTTTGGACTTCCAAGGTTGTCTTTTGAAGGTAAAAGACTGTTTTTCCCTCCTGCAGGGTTAGTAGCAGGAATGCACAAAACTCGAGTGTCTACACCAATCACATTTTCTATAAGATGATTCTTAATGTTATGTGACTCTTTGGGTAAATCATTTAATTAAGGGTTTGGGTTTTCAAGAGTATTTTCATTAATAGGTAGAGATGCATTATCTAGTTTTGGTTCTTCCATATTTCTGAGAATATCTTCAATGACAACATCACTGTTAACTAACTCTTTATACTTAGGAGGAGGTTGAGTTTTATCAAAAGTTATGTTCATTGACTCCTCAATAACTAAACTTCTTTTGTTAAAAACTCTGTATGTTTTATGAAAGTAGTATGCCCTCAATAAAATTATGCATGATGTAATAAGCATTTATGTGACACCCCCAAATTCGAGTACTTCGTTTCCACACGATTTGGTGTTCACTGTCTAAATAAAACATACATCTACCCAATAATAAGAAATGCAAAATAAATTACAACCTTATAATTAAATAAAAATCTTCCTTGTAAAAAGGATTACAACTTTGTCCAAAACATCCCAGGGTTTAATGTAACCTTAACTTAAACATCAAATGCAGAAAATAAAAATATAACATAAAGTAATCTAGTCTTGTTATAATTCATAATTAACAAATAAAATAAGTCTTCACTTGTTCAGCTTGCCTTTGCCCTTACTAGTTGATAGAGCGTCAACACTTTCAACTTTAGCTGCAATGGTTATTTAAATTGCAAGAGTGAGCAAACGAAAGCTCATTAAAAGTATCAATAATATAACACAACTGAATAGTTTCAATAGATTTGAATAATTTTTCTTTCATAAACAATTGAATAATAATTCTTTCTTCAATGTTTAGAATCTCGAATATTGAAATCATCTGAGGGTCGTAAGACCTTGAACTTTGTCCTAGGTTATAAATATTTCTAGTTAAAACCTTTAACAGTCATATAGACTATGAACTCTTAACTCGTACTTAGGGGGATCAGCCCTTCGTACCATGTATTGTGCACAAACATTTAACGCTTTCGCATAGTAACCCCCTAATTAATAGGGTTGTTCATCTCAGTATTTGAATACAAGTCCGCACCAAAGAAAGTTTGGTTTGGATAAGCTTAAAAGGATAATTTAGAATTCAACGTTCATTAACTAAAGAATAGTTGAATCGACTTACAATAATTTAGAATAATTCATCAATAAGGAATTACGAAATAATTTATGCTTTAGAAATAACTTAAAGTATTTGAAAGACTTAATAGACCTTACTTGAACAATTAAGTCAAGGTCACATCAATTCATAAATGGACTTTGCTAAGATATTTATTCAATATATAAACTATAGAGAATACAAGAACTGGCATAAACGAAATCAAGAAAGGATAGAACAACTTGCCTCGAGCGCAAGTTACAATTACTATCACGTTCCTTAAAAATTCCTACATATATATAATTAACAATAATAATATAAATTAGTTATCACCTAACTAATTCACATAAATAGTTAACCCATTATGTTAACTCTACTCCTCTTTAATTATTAAGTTAATAATTAATTATTACATAATTAATCACATCACGTAATCATATTACATGGTCACATAATTAATCAAATAATAATTATATACTCATATTAATTAAATTATAATTAAAAAAACTTATAATTTAAATTAAATATTTATTTTAATTATAATTATATCTTACATTAATTAAATTATAATTAAAAAAATTATAATTTAAATTAAACATTTATAATTAATCAAATTATAATTAAACAAATTATAATTTAAATTAAACATGTACTTTGATTAAAATTAACCAAACTAAATTTATGCATTTATATTAATTAAATTATAATTAAACCAATTATAATTTAAATTAAATAATTACTTTGATTATAATTAATCAATTTTAATTCATGCACTAATTAAATTATAATTAACAATTTATAATTTAAATCACACATTTTTTTAATTATAATTATTCAAATTATAATTACATTATATATTTTATAAATATAATTCATTACTGTCCATTTAGCATTTTAATTTTATCAACATGCTTTATAATTTATTACATATAGAATCTTATAATTTTATACAATTAAAAATAATTTTTTGCCCAATCTGCAGGACCAGCGTGGCCGCGCTCCAAATGGCCTTGGGAGCGACGCGGCTCTGCCATTGTGCAGACTGGTCTGACAGTGTCGCGAATTTTGCAGAGAAAAAGTCAATTTGGCTTATTTCTCCACATCAAGTTCCAAATTCAGCCAACATAATTCATATAAACTTTACAAAAAGCATAATTCTAAGTTTCTAACATGTTTTAACACATAAAGATATCAAATTACATAATTTAAAACACTTAATTTTGTAAAAATTTGAGAAAACTATTTTTCAATGTTCTTGATGAAATTGAACACTGTGAATTTGTTACTCAATCAAAATACCCAATTCAAAGCACATTGAATTCATATCTCAACATATTAACATAATCTAAAACCAATTTATACAACAATTAATAATTAAACTCAAATTTTGATTTTAAAATAGCCATTCATCAAAACCAATTCACTGTAACTTTTGATGAACATGATTTCTTCATGTTCATCATGTTTTCATAAATTAAATAGCTAATTTAGGCATACAATTCATATATAAATATGTTATGAACACAGTATAACATATATACATCAAAATCATAATTTTTCATAAAGAATTATTTTTACAGAGAACTAAAACCATAAAAACAATAAAGAACGTAATATAAAAATTAGTTATACCTTTACTTTGATTAGGAGAAAAGATGAAGATGATGATGGTGGTGTGTTTGATTCTATCAAACTTTCTCTTCCTCTTTCTTCTTTCTCTCTAACTCTCTGTTCTCTGCTTTTCTTTTTAATATAGACTAACCTCTAACTCTTTGTTTTTAACTAACGTATATTGATATATTATACATATATAATATATACATAACTGACATCTTATATTAATTATAATTTATTTCTTTAATAAATTATCATGTTTTGTGTTTTTGAAATTTAAAAGCCATAAGGCTTTATTTGGCAAAAACTCCTTATTTTTTAAAAAGTAGCTTTTTGAACTTAAGACATTGTTTGGTAAAAATTCATTTAAAACAACTGCAAGGGCCCTGTTTGGCAAAATCCTTTAAAACAGTTTTAAGGGCCTTGTTTGATAAAACTAATTTAAAAATCTTTTTTATTCTTCTAATAAATTCTTTAGCACATATTTTTAAATGTTACACTTTAATTAATTAAATTCTAATATTCTCATTTAATTAATTAAAAGCTAACATCAATTAATCACATAAAAATGCCACATAACAACTATAATTACTTGCTAATTATAATTTCATGTAACAATCATCACAAAAAATTCATCTAATTTAATTATCTCAATTAAATTAGAACTATACTATAAAATCATTGCACATCAATTAAATTAAATATTAAATATTTAATTAATTAATATATTACACTTAATTAAATTACTCCACAACAATCACATAATTTATTTATTTAACTCAATAAATAAATAAATAAATTAATTAAAATATTTATTTAATTCAATAAATATTAAAATTAATATATTTAAATTCTCATTCGTTACAATTTACTTTATAATCTTATCCATTTATTAATAAGAAAGTTTATATAATAAAAGGCATTCTTTATCCATGTTAATTAGTTGAATTAATAAATGTGATAAACCCATATTTATTGAGCAATGCTTTTAGAATCATGATGTTGACCATGCTAATGAGATCTAGATTCTATGATAGCTCAAAACTAAAATGTTCCTAATCGTTGGACCACTAATGTGGGATTACTGATTCCGGATATATTAGTACATACTATGCTTGCTCTGTTGAAGAGGATGATTGATCTCATGATCATTTGTGTGGAGACGCTAAAGCAAGCATTACTGCATAAGTCACTTTTTGCAACGCTTTTTTTGGAACGGTCTTATAAAGCATGGCATAAAATGACCCTAATGCAACGGTGTGAAAAAGTGTGGTATTTTTCTACCACTAATGCTACAGTTTAAATTAATCATTGCATATTCTAGTAATAGGCAACGATTTTACAAAAAGTGTGGCATAAATATACTCTAAATACAACGAACTATAAAACATGCGGCATAAAATATATAAATGCTACGGTTTATAACCGTTGCAAAAAATAACATATTTTTCTCGCTTATTTTTTATTCGGTCTCGGGTCTTCCCTCTTTTTCCACCTCCTTCCCTCTTTCCTCTATCAATCTGTATGCCCTTTTCTTTTTTTATCTCCATCCCTCTTTGTTCCCAACGTGCGACAATAATTCTCTTTTCCTTCTTCTTCTCTCTTTTTTCCTCTTCACCTCCTTTATTTTATTACCCTAACCCCCAATTTCGGCTCAAACAAAATACCAGGCATCCATAAAATGGAGAGAGTTCGAACTAAGCGGTACTGCGAAGTAGTTCACTAAATAGAGAGACTTCACTGATAGTTTGGAACGAAGAGACAATCTCAATACGCACTTTAGAAATTTACAAAGGTAACTGAGAATGAGCCCTAACCCCCAATTTCTTATTATTGTCATGCATTAATCACTAACTCCCAATTTCTTATTATTGCTTCCACTTCCAGGTTGCTCCTTTGTTTTTCATTTAGTGTATGTATGATGATTATTTAGTAAGGTAAAAATATTGATTTGAGTCTAGTCATTACTAGTTTTCCTCTGTCCATTACATTCAAATTTTCTTCGTCATTTTTCTTCCTAATCTAGCCTAACCATTGCTATCCTTAAGTGTTAAGCAATATATTGTATAAAGGCTTATTAAAACGTCTTTTAATTTCGGCAAAGAAGAAGGTGATGGGCTGAATTGGAAGTATAACTGGAATTGCAGCAGTAAAGAAAGCTTATTATTGGTGCTGCTGCTGCCCATGCCAAATTATTGGCTGATCAGGAAGACAGAGAAATAGAACATCTAGTGGCAACCATAATTGAGATGCAGGTGAGATATAATCCACCACAAGTGTTTTTGTTATTCCCTTTTTCCTTTTCTAGTACTGTTAGGTAGGTTTCCCTGTCCTGGGGATTTCTAGTTTACTTTTATTGTCTTTAATAAGTATCCGTGTCACCCTGATGTTTGTTCTTTGCATGAATGTGTTTGTATAGGCTAAGAAATTGCAATGCAAAATGAGGTATATTGGAGATTTTGAGCTGATTATGGAGAAGGAATTCACCCAAATGGAGGATCTAGAAGAGCCTCTCATGTCAGAGCGAATGAAGGTGTTACAAAAGATATTCAGTGGGGGAATATCAAGATGGAGGGATCATACTACTGTAACTTCTCAGGTGTTGCAAAAGATATTCAGTGTAGTTTTGGGATTAAGCTTATGTGGACGAATATATTGGGATTTCATAGTATTATTAGCTATTGAATAGTTATTTTATATATAAAATCGTTGTATATACTATGTTCCTTGAGAACTTTTATTATTTATGTAAAGTACTTTTGAAAAGCGTAGCATTTTATTTCCAAAAGCGTTGCTTAAAATGATTAAAGGGACATTAAATCTATTTAAACTGTTGCATAATGATATGTAAACCGTGGCATTTTCTATACTTGAGCGTTGCATATGAAAATAAAAATCGTGACATTAGTTGTTACAAAGCATTGCATATGACAACAAATACCGTGGCATTAGCAAAACTTGTGAACTATTATAAGCGTTGTATATAATATTGTGACCGTGGCATTAAATATTCCGACCGTTGCATTTGCCTTTTATAATCGTGGTATTTAGTTTACGAAAGCGTTGCATATTTTGGCAAAAAACCGTGGCATTTAGTTTATAAAAGCATTGCATATTTTGTCAAAAACCCGTGGTATTTAGTTTAAGAAAGTGTTGCATATTTGGAGATAAAACCGTGCTATTTTGTTTTCAAAAGCGTTGCAGATTGTGAAAAAAACCGTGGCATTTGCTTTACCAAAAAACCGTTGCATATAGTACCTAAATTGATATGGATTGCCAACCGTTGCATAAGCTCAAAAAATCATTGCATATGAGAATATGTTACGGAAGCAGATGCGGCGCTTAGGTGACCGTTTCATAAAGGCTAATGCAACGGTAAAGTAGGGTTTATGCAACGAAACAGGGGCGTTGCATAAAGCCTTCTATGTAGTAGTGAAGTGTGTAGGTGTTTATTTGAGAATAAGTTCACTGAACGTGAATAATAAAGGAACCCTAATAGAGTCTTACTTGTCTGTCAATAGGAGTTCCTAAAGTGATAGTAGTACAAGTGATCCTTAGACTTGATATCATCATAGTATCTTGTATATACTGAATTATGTTTTTGACATATTCCTTAATATTCTTGAGTATGTCGTAGGGTATGCTCGAATATAATAAAGTATATATGGAGATAGGTGAATGATCAACAAAGGATCTACCGCTTCCAGTAAAGGTAGGGAATGTCCTATGTGATTCGATAAAGTGACAACATGGAAATCCCTGGTCAGGGTTGAATGAAAATTAGAAAAGAGTTTCTAATTTACATTAACTATTGTTGTGCATTTTAGAATCGAAATACATATAATCAAATAAATAAAACTTGACAGTAATTTTATGTTTTATATTTGATTAAGATATTGTATGGTAGAAGGATTGAATTGTACGGTAACTATTCACGGAATAGGTTCTTTGTATTCTTTGTGATTTACGTTGAATTTATATTATCTGGATAGTTATGATACATTATTTATAAGGTATCACTCATGATAGAATAAATATTATTTATTTATGTTTAAATTAAAGAAGTTTAATTCATTATAAATAATATTAGAATTAATCTAATTTATTTATTCTACTACTGACTTAATATTGAACCTAGAGGGTTACACCAAAAAAACAGAGTAATATGATTTTAGAATGAATTGACTTAGTAATTATAAATTAAGTATATTTAATTTATTAGTAGAATAAATTAAATGGTTTAAGATTTATAATTAAGTATTTGGAAAAATACTTAATTATAAATTAATAAGATTAGTCATCTTATTATTATTAATAATATTATTAAATTGACTAAATAATAATAATATATTATTTGGAGAAAAACTAATATTTATAATTAAGTATTTGGAGAAATATTAGATTGAGAATTAATAAGAATAGTCTTATTATTATTATTATTATTATTATTATTATTATTATTATTATTATTATTTAGTTCCTAATTAGATTGGAAATTGAATTTGGAGTCTTCATCGAAGGTTACACGCTTCAAAGGTATATCTTTATCATTCCTTAATTAATAAGTTTACATAAGGCTACACAATGGATTGCTGAAAATTTTAATTTGCTACTTTACATGCTTCCGCTGTAATTTCAATTTGATTGTATGCTTTGATCTATTTTAGCAATCTAACAGTGGTATCAGAGCCTCCTTATGCAAATAATTGATTGTAATTGATTCAATATATGTGTTGATATGGGTTTAGAACGGATTATCTGGCAAAATAACTTTCTGCCGAATTCTGCTACGCGGCGAGGCCGAGCCGGTCCAAGCCTTGCTTGGAGTGCGGCCGCACCTGATGCCAAAATCGACTGAGGTGCAGCGCGGCAGCGTCGAACACTAGTTTTTGAAAAATTTTATTTTTCTTAAAATTCACTTCAATTAAATAAAAGGTTTATTTTCAAATTTATTTGATATTAAAATAAAGATGTTTATTTTAAATGGAATTGGATTCCATGTTGCTAAAAATAAAATAGTTTATTTTAAATTGATTTTTGATTAAAATAAAGGAGTTTGTTTTGTTTCAAAAATTAATTTTCTAGCAAAAGTTTATTGCCCATTAATGATATCAACATACATACTAAATGTTTATTATAATAATGCATATGATGATATGTATGATAATATAGAGGATGATTATGGACCATTGACCAATGTGATTTGATTTAATTTTAATGGATGCTTGAATGTATGTGATTTTTATAAATTGGGTCTATGTACCTCGCCTCTCTAATATTCTGATGTAAATTCTATCTCCATCCTATGTACTCCCCTTGACTGCTGATCAAGGTTTCTGTTTTATAATAAATAGATTGTAATAGGATAGTATAGAATTGTTCGAGAAATTGGAGATGAAACGAAGGAGCGATGAAGGCCCATTTGTTTTGAAGCTCGGGTTGAATGTAATAGTTATATTTAATATTTCATTCTTACACCCTAGGTTTGACCTTTTGGTTCATAGTGGCTCTAATGAACCAAATTAGAATTAAGTCCATAATCATCCAGGTAGAATATAGTATTCTACAGATGCATGCTAATTATATAGTAAATATATTATTATACATGTGGATATATGTTTAATATGACGAGTATTTCTATATATATATTTGCATTCATGCTAATCAAGATGAGACTAATTAATAACAAAACCCTCAAAGATAATTTATTAAGTTGAATACGTTCAAAAACATTAGAGAATGTCGAACGTAGCCTTCTAGCATTGTAAAGCGATAGAGCATCGAATTTTAATATGAGTTTGTTATGCACACACAAGGAAAGTATTAAATATTTGAGATGTTGCTTTATTACATTTGATGTTTATAAGGAATTGAACAATACCGTTTTGTTGTGCATACACAAGGACTGCATTTTTATCTTCGCTTATATGAAAATGTTGAGTCTAACTTAACTTAGATCATTTTATTTCGGATGTACACACACTTGACCATTATGATTTAAGAGACAAAATAAATAAGGAATTACATGGAGATGTAATCGACAAGAGTTGTCTACCTCTTGAATAAATATGTAGTTTGTTGTGCACACACAAGGCTATATATTTATTGCAATTGGATCCTTTTTCACTTGCAGATTTTACAAAAGTTACCAATAAAAAATCTGCCAAACTATATATATAAAGATGGTTATATAGTTTGAAGAAATAGTGGGAGACACCATTTTAATAAAGACCTAAATTAATCTGGTGATTAATAAAAGAATGCATGCTAATGTTGTTAAATTAAGTTTACTTGTAGAATTTTACAAATGGCTAATTCACTATCAGTACGAAACATACTTGATGCAAACAAATTAACCAAACCAAATTACTCGAGCTAGTTAAGGAACTTGATAATTGTTCTCACAGTTGAAAAGATGGTTTATATCCTTAACTCGCCTATACCTACAACTATTGCAGAAGAAGCCTCCGAGGAAGCGTTAGCTACTTTTAGAAAGTGGCAGGATGATGTACAGGTGGCACAGTGCATCATGTCAGCATCCATGAGTAACGAGTTAAAGCGTCAACATGAGAAAATGGATGCACCGGCTATGCTTTTGCACCTTTAGGATTTATATGGTGAGCAAAGTAGAACGGCTAGATATGAGATATCTAAAGAGCTCTTCCGATCTAGGATAACTGATGATACTACAGTGCAAGTATATGTGCAAAACATGATCAATTCGATTGAACAATTAGGATAGTTGGATTTTATCATGGATGTTGAGTTGAGTCAAGATTTGATCTTTCAATCACTCTCTGACTCCTTTTCACAATTTGTTGTGAACTTTCACATAAACAAGCTGGATGTCAGTTTACCTGAATTACTTTACATGTTAAAAACTATAAGACCACAACTTTTTATGAATAAGATTTAGTTTTCTCCAAATATTATTTTAAATAGTAAGGTGTTGATTTAATAAATGTTATAGCTGTGGGTGATATGTGTAAATTATACAAAGTAAGCAGTTGTCGGAAAATATTCGTTTTGTCCGAGAATATTCTTTTTGTTGGAGAATATTCGTACGACGT
Organism: Panax stipuleanatus; assembly: GCA_020205555.1. Taxonomy (NCBI): domain Eukaryota; kingdom Viridiplantae; phylum Streptophyta; class Magnoliopsida; order Apiales; family Araliaceae; genus Panax; species Panax stipuleanatus. Next base: position 41,644,327 of record CM035116.1, on the reverse strand, counting down.
CGCCGAAATAACCAATCATTAGTGGACCCCACAACGGAATAACTGTTGGATATAGAAAATGACATAAATAATGTTTTTAAAAATTGGTAGCACAACTGATGAGTAGGTTTTATACTTATGAATTCGATATTATTAAACTTAATTATTGTTATCTCTGAGTGCTTTTAGTACCTTTTTTATTTATTTTTGTGTTTATTTATTTCAGGATGGAGCTGGTAGGGCAATTCAGTCATAAAGAAAAGAAAAGAAAAGAATTAAAAATCATTAATATTGGAGCTGAGTGGCATTTTTGTAAATACGTGGTCCTGGTCAAGCGCCTAGGCGCTTGGATTTGTACTAGGTTGAGCGCCTAGGCGCTCTTGTACGCCCAATGTTGCCAAAATTTGCTGCTAAGTTATTTTTGAAGCCAAATAGGAATCTGGATGAGGGTTTTTGTCCAATACAAATAGGAAAAGACTTCAGAAAAGACGTATCGTGAAATTTCAAAAGACAATTTGCAGAGAGAACATCAAAGAAAACACAAAGTAGATTTCAGAGGCTAAAGATCAAAAGGAGAATTAGGAGCAATCTGACAAGTTTCTTTTACTTTTCTCTAAATTTATAGAATTTGTATTTATCTAGGATGTTTGGATTATTTATTTGGATTATAGTTTTCTTTGTTATTATGAACTAAACTTCTATTTAGGATTGCAAAGGAACTTGATGAGTAGTTTTGAGTAATATATTTTCTGTTGATTATTATTGGTTATTACTGGGGTGTCTATTATATATTGAGCATAATTATTTAATTGATTGGCTGGTAATTAATGAGATAAACTCATATGAAATTGATAAATGGAAGATGAGTTAAGATTTGGAGATAATAGCATAAGATTATAATTTTTGTATATGTTGGAACTTATAATTTGTATATAGGATAGAGATATACCTATATGCTTTATGTGATCTAATTGAGAACTTGAGCTACAAATTCTTGTTAATTTCAATTGCATAGAAATATAGTAAATTGATTAACTAGAGTGTTTCTACTAATTCTAATTTTTATTAGAATTAAGGGAATATGTCTATAGGTTCATTGAAAGATGCTTATAGATACTCATGAGTTCTTAATCAACAATCCATGTTAACTGATTTAATTTAACATGAAATATTAACCTTAAAGTGAATCATCAAGAGAAGTTGCGATCCTAAGTTCTTTTTTTTCCTTCTGAATCCAATTTTTGGTAGTTAAGTTTAATTAGTTAATTCACATAGTTTTTCATAAATTCATAACAATTATCGATTTGTTTAATTAAATTGGTTTAAATAAAAGTTAGTAGGTGATAGTTATTTTACACAATTCTCTGTGGGATACGATACTCTATTTGCTACTTTACTGCTATTCGATCGCGTATACTTGCGTGTTTTGCTAGTACGTATTTAGGCAAACAACAACCTTTACCGTTAACTATTGAAATACCTGGTAATAAAATTTTAGTATCACACGTTATTCCACAGTAGCACATGGTATTGCACAATAATTCATATTATTGATTCAATAATTGCTACAGTGATAATTGCATAGTATTTTATATTATTGATTTAATAATTGTCAGAACACAATAACTCATATTATTGAAATGATATTATTAGTTAGCATTATTGGCAATGTCTAGAAATTTTTGTCGAGAAAAGGGGTTAAATTATCTAATTGCGCTAGTAAGGAGAGATCTTTATCAGGAAGCCCACTTTTTCTTGGAAACGACCTGGTTGTCAATATTGTGATTCTGTAATATTAATTGTGAATAATTATTATGTGGTGAATATTTGTTCAATTTTAATATAAATGGAGGAATTTAACATGAGACATTTGTTGAAAGTTTGACATATTTTTCTATGGAACAATAACTATCTTCTCCGATAAGATATTTATTTAATATATTATTATAATATTATATTATAATAGTATAATGTGATAATATAATAGTATAACTTTATAATTTATAAGTTTTTAAATAGTAATATTATTATAATATATATAAGTATGTGATAAAAGGGGTGGAGGTGAACTAGTTGTATTTGGATGCTTTGTTTTTAAAATCAGTGTACACAACATCTTCCTGCATATTTTTTTCAAACATGGTGTGCTACCATTTTCTTATAAATAGGTTGTCTAGTCAAACAACAAAACTCACACCAGAATCACAAAATTCTTCTTCCATAATATTGTGCGTATTTTTTTTGAGTATAAGAATACTTTTGGTGTAGCAAATAGTGCCAGATTTCCTCAGGATAATCTCCTTTATACCAATTAGATCTAGTCTCCTACTAAGATAAATGATGTTATTTTCTTTCAATACTCGTAAATGATATTATTTCCTTCTATACTCGTAAGGGATATCATTTTCTTTCATACTCCATTTTATATAAGTGATATTATTTCATTTCATATTATTAAATCTAAACTTACTATGGTAAATATTGCTTCTATAATTCCTGACATGATTAGGAATTTCTTGAGGTTTGCGCTTCATCTAATATCATTTCACTAGAATATTTGTCTAAACTTTTTTATTAAATTTTAATCTTTTCATGCCAAGGTACTATTCATTCGGGGTACTATTCATACCAAAAACTATTCATCCGGGGTACTATTCATGTTATAGTACTATTCACGATAAAATTTAGTTTCTTTTCCTTGTCCAAATTATATTTGAAATATGAATCTTAAAAATCATTCTTGAATTTTTACTCCACAATTAGTTATCATGTTGACAATTTCGACATTCTTGAACTTGGATAAATTAAATTTCAAATCTCTAATATTTATCCTTGATCTCACTTTTATTCATCCTTTATATCATTGTCATAATCCTCAGACTTAAATTGTGGTGAAAGTTATCTTTGGCCCGTTGTAGACACTTGAAATTTCCTGTCCCTGTTACTAACATTGTAGGAGGGCAAAATGGTACAATCAAATCAACCCCAATACCGGGTCAACTTAACCCTGATCTCAATATCGGGCAATTAAATCAACCCCGGTTACCAATACCAGGTCAACTCAACCCCGATCTCAATACTAGGCCGTCAAATCAACTCCGATCTCTAATCGAACCGTCAACTTAACCCCGATCTCAATATCGAGCAATTAATCGGACCGTCAACTCAACCCCGATCTCAATATCGAGCTATCAAATCAACTCCGATCTCCAATCGGACCATCAACTCAACCCCGATCTCAATATCGGGCCATCAAATTAACTTCGATCTCCAATCGGATCGTCAACTTAACCCTGATCACAATATCGGGCCATCAAATCAACTCTGATCTTCAATCAGACCGTCAGATCAACCCCAATCTCAATATCAGGCCATCAAATTAACTCTGATCTCCAATTGGACCGTCAGATCAACCCCGATCTCAATATCGGGCCTTTTAAATCAACCTCGACCACCAAATATCGGGACAACCACAGCCTCGAACACCAGTATCGGGATGTCAACTCAACTCTGGTCTCAATTCGGGAGGTGCAGATCAGCCCCGGTCTCAGCCTGAGAAGTCAAGTCAACCAAACCTGAAGCTCCACAACATCTCCAGAAGATAACATGGAATGACTAAGTTAACTTTAGAGATTACACTGAGGACAGACAGACTCGAAGGGGATCCAAGTATTGGAAACAACTTCCAGAAGTCAACCAAAGGCCATGCCGATACTAAGGGCAACCCCGGGAGGGGCAAAACGATTATTTTACCAATCCTAAGCCGATTTGGTCAAACTCAAGCTAAATTGATGCCAACAAGGTCAGAACGAACCATAACGACTATCCCAAGTGCAAACAGCACAAGATAGCTCAATGGATAAACTGCGAGGAATCGAAGACCTGATTATGAACCCGTCTTCTTGGACGCAGAAAATGTTTTTTCCCATGTCATTGTGACACTCTCGGCGAGGGCTTTCTGGAAAGGTATAGCTCGCCTCAAACGAACGGTTCGATCAAAAGTTAGAAAGTTTCGACTTCAACCTCGTGTTGCTCAGAGTGCACGTAGTTCGAGATGACTCTACCTAACACGTGGGCCTTATCAGGGGAGCAGCACCTCTACCTGCAGTAGCAGCAGGTAGAGCTGAGGCTCCCTGGCCTATAAATAAATGTGCCCCCCTCATTTTTAAGAATTCTAAAACGCAGCGAACCTCTGTCTGTTTGATTTTATGACTTTTTCACCTCTTCTAAACCCAAAATTTTTCACTCTAACACGTAGATATACCCACATACTACCACATATCAGAAAATAACCGGTAGATTCTGACATTTAGAGCCTACAATTTGGCAAAAAGCCCATTTAGCAGTACATTGTAAGTATTTCTACGATCAGAAAGTTAATACTACTTCTTTGCACTGTTTTGCACTTGCATATTAAATTTTGTTTCTTAAAAATTCCCGAAACTTAGTTTCGTGGCCTTTTTTGTCAAAATTTGGTACATTTTTGTACATAACTGCGTTTTCTGACTTTCTACAACTTCGATTGACGATCTGTCAGCTCTAACAGCTTTAGTGCACTAGCATCTTCGTTTTAAGCAACTTCGTCGAACTGGGTTATCTTCCCAGTTCGGGTTTGACTTTTTTTTGGGTTTATTCAACTGTATATATACTATCTTTTCAATTCGATCAAGCCCGGATGTCAAATTCGAGGTAGTTTATTGCTTTTATATATATTTATGCATATATAAGCAACTTTCACCACCACTGGGTTCTCTTTCCAGTCTTGGTTGACTACGTTTCTGTCAATATATATATTTATATATTTTAGTCTGGCCTAGATTATTTTGTGGCCTTTTTATTGCTTTTGCTCCCTTCACCATTATTGGGTTATCTTCTCAGTCCCTGGTTGACTACTTTTTTGTACATTTATATTTCAGTATAGCTTGGATTATTTTGTGGCCTTTTTACTGCTTTTATATATAAATATGCATATATAAGCAGCCATCACCACCACTGGGTTCTCTTCCCAGTCTTGGTTGACTACTTTTCTGTCTATATATATATATATATATATATATATATATTTCAAATCCAGTCAGGGCACCGGCGTGAAAATTCATCACCCTTTACAACTTTTATATATATAACTATGTATATATATTTCTTTACTCGCTTTTATTAAACTGCTGCTTTAAACATTCATTTGATATGAATTGGCACTGACATATCTGCGGGCGAACTAGATTTATTTAAATCTCGTAAACTCTAACTTTAAAATGGTTCAAAACATATCCAGACTGAGCTGGAAAGCTAAAATGGATGAGATTTCCTTAAATCTAGCTTTCTTTCTAGTTTCAGTTATAAAAGCAACCCCGCGTCCCTTAAATCGCTATCTAGTGGGAACGAGACGCTTCGGCCGTGCGAACCCGAATTTACTGAATGAATCATCGGTTCTGTCAATTTTGGGATATATATTTATTTTTGTGCAAATTTGAACTGTGCAGGTTTATTGGCTACTCATATGTGAGGCTAGGAATCGTGGGATTCATGATCAAATCGATCAGAATCTGATCCCCACGATGGACAAACTTCGCTTTACAGATGTACCTTACCAGTTTTTCTGTAAAATGTACATACAATAGACCTTAAAATGGTTATCCGAATTTAAGGTCTCAATATAGTGAAAATATAGTTTGTAGTGTCAGAGTCCCTCTGATGGCTATCATGCCCATGAGGAGACCGACATTTGTATAAATTCTATGGTCGAGGATACTTCGCAGCCCGACAATCACCATTCAAACTGTGCCTTAAGGCTGTAAAGATAAAAAATAAAAGTATCAACAGGCTTCAATTCCTATATTAGCGTAAGGGTTTGATAACCAGCTTTCAAAATATCATTTTCAATTCAATCAAAAAGAAAAGCTTTTGCAAATCAAATCAAAGACTTTTGCAAAATCAAATCAAACCCTTCGTATATAGGTTCAACGAAGTAAAGCACTACTTTCAATTAATCAAACATAGGCCCAATTTTTAAATAACGTTCACACACGCACTTCAGTTTTAAGGAAAATATTGAAAAGATGCGGTACCGTGTTTACACGGGAGTCGTGGGGTGCCTAACACCTTCCCCAGACTTAACCAAGCCCCCGAGCTCAAAACTTCGGTTTCAAAGATCAAGTTTCGATAGTGTCCAGCAATTGGGCCTCTTTCAAACAAAACTCGGTTGAGTTGGTACAACCATTTTCAAATCTACCAACTGGCAACTCTGTAAAACATTCAAATCGTCGACATGATACATGTTGGCCTTTAAACCCTTCAAAACCTTTTTCCTAAATAAAAAGAGTGAGGGTAGAGATAACTTAGGAAGAGATGAAAGATCCGGGTTGTGACCCGACTCGCTGATTTTTTAACCAACGTTGACAGGTGGCGACTCTGCTGGGGACAATAGAGGGCTTAGGCCGCTTTTAAATCTTTCCAAATATTTCTCTTTCAAAACTATAAGTGCGTGAATTCTGTGTCTCCACATTGAATGAATGCGTGAATGCTGCGTCTTTACATTGAATGACTGTGAATGAATGCTTTCCTATTTTTTAGTGCTTCGCACCCATATTAGTGCTTCACACCCATATTAGTGCTTCGCACCAACTGTCATCATATGCATATGGTGAGGATGATGTATTTGAATGTATGTTGTGTTCCTCTCACAAGGAGGCAAAACCCGTCTGTGATAAGTAATATCTCTAGGGATCGGCTATGTCTCTGGGGCTCATGAAAATGCACCACCCAGATTCGCTCCAGTTGAAAGATCGGATTAATTTCCCCTCTAGTAGATTGCGATGATCTGGGGGCCTTCATGCCAAAAAGCCGCGCGAGAGTAACCTAAGATAGGCCAGCCTCTGATTAACCAAATTCGACGGGAAGCTTCTTCATGCCTTCCTCTTTCAATTCAATGTCTAGTTTTCAATTCCTGTAAATACGTCTTGTCATTCTATCATCAAAACAACTAACCTATGTTTTGTAGGATAAAATTAAAAACCACATCATGCATCCTATCCATACCTATCTCAGGAAATTGACAAGCCTACGTTTTGGTGTAGGTGAAAAGTTGGTCCTGTCACTAGATCTAAGTCTAAGAAAGCACTAAGTCCATCCACGGACATGACTTCGAGTGCTCAACCAGAATCTACCCCTGTGTCTAGGGAAGAGTTCGAAGGACTGAGAAATCAGATAGCTGAACTAGCTGGTTTTCTAAGAGAACAAAGCAAGGCCCTTAAAGGGAAGCAAGCCTAAACTCATACAGAACCAAGAGCACCTGATGGTAGTGGTAGTCAAGAGACTGAAAAGGCCAAAACTCAAATTCCTGGACCACAAAACAAGGACCCAACCAACAAAATCCCTGAAATCACCGCCCTCAGCAGAGAACAGGAAGCTAGTGACCTTCTCAAGAAAGTACAACAAATAGAAGAAACTCTCTGGTCTATCAAAGGGACTGGAGCATTTGGCAGTGTTAATTACTCCGACCTCTGTATTTTCCCCAGAGCTCGTTATCCCAAGAAATTCAAAACTCCTGATTTCGAGAAATATGATGGATTGAGAGATCCTTATACACATCTGAAAGTATTCATCGGAGAACTCGGATCCTATGCAAAGGACGAGAAACTTCGGATGCAGTTATTTTAAAAGAGTCTAACTGGAGAGGCTAGAGCCTGGTATCCCGCCTAGACAATTCTAAGATTGACACCTGGGAAGAGCTGGCCCATGCCTTCCTCAGTCAGTATAGCTTCCAATCTCAGCTGGCTTCAGACAGATACCAGATAAGCAAAATCAAGAGAAAGAACGCTGAACCATTCAGATAGTATGCCCAACGATGGAGGAGGGTTGCAGCATAAGTCACCCCAGCCTGAATAAGTTTGAGATAGTCATGACCTTCATCGATATCCAAGAAGCGCCATATTATGAGAGGGTCCTAGAAGGCATAGGAAAACCATTCTCTAAAATGATAAAACACAACGAAATGGCAGAGAATGGGGCTCAAGATCGGGAAGATAAAAGATCTGACCGCCCTTGAAGCTGTCGCTGAACATATCCAATCCAAAAATTACGAGAGTAATCCACGGAGGGTACACAAAAAGAAATATGAAGAAGTGTGTTTAGTATTGCAAGGACAGAATACAAGGGGCGAGTCAAACAGTATGCCCATTCAAAAGAGGAATTAAACTCCTTTTCAAGCTCCAGCACAGCCTTCAAACCCTCCATTCCAGAAGAATATGGAGGTCAGGCGTAGAAGAACTTTCACCTCTCTAGGGGATTCACTCGAGAACATGTTCAAGCTTCTGACAGCTCAGAAGAAGATTGTCCAACTCCTTCCACCCACCAACACTGGTGGACCAAATTTTTACTCAAGCAAGAAGTGTGCTTACCACTCTGGATCTCCAGGCCATGACACACAATATTGTTGGTCTCTTAAGCACAAGATCCAAGATTTAATCGACAACGGAGAGATTGTGGCCACAAAGCCTGAGCAACCCCATGTATAGGACAATCCTCTACCACAGCATAAAGAGGAGAATGTCAATATGATCAGCACCATCAATGGAGAAGGATCTAAGTACCTCTGTTATGTGGGAGAATCAACTCCAACCATCAATAGCACCCCAGACAGTTGGGAAGTTTCAGAAAGAAGGTTCCTGATAGAGCAAGAAATAAACTCTATCAAGGAACGAATCGAATAATTAGCAGAACTGGTCGTCTACCAGCATCAGATTACCAGGAGCATGATCAAACGGGCCAACCGGTCTGATATCGATCGTCCTCCCACACCTGAGATCAATCCCATGAGGGATCATAACCGATCTCAGGAGCATGAGTCCTGCACTGACAAAGGGGTTGAAGAAGCAACCGTCCAAACTAGTGGAAAATTCTTATTTCAAAGGAACTTCACCAACCTAAACCAGTCAATGGAAGAAATCCTCCATATGCTAATCAACGAGGGAATGGTTGTGACAACCCGAGAATTTATAAGATTAATAAAATCGTAAATGATTGAATAAAGGTTAAATAATAAGACCTAGACTGGAAATAGAGTATGAATTTAAAAATTTTGTGAAGGACTTATATGGTTTTGTGTATTGTTTATATATTTATAAAGAGAATTAAGAATAAAGTTTTGTAACCTAATATATATATATTAGGTATGAAAATTAAATAACCTAAGGGTTATAATAGGAAAGGATGTTAGTGTTTAAAATATTAACTAACACTAAGAGATTAAGTTTATTATCTCAATCTATTAATTTTATTAAAGCAAGTCTAATTGGGTTAAGTAATTAAATGAGTATGAGTAAGGATTTGAATTACAAATTGAGTGAATAGAAACCCTAATTAAATGATTAGGGTAGAATAGAATTCAATGTAATGGAACCATAGTGATTTACATGGCCCAGATTGATTAAAGGTGAGCCCAAGACCTTAAATAAAATGGCCCAAGTCTTGGCCCAATGGAAGAGGGTCATGTTGGACATTTAATAAAGCATTATATGAAATAAAAAACAAACCAAATTTGGAGAAAAAAGGGACATGTGGCCGGTTATAACAAAAGGAAGGAAGAAGAAGAGCCATGTGATGTAATTATTGGATTTACCAACTCCTTACCAACTCCCCACCTAACCTCCTTATGTGTCCAATTCTTATTGTTCCACCACTTTAACCAAACTAGCAAGCAAGCTTAAGTTTACAAGCAATCTAAAGGGTGCAAGAAACCTTCAATTAATGACAAAGAGATAAGAGAGTTGATGGGAGATAGATATACAAAATATATCTCTTATTTACAAACAAAAATCAATCTTATTTCTCTCACCTCTTGTTAGCTTCCAAAGAGAAAAAGAAAAAGAAATAGAAAGGAGAGAGAGATAGTAGTGGTCGGACATAGAGGGAGAGGAGGGAGAGTTTTTTTTTCAAAGTCTCCAAGCCCTATAATCAAAATTAGGGAGAAGAAGAGGGAAGCTCAAGCAAAGGTATAACTTTAAACTAGTTCATGTAATTTGTGTTTGATTGTTTTAGATCAAAACTTGGATTTATTCTTCAAAACTCCAAAACCTTAGATCTATATGTTTATAAGTGTTATATGTTTAGATCTATCACTTTTGATGATCAAAAGTTAGATCAAAAGCAAGAAAAAGGAAACTATGTTTTAAAAGTTAGAAAATCTTGATTTTCTTAGCCTTGATTATGTTTTCATTGTATTTGGTGTATGTTTGGTGTAATATATCATGGATCATGGTAGATCCTTGATCTTAAGGTGCATGAGTATGTATTATGATGACTTATGTTGTTTAAAGTTTGGTTAATCATGAGATCTAGGAAGATTTTGTACAAAATAAAAAACTGGAAAAATCAGATTTTGGGGAAAACGTAACATAAAACGGAAAAGACCATATCTCCCATTGAGTGGGTGATCAAACTAGTCATCAAAGCTGTGACAACCCGAAAATTTAGAGAATCTTGAATGATTAAGTTAAAGCTTAAAGTTTAAAACCTAGAGTGGAAATAGAGGAATGATTTAAAAATTTTAAGAAAAATCTATATGGTTTAATTAATGAAAGAGATTATGTAATAAATGTATGTGGAGCATTTATTAAGGAAATATATTTTAAATGAAGAGATATTAGAAGGTTAAAGAAAATGTGTATATGTATAAATACACATATATACTTAAAAATGTGCTATTTATATTTTTCTGGCCAAATAAGAAAAAAATTGATTAATTAAAATTAATCATACTAGATAAAAAGCTTAATTATAGAAGCTTGTGAAAATTAAGACTAACCTAGTAGTCAAGTTTTAAAAATTAATTAAAAAAAATTTTCCAAAAGGGATTAAGATTTTGGCAAGTCAAAATAATATATGTGACAAACCATATGATAAAGGCTTATTGAATGTAGCAAACAATATTAAGAGATTTTAATAAGGCGTTGAATTAAATGTCGAGCCTAAGATATGAAAATATTAATTATTTACCAATGAAGTGAATTAAATATTATGAAGATTAATATTAGATGTGTGCTTATGTAATGATCGAGGATTTTTGAGTTTCATTATTAATTAAATAAAGAATTTAATTTCTAATGAATTAACTTTGTGCGGTTTAATTAAACCTTTGTGTGACTAATGATCTATGTAGCTAATTTTTAGTTTAAAGAAGGTCCCACTAATAGTTATTTAGATTAGTGGACCAACCTTATTAATTAATATCAAGTAAATTGATAATATAGTAGTCTAATTAAATATTCAATTAAATTGAATATAGTAAGTAAATTCATTTTTGCAAATTAATTAATATGAGTATTAATTAATGAGAATTTATGTGAAACATGATTAATTTTATTTAATAGTTCAATTAGTAGTAATACTGGAGGACTAGCCCAATTGACTTATTAATCAAGCCCACTTAGTTAATTGATTGTGAACTTGAATGATTAGTATGTAAATTGAATAAATTAGCCCATTAGTAATTTAATTAGCCAACATATTGAGAGCCCATATCATGGAGTATGTGACACCCCCGAATCCGGGTCCTCTGACCCCGGCCCGGTCGTCACGATCTAACACAACATCCACCTCTAAACAACATACGATAACAAAAATACAGAATATAATAAACGTACGTCGTTCATTCAAAAGGTGTTACTAGTCCCAAGATTCGATAACCATAATACAATCTTACAAACATACCCTAGAATAGTCATTAGGGTTCATATTACATAATAGTAATTAAACTAATCATAAAGCAAAGTCTGCTCCTTGCAAACTATTCCTACATCTTTCCTTTACCCTTGTCCTTCCCTGCAGTCTCGGGCTTAACTGCAATATAAGTCATGATATAGCAAGAATGAGCAACAAGTTTGCTCAGCAAGTTTAAATACATAAATGAAGGATATATCATGATGAATGGAAAATATCTGACAATTAATTCAACAATATGAATATCTGAAGGATTCAACAATATGAATATTAGAAGCAAAGATAATGATTGCTTTTAGAATAACTGATAGTCAAGTAGACTTCGAACTATAACTCTCCATTGGATTCAATAGCTAATTGACCCTTTGGTTACTGGCTACAGAATAAGTACTTGAGGGGATCAACCTCGCTTACGCTATGTATATGCATAACATTTAAATCTGCTCTTGGTATCTTTATACTAGATACCTGGGATACTCTCCTATCATTTAGGGGTGTTCTTTCAGTCTAAGAATCCTTACCAACAATTGGTTTGGATAGCTTTTATAAACTTTATATAATTGTCTGATCGAACAAGTGTGCAGACTCTATCTGACACAGTTCAAGAATTATAGAACTTTAAATGATGTACAAGTTCAAGACTGTACGAATTCAAGTGCACCAAGTGCGAATATCAATAATATCAATGTGGAATAATTGTAAAGTAATTAAACCACTTAATAGCATGCTTGAAAAATAAAGTTCAAGCTTAAATGAATAACTGTCAATACGATAATAACCTGCTCAATACAATATGAGAAGGATATGAAACCTTCACAATAAGGAATGAGTTTCAGAACACTTGCACAAACAAAGAGTGTAAGTCAGGGAAATTGCACAATATACGAGTTTGTATAAGTTTAGAGAACTTGCTTACAAGATTTATCAAATAAAATAGTGCAAGGGTCTAGAATACTTGCCTGTTTGCTCAGCTACAAATAAGTTTTAGCTTTAATTAAACTCGTTGAAACAACCTAACATTAACAAGTCGGTCTTTCAATTAGCATGTGTAAACCACCATAAGTCTACACTTACAAGAATCTACTTATCATATAAGTTTATCACATAATTCACGTAAGTTAATCGAATCATGTCTTAGATTTAATAACTTTAGATTATCTAGTTTCTATACATCAATATAGGCTTGAACACATAGCACTTCAAGTTACTGATATAAATCAACACACATGCTTTATCAAGTTATTAACTCAAATTCGAAACATAGCATGCTCATCTTACGTTCACTTTAAGGTTATAGGTTTTCATTCCGGTAAACCTTAAGCCAATCAAATCCATGTTATAAGGTTTAGCCACAAAAATTATATTGTCACATAACGAGATTAACAATACTTAGTAAGTATGCTCGTACGTACACTACACATGTATACTTTAATCCACATAGTTCATACTTGAAATTCATTCTCTATGAATAAGCATGCATAGGCGATATTCATGTAGGATGCTCATGTCAACATGTCTATAGGCATAATGAAATCCTAATATGTATGCTTGCACGCTCACAACATAACCCACATAGTAATTGATGTTATTATCTTTCAAATCTTAAGTTTCTTTGAAAAGTATACTAAGTCCACAAAGGTCGTTTAGTGTAAACAAAGTGTTTCGTAACCATGTCTCACATGTATGAAAACACACTACTAAGCCATATAAACGCTCTCACACGGTCAGAATCTAAAAGACATTAACCTTGGTCAAGTTTGCTTCAAAAGTTCTTAAGTGTCTTACTTTTGAAATTGTCTTAACTTTCAATCTAGTATGCAAGTGTACGATTAACACTTTAAACATTCATTAAATGTCAATGTAAACCATACTATCAAGTTCATTAAATCCGAATACACATATGGCATGTTTATGACAAAGCTCAAATCCAAAACTATGAGTTTTATTTTGAAAACGTCTTAACTTTTGATCAAGTATGCTAGTGTGTTTAACCACTTTAGACTTAGTTCTCATATCCATATAGACCATACAGTCATGTTCTAAAATCAGAATATACATTTGTTATGTACATGTCAAGTTCATAATCGAAACTATAATTTTTATTTCAAAACCATAAGGGTTGCGTCAATCATGTGTACTAACATTGTTATACTTGTTCATACTACATGAATATACTTATATATGTATGCTAATCCAGTTTACATACTTGATCTAACAAGGTACCTTATGTTAGTTCATGACAACAGCTTAACAGAACTCATCAATAATTTCTGCAGAGGGGCGCGGCCGCGCCCCATTTGTACTAAGGAGACGCGCAGCCGCGCGGCCTGCGTTTCCAGACCAGAAGCTTCTCTGCAATTACATAGCTCCATTCCATCCTTTCATTACTTCATAAAACATGTATTTAATCAACTACATTATGTTTCTAGCATGCATACTAACTCCATTAACATTCTAGCATCATTTCCCACAACCAATTCCAACTAAACATGTTAATTTCTATGAATTGATCTTCAAAGTGGGTGTAGAGCGTATACCTCTTGAAGCTTTGAATTAGCTAAGCTTGCAACCATAATCAGATTGTATACTCACAACACTCTTTCTATATTAACTTAGCACAATTTCTAGCAACATTATATAAGAAGAGAGGCTTGGAATTTATAGGGAAATTCAATATCCATACCAAAGCTTTGCACCAAGAATCAAACCAAAGGGTGAAGGAAGAAGATGATGGGCAATGGTTAGTTGGTGGAATAGTTGCCACCAACCACATCAACCGACTCCGCTTGCCATCATCACTCTCATTGCTAGCTAGGAAGAGAAATGATGAAGTAGAATAGGCCTTGGCCCCTTCACATGAATGGCAAATGGAGAGCAATTAGACACTCAATATGGGACAAGCTACACTCAGCATTTGCAAATACCATACTCGGGTTATATCACATAATATATACACTTTGGTTATATACTATATATACACATTTCATTTCCTATGACTTAGGTTATAATGAAAAAAAGGGGTATACAATGTATTTTCTAATTACAAAGTATCAAGTAGGGTACACAAAGATATATCAACATGTAATCCATGTACATTTTATTAACACCACATATACTTCAATTGGGTATTATTATTACTCATTATCACAACGGTTATTATTATAATTATAATAACTTATTGAAAACATTATCAATTAATAATTGTTTATTGATATTAAAATAAGGTGATAAGGTATACACTAGATTTTACCCACACATATCATGTCGCATAAGCAATAATATATTATGTAACTCACATAATGTCATTAATCTTACTATATAATATATATCTACATTATTGCATTTTATACCATATAGAGGTAACTACCTTATATTAAAGGTTTAATATATCGCATGTTTTGTATAAAATAATTAATCAATTAAATATAATCATATTATATTTATTAATCATTTGCTCATTAATTTATTGTTTATTTACAATAACAATTAATCAACACATTTAAATCCCTTCACTATATTCAAACAAATTGAATATTTAATTACTAATCACCTTATCAATTCTTTGATATTAAAGTCTTAAGGTCGGTCCACTAATTTAAATTACCCATTAGTGACTCCTTTAAATATTTCACAAATTCACATAACCACTTAAGGTTTAAATAAGCTCGCAAAACTAACTCATTAAAAATTTAAATCACATATTAAATTAATAATGGAGTTTAAAAATTCATGGTCGTTACATCCCTCCACCCTTATAAAAATTCTGTCCTCGGAATTGTAAAAATAAGGTTACTCAAATAAAAATGGATAATTCGCTCTCATTTTCTCTTCTAGTTCCCATGTAGCTTCTTCAACTGCGTGATTCCTCCAAAGAATCTTAACGGAATGAATGATCTTATTCCTCAGCTTATGTTCCTTCATATCTAGTATTTGGACAGGAACTTCCTCATATGATAAGTCTTTCTCGACTTGGATAGGTTCATAAGAGATAACGTGCTTGTAGTCTGGTTTATACGACCGCAACACTGACACATGAAACACGTTGTGAATGTGCTCAAGTTCAGGAGGTAACGCCACCTCGTACGCCACTTCACTGACTCGCCTCAGAATCTCGAATGGTCCTATGAACCTAGGGCTCAACTTGCCCTTTTTCCCAAAATGAATCTTCCCCTTTCAGGGGGATACTTTCAGAAAAGCATAGCTTCCTAATTCAAATTCTTTCTTCTTGCGATGCAAATCTGCATACTTCTTATGGCGATCTTGAGCCGTTACCAGCCGTGCTCTTATCACCTTGATAATTTCTACGGTCTGCTGTACCAATTCTGGTCCCAGCAGTCGACGTTCTCCTACTTCATCCAAACACAATGGTGTTCGACACTTTTTCCCATATAGTGCTTTGTACGGCGGCATTCCAATACTGGCATGATAACTATTGTTGTACGCGAACTCTACTAATGGAAGGTGATCCTCCCAACTACCCTTGAAGTCCATCACACAAGCTCGGAGCATGTCTTCAAGTGTTTGAATTGCTCTCTCACTTTGCCCATCGGTCTGCGGATGGTACGCAGTACTCATTCGCAGTTGTGTCCCCAATCTTTCTTGAAAACTCTTCCAGAAATTTGACGTGAATTACGGATCTCTATCTGATACGATAGATACCGGCACCCCATGTCTCGAGATAATTTCCTTGACATACAATCTGGCTAACTGATCCAAACTATACTTAATCTTAATCGATAAAAAGTGAGCTGACTTCGTAAGACGATCTACAATCACCCAAATGGCGTCATGCCCTTTCTGCGTTGCCGAAAGTCCTACCACAAAGTCCATCGTGATGTGCTCCCATTTCCATTCTGGAATCTCTAATGGTTGTAATAACCCGCTTGGTCGTTGGTGCTCTGCCTTGACTCTCTGACAAGTTAAACACCTACTTACGCATTCTGCAACCTCCCTCTTCATGTTTGGCCACCAAAAGTGATGACGCAAGTCTTGGTACATCTTCGTGCTTCCTGGGTGTATCGAGTATCTCATACTATGCGCTTCTTGTAAAATCTCTTCTCCCAGTTCTGGTACTAACGGTACCCAAATTCGTCCTTCAAATCTTAGCAGTCCAGTGCTATAAATCTTGAATTTCAAATCATCACCTTCAACAATCCGCTTCTTGATAATATTACAATCTTCGTCCTTCTCTTGTGCCTCCTTAACCTTATTTAATAAAGTCAGACTTGCTGTCAATGTAAATAATTTCTCGTTGGTCTCCATCGGATACTTAACCTCCAAATCTAGTCGTTCGAAATCTTTCATTAATTCTTCTTGAACGGTTAACTTCGATAACTTCTCTATGCCTTTTCTGCTCAAGGCATCTGCCACTACATTTGCTTTGCCTGGATGGTACAGAATCTCACAATCATAATCTTTGATCAATTCTAGCCATCGGCGCTGCCTCATGTTTAATTCTTTCTGTGTGAAGATATACTTCAGACTTTTGTGATCTGTGTATATCTCACACTTCTCGCCATACAAATAATGCCTCCAAATCTTCAAGGCAAAAACTACCGCTGCTAATTCCAGGTCATGAGTCGGATAACCCTTTTCATACTGTGTTGCATTAGTACACAACTAAGACCATTGTGTGACACATCACTATACACTACCAACCCTCCCGTGTTGTCCGGTAAAGCTAAAACAGGTGCTTTGTGACACCCCCGAATCCGGGTCCTCTGACCCTGGTCCGGTCGTCACGAAACAATACTAACATCCATCTTTAAGTAACATACGATAACTAAAATGCGGAATATAATAAACGTATGTCGTTCATTCAAAAGGTGTTACTAGTCCCAAGATTCGATAACCTTAAATAAAATCTTACAATCATACCCTAGAATAAACATTAGGGTTCATATTACATTAACAGTAATTAAACAAATCATAAAGACAAAGTCTGCTCCTTGCAAACCATCCTATATCTTTCTTTTACCCTTGTCCTTCCCTGAGGCCTCGGGATTAACTGCAATATAAGTCATGATATAGTAAAAATGAGCAACAAGTTTGCCCAGCAAGTTTAAATACAATAATAAAGGATATATCATGATGAATGGAAAAATATCTGACAATGATTTCAACAAAATGAATATCTTAAAGATTCAACAATATGAATATTAGTACGATTCAATAATATGAATATCTGAACGATTTAATACGAATAATAGAATGATTCAATAATATGAATATTTGTAAGGTTCAACAACCTGCATGATTCAACACTATGAACATCTGAACAATTCAACAATATGAATATTAAAAGCAAAGATAATAATTGCTTTTAGAATGACTGATAGTCGAGTAGACTCTGAACTATAACTTTCCAATGGGTTCAATAGCTAATTGACCCTTTTTGGATTACTGGCTACTGGCTACAGAAACCTAGTACCTCGAGGAGATTAGCCTCGGGCACAACGTGAATATGCATAACACTTAAATCTGCTTACTCATATCATATATATTAGATACCTGGGCACACTCCTACATATGAGGGGTGTTCTGTTCCGTCTAAGAATCCTTACCATCAATTGGTTTGGATAGCTTCAAAGAAAATTTCATACACTAGTCTGACCGAGCAAAGGTTCAGACTCTTACTGGCACGGTTCAAGAAATTTAGAACCTTGAATAATGTACAAGTCCAAGACTGTACGAGCTCAAACGCACTAAGTGCGGATATCAATAATATCGATGTGGAATAATTGATAAGTAATTAAACCACTAAATAACATGCTTCGAAATAAAGTTCAAGCAATTAAGTAAACAACTTTCGATTCAACAATAACCTACTCAATACAATATGAGAAGGATAGAGAACTTGCACAAAGTGAAGTTTAGAATTTGCACAATATGAATTTGTGTAAGTTCGAGGAACTTGCACAATACTCAACGTGTGAAGTTCGGGGAACTTGCACGATAATAGATTCCTTGCATAAAATAAATGCATAGGCTTAGACACTTACAATATCAAAGAGTGAAATTCGGGAAATTTCATCATAATAGATCCCTTGCATAAAGTAAATGCATAGGTTAGGACATTTGCTGACAACGCTCTTTGAGTAAAGTAAACACAAAGATAAGATACTTGCACAATATACTAGTTTGTATAAGTTTCGAGAACTTTCATAATAAAGAAATGAAGTTCGGGAATTTGCAAAATAACCAAAGTGTGAAGTTCGGAGAACTTTCACAATAACCAAAGTGTGAAGTTCGAGGAACTTTCACAATACTCAAAATGTGAAGTTCGGGGAACTTTCACAATACTCAAAATGTGAAGTTCGGGGAACTTTCATAATACAATAATAACATGCTCAAAACAATATGAGAAGGGTAGGAAACTTTCACAAAAAAATAAGTGAAGTTAAGAAACTCGCTTACACGACTCATTGAATAAAGTAGTGCAAGAATTTAGAATACTTGCACAATAGGGTCCGGATACTTGTACAATAATTAAGTATAAGTCAAGAAACTTGCTCAAATAAAAGAGTAGTTCAGGAAAACTAAAAATACCCTGCTCAATATAAAATTGAGTAAAGTCAGGGAGACTTGCACAAATAATAAGTGTAAGTCAGGGAACTTGCTTACAAGATTTATCAAATAAAATAGTGCAAGGGTCTAGAATACTTGCCTGTTTGCTCAGCTACAAATAATTCTAGCTTTAATTAAAACTGCATTGGAATGACCTAGCATTAACAAGTCGGCCTCTCCAATTAGTATATATAAACTAATATATGTTCACACATACAAGACTCTAGTCATTATATAATTCTATCACGTAGTTCACGTAAGTCAATCTAATCCTGTCTTAGATTTAATAATTTTAGATTGTCTAGTTCATAAGCATCAACATAGGCTTGAACACATAGCACTTCCAGTTACTGATATAAATCAACACATATGTTTATCAAGTTTATAATCTCCCATTCGAAACTAGTATGCTCGTCCTAATCCAATTTCGAAGTCATATGTTTTCATGTCGGTAATTCACATACTTTAACTAATATATGCTCATGCTTCAAGATCGGTTACTAAGGTCATGTTATCATATAACAAGGCTAAATAATATATAATATATATGCTCGAGTATACTACACACATATACTTTAATCACGTAGTTCGTGCTTCAGAAATTTATTTCTTATGAATACGTGCATATGCGAAATTCACGCTTTGACCAAACGAGGTCTATGTTAATATGCTTATAGGTCTAACGAACTCTAATACACATGCTCGCATGGTCATAATATCATTCACATGGTATTCAATGCTATTTCACATTCTAAGTTTCTATTACTAGGTACACCAAGTCAAAAAGACAATATGGTACATGTAAAGTATCTCGTAACCATTACTCACAGGTATTAGAATGCATACAATAAGTTATATGTATTGAAGTGGTCACAATCTAAAAGACACAAGTCTTAGTTATGTTTACTTTGAAAGTCTTTAAGTTTCGCTTGAAAAACCTCTTGAAGCTTTCAATCAAGTATGCTAATGTGTTTAACATTTTAAACATGCATTTCAAGTTAATATAAACCATGCTATTATGCTCGCAAAAATCAGAATAGTAACATGGCATAGCATGTCAAGGTTTGTGTTTTATTTTTGTTAGGAACGTGCATTAGTACGATTCATATGATCACATTTCATTATGGAACCTACATACGCGAGTTAGCATACTTCTCATACATCTTTAAATCATACTACTATGCTTGCAAAGTCAGAACACTAACATTCTTCATATACGCTAACGTTAGTTCACGAAACTCTAAGTTTATTTGTAAACATTAACTCCCTTTATCATTAAAGTGTACTAACATGATTATAAATACTTATACTATGTCTACGTATGTATATATATATTAATCATGTATACATGCTTGCCACATAAGGTACTATAGGCTAACATTTAACAGCACTGAAACAGAAGGCAAGAAGCTCAGCACAGGCACTGGCCCAGCTGCGCCGCTGGCCAGTACAATACTGGCACAGCTGCGCAGGCTGGCGGCCAGGCCAGGAGCTTTGCAGTTTTGGCAGTTCTGCAATTCCAACTCAAAATTTCTCCAACAAAATTCATTCTAACAATTTCTAACATAATTCTAACATGGTTACTAACTTATATACCACCTAACAATCATGTTCCAACCCAATAACTAATAAGTCCATGCTTAATTCAAAATCAAGAATCAAGAATTTAGCAAATTTATAAAAAATGAGAATAAGAATGGAAATGGTAGAAAGTATACCTTTGTAAATTGAAACTGACTTGCCATTAAACCAATCCACCCTCACTGATATTTCTCTAAATAACTTACACATATATGAAATCTCAGCATTGCAAATCATGAAGGGGAGAGTTTTTATATAGACAAACATATAACCAGTCAATGCAATTCTCTCCCAAATCAAACCCATGGATTATAAGGTTGTTCAATGGACAAGAGAGAGTTGGTGAGATGTGGGTGGATTCAATCATCAAACCCACTCCCCTTATAATGATTATGGCAAACTTGGATGAATTTGAGAAGAAGAAGATAGAGTAGTGTAGCATGTGGGAGTTCACGTGTGGAGAAAATAGATGGGCACTCAATGTGGTAGAAACAAATAACCCAGCAACTTGCATTCCATGTACCAATGTTATATATACTTATACATATAGTATATACTTAAGCTACATGTATCCATTCCATATACATTTAAATGGGAGCTTCAATGTTATTTCTAATGAACAAATAATGATATAATACATCAAGTAAGGTATATACATATAATCCATGTACATTTTCCTATTAACACCAAATATAATATAATTGTGTATTGCTCATTATTCAATACCATAACTGTTATTATTATAATAATTTAATGAAATCATTATCAATTAATAATGTTATTGATAAAATATAAGGTGATAGGGTATACATATTAATGTCTATCCATGTATTGTCACATGCTCTTATGTAGACATTCAATTCATCAACCTCACATAATACAATTAAGGTTACTACATAGTCTATATATAATATATGGTTAACTACCATATAAATAACACATGTTTGTATAAAACAATTAATCAAGTAAATGTAATATTATTATATTTATTAATCTCTTACTTATTAATTATTATTTACTCATAATAATAATTAATCTACACAAAATCAATTAATTACTCCCAATTCATTAATTATTATTTATTCATAGTAATTATAAATCAATAACAATAATAATTTCATACGTTATCAATTAATTACTCAAATATAAATAATTAATCACGATTAAATCTCTACACTATATTCAAGAAATTTGAATATGTAATTTACTAACACGTTTATCAATATTCTGATATAAAAGTCTCAGGGTTAATCTACTAATTTAAATAACCATTAGTGATTCCCTTTAATAAAAATCCTAGCATTTATTCGCATAGGTTAAATCACATAAGCACATAATCACATAAGGTTTAAATAAATTTAAAAAATTAACTCCTAAAAATTTAAAATCACATATAAAATTAATAAGGAGCCTAAAATTCCTGGTCGTTACATGCTTGACTAAGCCTCTTCTTCAATTCTAGGAAACTCTCCTCATATTTCTCTGGCCAAACAAACTTTACCGTCTTTCTTGTAAGAGTGGTCAACGGCGATGCTATCTTCGAAAAATCCTGAATGAATCTTCGATAGTATCCCGTTAATCCAATGAAACTTCTGATCTCTGTTGGCGTCTTCGGCTGTTCCCAATTGATAACCGCTTCTACCTTTGTTGGATCTACCGAAACACCATTCTTGTCGATAACGTGCCCCAAAAACTGCACTCTCTGCAACCAAAACTCACACTTGGAGAATTTTGCATACAGCTTCTCCCTCCTTAATGTCTCCAACACTATCTGAAGATGCTCGGCGTGTTCTTCCTCCATCTCTGAATACACCAGAATGTCATCGATGAATACGATAACAAACTTATCCAACTACTGTTTGAACACTCTGTTCATCAAGTCCATAAATGCTGTCGGTGCGTTCGTTAATCAGAATGACATAACCAGAAACTCAAAGTGTCCATACCGAGTTATGAATACCGTCTTTGGAATATCCTCCGGCCTCACCTTCAGTTGATGATAACCAGTCCTCAAGTCAATCTTTGAAAAGTACTTCGCCCCCTTCAACTGATCAAACAAATCGTCGATCCTAGGCAATGGGTACTTGTTCTTAATGGTGACCTTGTTCAACTCACGGTAGTCGATATAAAGTCTGAGCGATCCATTTTTCTTCTTCACGAATAAGACTGGTGCTCCCCACGGTGATACGCTCGATTGAATGTATCCCTTATCCAACAACTCTTGCAATTGAGCCATTAGTTCTTTCATCTCTACCGGTGCCATACGATACGGCGCTTTGTATACTGGTGCTGTCCGTGGTGCCAAATCAATAACAAACTTAATTTCTCTATCCGGTGGCAATTCTAAAATCTCGTCTAGGAAGACATCAACGAAATCCCTTACAATGGGTATCTGACCTAGTTCACCCTCGACTCGTCGAGTATCAACCACGTGAGCCAAATAACCTATACAACCCTTCCTAAGCAATCTCTGCGCTTGCACCATCGTCAGACAATGAGATTGTCTCGGTGATTTACTACCATAAAATACTACCTTCGACTTATTCAGAGTCTTAAGCCGTACACATTTCTTCTTACAATCAATAACTGCTCCGTGAACCGATAACCAATCCATTCCAAAGATTACATCGAACTCCCCCAAACGAATCGGTATCAAATCCACTCTGAGCTTAAATCCTCGCAATTCAATATAACAGTTTCTATGAATGTATTCTACGTGAATAATTTCCTTGTTCGCTACTTCTACGTTCATAGGGTGTTCTAATCTTTCACGGGGTAAGTCTAACCATTTAGCAAATTCTTCGAAAACAAAAGAGCAGGTAGCACCCGAATCAAATAACACATATGCATCTATATTGTTGATTGGGATGATACCTGACACCACGTCCTTGGACTCCACCACATCTTGTACGGTCATGTTGAACGTGCGTGCCGTTGGTCTGTTGGCTTGACTGGCTGGCCCTCCGATGCTCAGTCCATTATTGTTGTTGTTGTGATTGCCGCTAGCTGCATCACCCTTTCTCTTCGGGCAGTCCTTAATTTGATGGTCTAGGGCTCCACACGAGAAACATCATCCCTTATGCTTGTTCGAACACTGAGGAGCCATATGCCCCGGTTGTCCACAATAATAACAAGCGCTCTTTCCCTTCAAACATTCCCCGAAGTGGTTCCTCCCGCAGTTACTGCACTTCACACTTTTCTTGGCCTCTCCCTCGGACTTGTTACCTTTAGAGGATTGGCTCTCCATCCATTTACGCTTGTTGGGGTTGCTGCCTCCGCTGCTTCCCCCTTTCGGTCCTTCATGCCCGGTCTTCTTTTCTTGTTTAAATCGAGTAATGGCTTCATTGCCTCCCTCTGCAATGATAGCCCTTTCCAGTAGATCAGAGAATGTCTTAATCTTTAATACTGTGACTGCTTTCTGCACCCAAGGTTTCAGTCCTAATTCAAACCTTCTTGCCTTCCTAGCCTCCGTGTCCACTTGGTGTGACACGAATCGGGCCAACTCATTAAATTTTGATGCGTACTCTGCGACAGACATACTACCTTGTTTCAACTCCAGAAACTTAACTTCCATATCCTGTTGCGTATTCTCTGAGAAGTAATTCTAGAGAAATAGCTCCTTAAATTTATCCCAAGGAATAACTCCTTCGCCTGCTCGTCCCTTATTGGCCTTCCACCAATAGTTAGCTTCGCCCATCATCATGAAAGTGGCAAAACTCATCTTCTGTGCTTCGGCCACTCGTGCGACCTCAAACACTTTCTCCATCTCTTCTATCCAGGTTTGGACTTCGATTGAGTCCAAGGTTCCCCGGAACTCCGGTGGTCCTACTAATTTAAAGTTCTTAAAGCTCGCCAAGTGATGTCCTGGCTGCCCTGCTGCTGGCTGGGGTCTGTTCTACATTGCCTCAGTTAACAAGTTAATGAAGTTCTGCATAGGGTCGACATTTTCCCCTCCGCCATTATTAACGGATCCTTCCTCCCTCTGGTTCCGCGGTAGTCTCCTAGGCGGCATGATCCTGAGGAAAGGAAGAAAACATTAGACTTTATATGATATGCTATTTATGTTAGCATTATGAAGTTTAAGACGTCTATCAATCATATTTGATTCAAATAAATAACTTCAGTATCACAATGAAACTCGATGGATCTCCTCAACCCATCACTTACATACTCTAATTGAGTTTTCTACTAAGGTTATAGCCTAGGTTTCGCATTCTTAATGTTTATAACCTACAGCTTTGATACCAACCTGTGACACCCCCGAATCCGGGTCCTTTGACCCCGGCCCGGTCGTCACGATCTATCACAACATCCACCTCTAAATAACGTACGATAACTAAAATGTGGAATATAATAAACGTACGTCGTTCATTCAAAAGGTGTTACTAGTCCCAAGATTCGATAACCTTAATACAATCTTACAAACATACCCTAGAATAGTCATTAGGGTTCATATTACATAACAGTAATTAAACTAATCATAAATCAAAGTCTGTTCCTTGTAAACTATTCTTACATCTTTCCTTTACCCTTGTCATTCCCTGAAGTCTCGGGCTTAACTGCAATATAAGTCATAGTATAGCAAGAATGAGCAACAAGTTTGCTCAGCAAGTTTAAATACATGAACGAAGGATATATCACGATGAATGGAAAATATCTGACAATGAATTCAACAATATGAATATCTGAAGGATTCAACAATATGAATATTAGAAGCAAAGATAATGATTGCTTTTAGAATAATTGATAGTCAAGTAGACTTCGAACTATAACTCTCCATTGGATTCAATAGCTAATTGACCCTTTGGTTACTGGCTACAAAATAAGTACTTGAGGGGATCAACCTCACGTACGCTATGTATATGCATAACATTTAAATCTGCTCTTGGTATCTTTATACTAGATACCTAGGGTACTCCCCTATCATTTAGGGGTGTTCTTTCAGTCTAAGAATCCTTACCAATAATTGGTTTGGATAGCTTTTATAAACTTTATATAATTGTCTGACCGAACAAGTGTGTAGACTCTATCTGACACAGTTCAAGAATTATAGAACATTAAATGATGTACAAGTCCAAGACTGTACGAACTCAAGTGCACCAAGTGCGAATATCAATAATATCGATGTGGAATAATTGTAAAGTAATTAAACCACTTAATAGCATGCTTGAAAAATGAAGTTCAAGCTTAAATGAATAACTGTCAATACGATAATAACCTGCTCAATACAATATGAGAAGGATATGAAACCTTCACAATAAGGAATGAGTTTCAGAACACTTGCATAAATAAAGAGTGTAAGTCAGGGAACTTGCACAATATACGAGTTTTTCTAAGTTTAGAGAACTTGCTTACAAGATTTATCAAATAAAATAGTGCAAGGGTCTAGAATACTTGCCTGTTTGCTCAGCTACAAATAAGTTTTAGCTTTAATTAAACTCGTTGAAACAACCTAACATTAACAAGTCGGTCTTTCAATTAGCATGTGTAAACCAATAAAAGTCTACACTTACAAGAATCTACTTATCATATAAGTTTATCACATAATTCACGTAAGTTAATCTAATCATGTCTTAGATTTAATAACTTTAGATTATCTAGTTTCTATGCATCAATATAGGATTGAGCACATAGCACTTCAAGTTACTGATATAAATCAATACACATGCTTTATTAAGTTATTAACTCAAATTCGAAACATAGCATGCTCATCTTACGTTCATTGTAAGGTTATAGGTTTTCATTCCGATAAACCTTAAGCTAATCAAATCCATGTTATTAGGTTTAGCCACAAAAATCATATTGTCACATAACGAGATTAACAATACTTAGTAAGTATGCTCGTACGTACACTACACATGTATACTTTAATCCTCATAGTTCATGCTTGAAATTCATTCTCTATGAATAAGCATGCATAGGCGATATTCATGTAGGATGCTCATGTCAACATGTCTATAGGCATAATGAAATCCTAATATGTATGCTTGCACGCTCACAACATAACCCGTATGGTAATTGATGTTATTAGCTTTCAAATCTTAAGTTTCTTTGAAAAGTATACTAAGTCCACAAAGGTCGTTTAGTGTAAACAAAGTGTTTCGTAACCATGTCTCACATGTATGAAAACACACTACTAAGCCATATAAACGCTCTCACATGGTCAGAATCTAAAAGACATTATCCTTGGTCAAGTTTTCTTCAAAAGTTCTTAAGTGTCTTACTTTTGAAATTGTCTTAACTTTTAATCTAGTATGCTAGTGTACGATTAACACTTTAAACGTTCATTACATGTATGCTAGTGTACGATTAACACTTTAAACATTCATTACATGTCAATGTAAACCATACTATCAAGTTCATTAAATTCGAATACACATATGGCATGTTTATGACAAAGCTCAAATCCAAAACTATGAGTTTTATTTTGAAAACGTCTTAACTTTCGATCAAGTATGCTAGTGTGTTTAACCACTTTAGACTTAGTTCTCATATCCATATAGACCATACAGTCGTGTTCTAAAATCAGAATATACATTTGTTATGTACATGTCAAGTTCATAATCGAAACTATAATTTTTATTTCAAAACCATAAGGGTTGCGTCAATCATGTGTACTAACATTGTTATACTTGTTCATACTACATGAAGATACTTATATATGTATACTAATCCAGTTTACATGCTTGTTCTAACAAGGTACCATATGTTAGTTCATGACAGCAGCTTAACAGAACTCATCAACAATTTCTGCAGAGGGGCGCGGCCGCGCACCATTTGTACTAAGGAGACGCGCGGCCACGTGGCTCTGTTTCCAGACCAGAAGCTTCTCTGCAATTACATATGTGACGCCCCCAAATTCCAGGACCGTCACGGGGTCTCTAGAATTCGGTTCATCATGTGCTCATGGTAATACATCACAATAATAATAACTAAATATCACAGAATCACAGCGGAAAATCTATTCTAGAATAATTTACAATGATTTATTATAATTATTCGCCCAAGTCTCGCAACCTACAGTACTTAATAGATTACATAATAATATCAATTAACGACTTATTACATAATCTAACTTAAGCTTAGACATAATCAAATCCAGTCTTACTACATCATCTTAATATAACATTAAAATATTTAAAAACATAAAAGAGACAAGCTAGTTGGTAGCCTTGCCCTTGCCTTTATCAACGCCCGAAGGTTCACCATGCTCTGCCTTAACTGAAATATTTTAGGGAAAGCTAGAATGAGCACAAATTGCCCAGGAAGTAATATACAATAAGGGTGAGTAATAAGATTCTCAATTCTCGAAAGGGTATAACAAAGTTTGATAGTTCAAGGATAACAAGAATACCAATAACTTTCAATAACAGTCGCTAAGGATAGAATAATATCAGTGTGATTCAATAAATTAATTCAAGATTTCAGGATAACTGAATACTGAGCAGTCAGTAAGGACTATGAACTTCTACTAGAATTAACAGTAATAAACTGAAAATCCAACAAAAAAATAGGTACAACAGGTGATCAGCCTAAAGCACCATCGTTATGCATAACAATTAATCATACTCAAGTGTGCACGTCGGTTCTCGGACAATTATATATTCCCTTCAAAGAAGGTTGTTCTTCTCAGTCAAATACAAGATCCCGCACCAATCAATTGGTTTTGGGTCGCTTTTTAATAACATAAGTCTAGCCGAATCAAATGGCATAGACACTTTCACAATATTTAAGAACAATACTAAGTTCAACATGAATAATAGCTTTAATGAAATAAGAGTTCAAGTATGCTAATTCAATTCAAACGATTAAGTAGGAAACTAGTTCGCAATATACAAAGATAGAATACTTGTATCCAAAGAGATAAGGTTTAGATACTCGCTTACGATAGCCGTTGAATAAAGTAATGCAAGGGTTTAGGATACTTGCCTTTAGCGTAGTTTACTCACGTAAAGCTAGCCAACACTTTTGAATTCTTATCGTAACGTATATATATGATATTCATTAGTCATATAATTAAACTTCACATTTTATCTAGCTACACAGTCATATAGAGTATAATTTCCATCCTTAACTTCCTCTTTTCTCAAGTTGATCATATTTATACATCATTACTATCATGTGAGACTACCACAATTAGCAAACATACTCGTATATTATTAATATCACATAAGACCACAATCAATACTAAATATATTTCATTTTAGCAAGTTATGGCATTCCCCTAAGTTAACTGTCAAAATCGGATTCACATATATCACATAGTATATATACATGTTAAAGAGTCTTTTTATATTCGTATAACCTTCCCTTGTTCCAAACATATGTGATATAGGTTCTAGGTCGACACTTGCGGTCATTCAAGGTCATGAAATTTACAAAGCCTATCATGCTTTCTTTTAAAACACTTAAGGTATTTATATTAACTTGTATTAGGCATGCTCATGAGTACTCGAATAGCATATATGTAGCTAGCATTGTTATTATCTTGAAAACATGCTTCGTTTACGCTAAACTTGAATCATGGCAACTAATCATGGTATATATATACATGAATGACACATGAATGAGTCTAAGAGTACTATCACATGTGTCCATAAATATCAGAATATGAAACTTACAATAACATGTTAAGATTTACGTTCAAAACTTATACTTTCATTAGTAAAGTTCATTTAACGCGATCCACGTGCTCACGTTACCTTATAAAATCTATATATGCAAGTTAACATGTATTACATGTGGTTCTAGGTCATGTAAACATGTTCGCAAAAATCAGTTCCTTAATGTGTCACACATGTGTCAAAGTTTATTTCATAAAACTTCCATTTTCGTTCGAAATGTTTACTAATCGAGGTTTAGCATGCTCATGTTATACTATAAAACATGTATACAGAAGTCATCATTCATTTCATGTATTTCTAAGCCGCTCTACCACGTATCAAAAATCAGAATATACTCATGCTTTATAATGTTAGTGATTGTTTATGAAACTTTAAGTTCGTTTCCAAACTTCATGTCGTTTTGTTAACCATGCATGCTAATATACTAAAACATGCTTACATTGCCTCATTAGTTTTATATATATGTATTAATCATGCTTCCATGCTTGTTTAAACAAAATCAAACAATTAGTACATAACAGTTTTGTTGCAGTGTGCAGAAAACAACACACAGAGGCCGGCGCTGCGGCGCGGCAACAACAGCCACAATCTGGCGCTGCGGCGCGGGAGGCGCTGCTGGGCGGAAACAACGGCTTCAAGCTGACGCTGCGGCGCGGGAGGCCCTGCGGCGCAAACAATGGCGCTGCGGCGTTGGAACAGTTTTTGCACTGCAGCAAAAATCGACCCAAAACCTCCCATTTCATCGATTTCAACATACCCAGATGCTATTAGACTTCTTTAACTTACTAACACATATATATATGCTTATATAACAGTCAATCGCCATTGATAAATTCCCAATTTCATGAACTCCAACTAAATTCACGAATTTGATGTTTTACAGAAATTACAGAGCAAAAATGGAAATTAAAGTCAAGAAAGCTATATAGTGGTTCCATCATGTATGTATGTTCATATAACAACAATATAAGGGTTCTACAAACCAATTATGAACCAATTTGGCATAATCAAGAATTTGAAAGAAACTTCAAAAACAAAAAACGAAAATGAAGAACAAAGGAAGAGGGATTATATCTCTGTAACTAATTGAGCTTGCTGCTATTCAATTCTTACAACTCTAAACTGATATTATATATGCTCTCAATTTATCAAACTCAAGCAAAATCTCAGCAAATGAAATTGAAGGGGAAGAGCTTATATATATAGAGAAATTCATGTCCAGGCAATACTATTATTTTCCAAACCAAAGTAACGGGTTGAAGGATTGCATAAGGGCTATGAAAGAGCAGGTAAATGGTTGTTGGATTCATCATGAATCCCACTCCCTCCATAATCATGAGCTATGAAATGCTAGTTGCTGAGTTTGGGGAGAAGAAGAAGGAGTAGGCCTTAGCCTTTTGTTATGCACGTGAAGAGAAAAATGAGTCTATCATTTAGGAACAAGTAAGGCTCAGCGATATGAACAATGCAGAAAAAATAAAATAACCCAATACATCCACATTTTATATACACTTCGGCATATATGTATAACTAAGTTATCATACTATATATTTAGAGTACAATTAGAATTACAATGTAATCCCAATAATTATGTTATTCACATAATGTAGTAAGTATAATCCACACACATATAATCCATGTACATTTTTATCTTATCAATATAATTTAATCGGATGTTATCACATTACATTATCTCCTTTATTATTACAATCAATAATTGATTTCAAAATATTCATGATATATTATTTTAATGTATACTTACATACATATTGTCACATAGGCTATTATCATGTAACTCCCATAATTCAATAAGCCTTACCATATAATAGTGTCATATTACACTTCACATAATACATAGTTAGCTAATATGTTACACATTTAATTCGCATGCTTGCACATAGAATTACTCATCTTATTAATTAAATATTAATTAATAATAAATACATCCTTCATCAATCAATATAATTGTTAATCTCCATAACAATTTAATTAACCCTTATATAATTAATTATCACTTTAATATAAATCTTATTATATTTATAAACACGTTGCTCATTATTATTATTATATTTCTTACAATAATAATAATCACATATTATTAATTAATCACTATTAATATTCTATAATAATTATTCTACGATGACAATTAAGTAATGTTCTACGATTAACAATTAATATAGATTAATTGTTCGCCTAAATGAATATAATCATTCTTATATTGTGCCACACAAGGCTATCAATGAGTTTATCGCAAACTCCATCAATTTCTCAATTATTATAATTATTCAATTTAATATAATAGAATTAATCATTCTCATAACACAAAATCATTTATATTCTAATAAATTCTCATTTCCATTAATATATTCATTTAATAATATTAGAAAATTCTCGGGTATTACAACATAGCTCCAGTCCATCCTTTCATTACTTCATAAAACATGTATTTAATCAACTACTGTGATGCCCCCAGAATAGGTCCAGTCAACCCAACCCATTTTGAGTCGCCAAATACATGGTACAGAATTCAAATACAAACTTGTATATCACACGGTCGTACAAAATACGACCACACAACTGTGAGTGTCAATACAAATATGTAAAAAATATTAATATTCAAACTAAGTCCTCATTACAATTATTATCACACTATTTATCAGAAATAGTGAGGACTACTACTGCTCTAATTCGGACCATCACTCTGTCCCCCGACTAGTTCCTGCGACATTCTCATTTCCTGAAGAGGACAACAGATGAAAAGGGTGAGCTCAACTAGCCTAGTAAAGAATATTATGACTAAGATAATGGAAAATAAATTATCGTTAGTCTTTAACAAATCAGATAAAATATAATGGACAACCAATTTTAGATCAATATTCGCAGCGGAAATAACAATTCATTAGAAGAGTTAAGTAGAGAATGAAGTCTACTATCTTCTATGATTTAAAAGTCCATCATCAATATTTTATCCCTGTAACATCAATCAATATACATCTCGAATCAATATTCATCTTTGCACTACAGGCCAAAGATATTCATTTGTATCATCAGTGGTCATGTTCATCTCAACACCTGTCATCTTTGCACTACGGCTAAAGATATTCATCAGGTAATCATTCATCTTTGCTCTACAGGCCAAAGATATTCAATTATATTACCACTTAGGACTGAGGATGATGAAAAACCATATAAAGAATGAATCCAGTGAAATAAAGGATAAGATTAAGGATTCGCATTTTAGTTTATCCAAGTTCAAAAATACTCCATAATAATACTTTGTGGAGAAAAATTCAAGAATATAGCTCAAAACGTAGATCCAATCAAAGATAGTAACTATAACAGACAATTTGGACAAATAGAAGAAAATTTAATTTTTTCGTGAATAGTGCCGTATACGTGAATAGTAACCCCGACGGAAAAAAATAAGAATTTCATAATAAAATTCATGCCAATATTTTGGTATAATGATATTGAAAAGAATAACATTATTTATGAAAGAAAATAACATCCCTTACCTCAAAAGAATAGTATCTCTGACTGGAATATCGGATATAATACCGAAGGAAACTTGCACTGAATAGTAACACTCAAAGTATCTAAATACTCACAAAAATACGCTCGATATCATAGAGAGAGAAAACTTCTGATTCTGGTGTGATTTTCAATTCTAACCTAAGCACCCTATTTATAGGAAAAACTTAGGATGCCAAAGGAGACTAAATTAATAAAATAATATTATTTTTTAAAAAAAATTCGCCGCCTGGCGGCTTTCCAAAAAAAATCAGATTTTCAACAAAAGTGGGCCCACCCATTAAAAATTATTTATTTTCCGAAACTTCAATAATTCATAATAAATAGCCTCTTTGTCAGAAAAATACAAATTCTATGTTCTTCTATAGGAAATTTAATTCTCTACAACTTTGTAGAAGAAAGTTTTTCCAAATTCCCGACCAAAAATGTCTGAAATCCATAAACAGATGATTTCTCACACCAAAATACTGATAAAAACACATCAGCACTAATTTCTTCTTTAATATCCACAAAATAAATATTTTCTTATCATATAAATCAATAATTAATTATTCACAAATAGTATTACAGAACTACAATATTGACAACCAGGTCGTTCCAAGGAAAGAGGGGGCCTTCCGATAAGGACTTCTCCTTACTGGCACGCAATTAAATAACCCCTCCTAGACAGAACTTCCTTAGTCATTGTCAATAATGCTATCTAATAATATTATTCAAATAATATGAATTATTGAGTTGATAATGTGAAATACTGTGTAATGACAATTATTGAATTAATAATACAAAATATCAACTGTAGCCATTATTGAATCAATCATATAAAATAGCAACGTAGCAATTATTAAGTCAATAAAATATCAATGTAACAATTATTGAGTCAATAAGATAAAATATCAACGTAGCAATTATTGAGTCAATAATATAAAATATTGAACAGTAATTACTGTAACAATAATTGAGTAAGTGCCTTCTCACGTAAGACTCAATAATTCAAAATACTGTGCAATACCGTGTGCTATTGTGCAACACCGCGTATCACTGTATTTTAACCACCGGGTATTTCAACAGTACTAACGGTAACAACTACGCCGTTATTTATAAAAAGGTTATTTCTGTCGCTTTCTATATCCGACAGTTATTCCGTTGTGGGGCCCACAAATAGCTGCGCCGTCGTACGAATATTCCCCGACAACAAGAATATTCCACGACCAAACGAATATTCCCCGACAACCACAATATTTTATAACCACTTGCTCATTTTAAAATATTTGCACATTTCACCCTTAACTTCACATTTATCAATCAACACCTTACTATTTCGAAATAATATATAAAGAAAATTAAATCTTTATTCATAAAAGTTGGGGTCTTACAACCTCCCCTCCTTATGAAATTTCGTCCTCAAAATTGACGTACGTACCTGGTATGACAAAAAGGTGAGGATACCTCGCTTTCATTTCTGATTCCAACTTCCAGGTCATTTCCTCAATAGCATGGTTTCTCCACAAAACTTTAACTTGAGGTATAATTTTCGAGCGTAGGACATGCTCCTTCCTATCCAAGATCTTGATAGGTACCTCCTCGTACGTTAAATCTTCGGCTATCTCGTCTGATTCTAACTCAATAATGTGGTTTAGATCCTTCACATATTTACGTAACACAAATATGTGAAATACGTTATGAACACTAGACATGCTTGGAGGTAAAACGAGTCTATAGGCCACATTTCCTACTCGGTCAAGGATCTCAAATGGACCAATGAATCGTGGATTAAACTTTCCTCTCTTCCCAAATCTCGTAACTCCTTTCCATGGAGCAATACGTAACAATACATGGTCCCCAACGTTAAATTCCACGTCCTTTTGATGAAGATCCGCATAACTCTTTTGTCGATCTTGTGCGGTTTGTATACGTTGTCGGATCATTTGGATCTTTTCTGTAGTCATACGTACTAACTCCGGTCCCAACAATGTTGTTTCACCCACCTCGTTCCAGCATACTGGAGAACAACACTTTCTCCTATACAATGCCTCGAATGGAGCTACGCCTATACTTGCCTGATAACTGTTGTTGTAGGAGAATTCCACCAATGGTAAGTACTTATCCCAACTCCCTTTGAAGTCTAGAACACAGAGTCTCAATAGATCTTCAAGAGTTTGAATAGTCCTTTCTGATTGTCCGTCTGTTTGAGGATGATAAGCCGAACTGAATCGTAAATCCGTGCCCATAGCTTTCTGCAAACTGATCCAAAATCGTGAAGTGAATCTTGGATCACGATCTGAAACTATGGATACTGGCATGCCATGCAATCTCATAATCTCATTCACGTACATATGAGCAAGACATTCAAGGGAATAAGTCTCTCGTATCGGCAAGAAATGAGCAGACTTAGTTAATCTATCAACAATAACCCAAATCGCATCTATGCCTTGAGAAACCTTGGGAAGACCCGTAACGAAATCCATCGTAATGTGTTCCCACTTCCATTTCGAAATCTCTAGTGGTTGCAATGGACCCTTCGGCACTTGATGCTCTGCCTTTACACGTTGACAAGTTAAACATCTCGAAATAAACTCCGCGATCTCTCTCTTCATATTGCTCCACCAAAATGTATGTCGAAGATCACGATACATTTTGGTACTCCCAGGATGGATTGCGAATGGTGTGTTGTGTGCCTCCATAATGATTCTATGCTTCAAGTCAGAATCGTTAGGAATACACAGTCTGGAGTTGACTCGAAGTATTCCCTCTTCATCGATTCTTGCTTCTAGAATGGCACCTTCTTTCACTTTCTTCTTCATCTTCATCAGCTCCGCATCCGTAGCTTGAGCAGCTTTAACTTTATCAATCAAAGCTGGTTCTACGCGTATACTTGACATCATCGCACTCGTTCCCACATATGATCTTCTACTCAACGCGTCAGCTACCACGTTCGCTTTTCCAGGATGGTATTGGATGGTATGATCGTAATCTTTCAACAGCTCAAGCCAACGTCGTTGCCGCATGTTGAGTTCCTTCAGAGTGAAGAAATATTTAAGGCTCTTATGATCCGTATAAATCTCCACTTTCTCTCCGTACAAGTAATGTCTCCAGATCTTCAACGCGAAAACGACAGCTGCCAACTCTAGATCATGAGTAGGATAATTCCTCTCATATTCTTTGAGTTGTCGCGAGGCATAGGCTATGACTTTCCCATGTTGCATGAGAACACATCCTAACCCTTTGCCTGAAGCATCACTGTAGATAACAAATCCATCCGAACCAGATGGTATTGTCAGAACAGGTGCCGAAATAAGTCTTCTCTCGAGCTCTTGGAAGCTCTTCTCGCATTCCTCGCTCCAAACGAATAAAACAGGAGCACCCCAAGGAGACGTACTAGGACGAATAAAACCGATGTCTAACAATTCCTATAATTGGACCTTTAACTCCTGAAGTTCAATAGGAGCCATTCGATATGGGGTTTTAGAAATGGGTTTTGTACCGGGTTCAAGGTCAATAAAGAATTCAACTTCACGTTCTGGGGGTAGACCGGGAAGTTCTTCGGGAAATACATCAGGAAATTCATTAACAACAGAAATATCATTCAAATCTGATGTATTCTGGTTTAGATCAGTGACATGAGCTAAGAAAGCTTGACATCCGTTTTTCAATAAACGAATAGCTTTATGATTTGAAATGATATTGACTGATTTTAGTGGTTTGGTGATTTGGATTCGCACAACAGGTTGATTAGGAATATGAAAACTAACAACCTTACGAAAATAATCAATTTTAACATTGTAAGTGGTTAACCAGTCAATTCCTAAAATCACGTCAAATGCAAGTATTTTCAAATATATCAGATCAACAGGTAAGGTAAGGGTACCAATCTGAATTAAGCAATATTTGTAAACTGTGGATGTAACAAAAGTTTCTCCTAACGGAGTTTCAAAAGATAAGTTAAAGTCTAATTTATCCGAAGTCAAGTTCAAACGTTGAGCACAAGCAGGTGAAATAAAGGAACGGGTAGCAACGGTATCTAACAAGGTGTAAACTTCGCAAGAGATTATGATTAACTAACCCGTGATAAATTCATTCGGGTTCCTCGCGTTTTGGGCAGTCACGACAAACGCTCTTCCAGGAATCACCGACTTTGACTTGTTTGAGCCTTTGGAATCACCATCCCCGCTGGATTTGGTTTCGCAACAGGACAATCTCGAGCTATATGTCCTTCTTTTCCACAGTTATAGCATGCTTTGAATTGTTGTGGGCAGTTTGGGCTGATGTGTCCCTCTTTTCCGCATTTATAGCATACGACCGATGGTCGTTCTCCTCCCCTCGAAACAGCTGATCCTGGTGCTGATGTTGACGTCTTCACGTTCTCATTGTTGTACCTTCTCTTCTTGAAATCTCCTCCCGATTCACTTTTTCTACTATCATGGCCACGATTACCACCAGAGTGGTTACCGTTTCTGTCATACTTTCCTCCTCGCTGGTTGTCATTGCTCCGTTGACCGCTGCCACCGGTACGACCTTGGTTGTTGTCCCTTGGTTGAACATAATCATTATCTCGTTCTAATAACTGGGCCTTGTTTACTACATCCGAATATAAAGAAAATTTATGAGAAATGAGGTATTGACGTATTTCGGGTTTCAAACCTCTTAGAAACATCCGCATCATACGTTCCTTATTCTCCACCAAATGAGGTGCAAACCTGGACAGCTCCGCGAACTTAGCCTCGTATTGGGATACCGTCATGTTGTTTTGTTCTAGTCGGATAAACTCTACCTCCTTCATATGACGAATACTTTCAGGAAAGTACTTGTCATTGAACAGTTTCTGGAACGCTTCCCAAGACATCTGAAGTGCGGCAGGCTGGGTACGCTTCCCGGATTTCCACCAGTAATCTGCCTCTCCACGGAACATAAACGTGGCGAATGGAACCTTCTGTTCCTCCGTGCATCTCAAGACATCAAATATCTTGGTAATTTATTTAATCCACGTCTCTGCCTTGATCGGATCCGGCTTTCCCAGAAACTCTGGTGGTCCGAATTCTTTGAACTGCTTGGCAGTAACAATTCACGTGTTGTTATTATCTCCACCTGTATGTTGCACACGAGTCTCCCTCGTCTGGTTTTGCATGAACTGCAGAAAACTTCTAAACATCTCATTGTTTATCGTCTGACTAGCGTTGTTTTCAGGATAAACATTGCCTTCTTGTTGCACGTTCTCCTGGTTAGTGATTAAAGGTGTCTCCACGGTCTCATTCACTTCGTTGTTAACATTCTCAGCTGCCATTCTCAAATACTGCCATAAAACAAGGGTTAATTAAACAAATCAACATATCACATATTAACCCTATGCTCCGACTGACCAATTAAATATCACATAAGCTTAGGTAGGACATACTAGTGAAGGATTTACTCGTCTCTCCCCTCCTAGTTATATTTCCCCGATCTCCGCCAGAGATCATATTCTTAAGCTCTGATACCAACTGTGACGCCCCCAGAATAGGTCCAGTCAACCCAACCCATTCTGAGTCGTCAAATACATGGTACATAATTCAAATACAAACTTGTATATCACACGGTCGTACAAAATACGATCACACAACTGTGAGTGTCAATACAAATATGTAGAAAATATTAATATTCAAACTAAGTCCTCATTACAATTATTATCACACTATTTATCAGAAATAGTGAGGACTACTACTGCTCTAACTCGGACCATCACTCTGTCCCCCGATTAGTCCCTGCGACATTCTCATTTTCTGAAGAGGACAACAGATGAAAAGGGTGAGCTCAACTAGCCCAGTAAAGAATATTATGACTAAGATAATGGAAAATAAATTATCGTTAGTCTTCAACAAATCAGATAAAATATAATGGACAACCAATTTTAGATCAATATTCGCAGCGGAAATAACAATTCATTAGAAGAGTTAAGTAGAGAATGAAGTCTACTATCTTCTATGATTTAAAAGTCCATCATCAATATTTTGTCCCTGTAACATCAATCAATATTCATCTTTGCTCTACAGGCCAAAGATATTCATTTGTATCATCAGTGGTCATGTTCATCTCAACACCTGTCATCTTTTGCACTACGGCCAAAGATATTCATCAGGTAATCATTCATCTTTGCTCTACAGGCCAAAGATATTCAATTATATTACCACTTAGGACTGAGGATGATGAAAAATCATATAAAGAATGAATCCAGTGAAATAAAGGATAAGATTAAGGATTCACATTTTAATTTATCCAAGTTCAAAAATACTCCATAATAATACTTTGTGGAGCAAAATTCAAGAATATAGCTTAAAACTTAGATCCAATCAACGATAGTAACTATAACAGACAATTTGGACAAATAGAAGAAAATTTAATTTTTCTGTGAATAGTGCCGTATACGTGAATAGTAACCCCGACGGAAAAAAATAAGAATTTCATAATAAAATCCATGCCAATATTTTGGTATAATGATATTGAAAAGAATAACATCATTTATGAAAGAAAATAACATCCCTTACCTCAAAAGAATAGTACCTCTGACTGGAATATCGGATATAATACCGAAGGAAACTTGCACTGAATAGTAACACTTAAAGTATCTAAATACTCACAAAAATACGCTCGATATCATAGAGAGAGAAAACTTCTGATTCTGGTGTGATTTTCAATTCTAACCTAAGCATCCTATTTATAGGAAAAACTTAGGATGCCAAAGGAGACTAAATTAATAAAATAATATTATTTTTTTAAAAAAAAATCCGCCGCCTGGCGGCTTTCCAAAAAAAATTAGATTTTCAACAAAAGTGGGGCCCACCCATTAAAAAATATTTATTTTCTGAAACTTCAATAATTCATAATAAATAGCCTCTTTGTCAGAAAAATACAAATTCTATGTTCTTCTATAGAAAATTTAATTCTCTACAACTTTGTAGAAGAAAGTTTTTCCCAATTTCCAACCAAAAATGTCCGAAATCCATAAACAGATGATTTCTCACACCAAAATACTGATAAAAACACATCAGCACTAATTCCTTCTTTAATATCCACAAAATAAATATTTTCGTATCATATAAATCAATAATTAATTATTCACAAATAGTATTACAGAACTACAATATTGATAACCAGGTCGTTCCAAGGAAAGAGGGGGCCTTCCGATAAGGACTTCTCCTTACTGGCACGCAATTAAATAACCCCTCCTAGACAGAACTTTCTTAGTCATTGTTAATAATACTATCTAATAATATTATTCAAATAATATGAATTATTGAGTTGATAATGTGAAATACTGTGCAATGACAATTATTGAATCAATAATACAAAATATCAACTGTAGCTATTATTGAATCAATCATATAAAATAGCAACGTAGCAATTATTGAGTCAATAAAATATCAATGTAACAATTATTGAGTCAATAA
The DNA here is from genome assembly GCA_020205555.1 of Panax stipuleanatus. NCBI lineage: Eukaryota > Viridiplantae > Streptophyta > Magnoliopsida > Apiales > Araliaceae > Panax > Panax stipuleanatus. Next base: position 41,603,910 of record CM035116.1, on the reverse strand, counting down.
TATAAAATATCAACGTAGCAATTATTGAGTCAATAATATAAAATATTGAATAGTAATTACTGTAACAATAATTGAGTAAGTGCCTTTTCACGTAAGACTCAATAATTCAAAATACTGTGCAATACCGTGTGCTATTGTGCAACACCGCGTATCACTGTATTTTAACTACCGGATATTTCAACAGTACTAACGGTAACAACTACGCCGTTATTTATAAAAAGGTTATTTCTGTCGCTTTCTATATCCGATAGTTATTCCGTTGTGGGGCCCACAAATAGCTGCGCCGTCGTACGAATATTCCCCGACAACAAGAATATTCCACGACCAAACGAATATTCCCCGACAACCAGAATATTTTATAACCACTTGCTCATTTTAAAATATTTGCACATTTCACCCTTAACTTCACATTTATCAATCAACACCTTACTATTTCGAATTAATATATAAAGAAAATTAAATCTTTATTCATAAAAGTTGGTATCTTACAACTACATTATGTTTCTAGCATGCATACTAACTCCATTAACATTCTAGCATCATTTCCCACAACCAATTCCAACTAAACATGTGAATTTCTATGAATTGAACTTCAAAGTGGGTGTAGAGCTTATACCTCTTGAAGCTTTGAATTAGCTAAGCTTGCTACCACAATCAGATTGTATACTCACAACACTCTCTCTATATTAACTTAGCACAATTTCTAGCAACATTATATAAGAAGAGAGGCTTGGTATTTTTAGGGAAATTCAATATCCATACCAAAGCTTTGCACCAAGAATCAAACCAAGGGGTGAAGGAAGAAGATGATGGGCAATGGTTAGTTGGTGGAATAGTTGCCACCAACCACATTAACCCACTCCCCTTGCCATCATCACTCTCATTGCTAGCTAGGAAGAGAAATGATGAAGTAGAATAAGCCTTGGCCCCTTCACGTGAATGACAAATGGAGAGCAATTGGACACTCAATATGGGACAAGCTACACTCAGCATTTGCAAATACCATACTTGGGTTATATCACATAATATATACACTTTGGTTATATACTATATATACACAGTTCATTTCATATGACTTAGGTTATAATGAAAAAAAAGGGGTATACAATGTATTTTCTAATTACAAAGTATCAAGTAGGGTACACATAGATATATTAACATGTAATCCATGTACATTTTATTAACACCACATATACTTCAATTGGGTATTATTATTACTCATTATCATAACTGTTATTATTATAATAACTTATTGAAAACATTATCAATTAATAATTGTTTATTGATATTAAAATAAGGTGATAAGGTATACACTAGGTTTTACCCACACATATCATGTCGCATAAGCAATAATATATTATGTAACTCACATAATGTCATTAATCTTACTATATAATATATATCTACATTATTACATTTTATACCATATAGAGGTAACTACCTTATATTAAAGGTTTAATATATCGCATGCTTTGTATAAAATAATTAATCAATTAAATATAATCATATTATATTTATTAATCCTTTGCTCATTAATTTATTGCTTATTTACAATAACAATTAATCAACACATTTAAATCCATTCACTATATTCAAACAAATTGAATATTTAATTACTAATCACCTTATCAATTCTTTGATATTAAAGTCTTAGGGTCGGTCCATTAATTTAAATTACCCATTAGTGACTCCTTTAAATATTTTACAAATTCACATAACCACTTAAGGTTTAAATAAGCTCGCAAAACTAACTCATTAAAAATTTAAATCACATATTAAATTAATAATGGAGTTTAAAAATTCATGGTCATTACAGAGTATCTAACCCAAAAAATTTAATAAACTAGTAGCCCAAGGATGGAAGTAATACTTGAATACTAGTGGCCCAAACAGTTTAATTGGAAAGCCCAACTGAATTAAATGGATGACCAAATTTTTAGCGAAGTGTTAAGTGATTTTTTTGGTCATCTTATTAAGCAAACTATGCAATAAAAGAAAAATCAAAAAGTTGGGATAAGTGGAGGGGTGATGTACCGGCCAAAGGAGGAAGAATTAGCATGTGTTTGATTTTTATTTTTACTTTAGTTGGTGAACAACACCCTTAGGTGTCACCATAATATTTGGCCATATGATTTTGCCAAGATGGCAAGCTAGATAAATTAGATAAGAGACAGAACTTGGGAGAGTAAGTAAACTTTACTTTTCATTTCCAAGTTAGCTAGCAAAAGAAAAATCAAAAGAGAGAGAGAGAAGGATGGTGGTCAGCACCCACAAGGAGGGAGAAGAGAGGGTCCTTGGATGTCCAATAACTACATCTCCAACTTTGGAAAGCAAAGGAAGAGGGCCATCAAAAGCAAGAGGTAAAGAAAAAGAAATTTATTTTCTAGATTTAGTTAATGTTTTGTGTAGTTAGTTACTTTTATTGTGATTTATTAAGTTTTGTGATCTTGTTAGTGAAAACCTTATGAAAAGGTTAGATCTTGAGATATGTTATGTATCTTGGTTATATATGTTAGATTGTGTTAGAAACATTTGGGAATAATGAAGTTAGTAAGTTTGTATAGAAGTTTTTAGTTAATATATGAGATCCATGTGATTTATTTTGAAGATTAATTTTTGATATTTGAGATCTACTTATTGGTTGTGCTAGATCTATAAGTTATAAGTATAATCCCTTTTGAATGACACGAAAATGTTGAGAATTGAACAAGTTATGGAATTTAGTTAAAACACCTCTACGTGGTAAAATCAGAAAGTGAGGCTCCTGACCAGTCACTTTGGCCCTGATTTCTGGGTCCTACACAGCTTCAAATTGGGCGTTTGATAAATGAAAACTTTAGTTCAAGAAAATATAAATCCAACGCCTCTGACGGAACCTAAATCAGAGTTGTAGATTTCGTTTTATAACCGTTTCCGTGAAGGACCCCAAAACTGAAAATAAAAAACAAAAACTTAAAAAAAAATTTAAAGAATTGATCGGTTCAGTTTTCCGGTGAACCGACGGAGTTTTTCGACGGCCGGTTCACCCACTTTTTTGCCGGTTCTGGTGGTGGTTCTGGATCTGAATTTTTTTTAAAATTGTGAAGAACATTAAGATATTTTATTCATAATTTTTCTGGACAGTTATGTAATTGTTAAGTAATTAATGGTTTAAACTCATTTAATTCATTTAAAACTTACTAATTAATAGTTATTAATAATATTAAATGATTATTAAACTAATTACATATTGTTTAAGTGTGATTAATAATTTAATTACTATTTAATTGAAATTAAGTAATAAATGAATGAAAATTAGTGTTATTAAGCTAACTATTTGTTATTTAATTATGATTAAATAATAAATAGGGTTAAATAATTTATTAATTATTATTTAATTAATATTAAATAATGATAAAAGAATGTTTAAAGTAAATAAAAAAATTGTTTATTATTTAAATGAGAATAAGTAATAAATAAAGATAATTACTTGCTCACATGTTAGTTAAGTAATATAAAGTTAATAAATTAATTAATTATTATTTAATTAAATATTAAATAATAAATAAGAATAAATATTAATTATTTATTTATTCTTTAATTAATATTAAATAATAAATAAGGATAAATATTAATTAATTATTATTTAATTAAAGTTAAATAATAATTAAAGACTCATAAAGTTAAATAGATTAATTATTTAATAATAAATAAGTACAAATATTAATTAATTATTATTTAATTAATATTAAATAATAATTAAAGACTAATAAGGTTAATAATATTAGATCATTAAAATATTATTAAGTGATTAATAATATTAGAAAGTTAAAATATTATTAAAGGAATTAATAATATTAGATACATAGAATATTATTAAAAGATTAATAATATTAAATAGTGACTAAAATATTATTAATTTATTAATAGTATGTGAAAGTTAAAATATTATTAAAGGAATTAATAATATTAGATACATAGAATATTATTAAAAGATTAATAATATTAAAGAGAGATTAAAATATTATTAAATAATTAATAATATTAGGAAACAAATATATTATTATTAAAAGGTTAATAATATTATTCAAGAGTTAAGATAATTATTTAATAATAATATTATCAAGGGACGATAATGATATTAAGGAATTATGTGATATCTAATATTTAATTATGTGATTAATGTTAGATAATATATGAGAATAATAATGTTATGAATAATTATATGTTATACTAATTGAAGAATCCATGATAGGTTTTCCAAAGAGGATAAGTTAAATTCATTAAGCAGATAAATAGAATTGCATTGGAGTAGTCTGCAGACAAGGCAAGTTTTCTAACTCAAACTCGAATTATTATGTTTCAAGCATGCTAGTGGTTTAATTATTTATAATTATTCCACATCTCTGATTATTGATTCGCACTTAGTACAAATTGCATATGTTCATCATGTATGAAAGGCTGATCACCTTCATTACCATAAGGTTTTGTTAAATTTGTTCATGGTCATTGTTGACCACCCAGCATTATTGATTCAGTCATTCAATTATTGAAATTTGATTCTCAATCTTTCACAATTGTTATATATTGTTGAAAATTCAGAAATCTATACTCTTTTCTTCAATCATGATATATCTTTATTGTATTTAAACTTGTTGAGCAAAGTAGTTACTCACTCTTGCTATATCATGATAACAAATTTCAGATTAAGACGAATGTTCCAGGATTAAAGACAGAGACACAAACAAATGACAAGATTAGAGTGTTATGCAAATTAAATATTTAGTTATTTGATGTAAGTTATTTATGTAAACCTTTTGTGAATCTAAGGGTATGTATATAAGTTAAGGTTATAGACCTTGGGGTTTATGTTGTAAAAGTTATTGTATAAACAATTTGTTTATATCTTCCGTAATAGTTATAAAAAATGATGTACCAGGTCCGAGGTAAAAAGTATCCTGATTTGGGGGCGTCACAAAAGCCAAAGCAAAGGTGGATGATGAGAAAATTGAAGAGTTCCTCAAAAAGATGGGACACAATGAAATCAAGGTAGTGCAGAACTTGAAGGATGCACCCAAGAAAATGTCCATCCTAAACTTAGTCTTATCCTCAGTGGACCATCCCAACATTCTAGTAGAAGAAGCCCATTTGCCACATTTCATAGATGCTAAGAAATTCCGTCATGTGGTGGAACACATTTTCAACAGCAATGTGATTTATTTCACTGACGATGATACACCTGCAGAGGGAACATGACATCATAAGTCCCTGCACATAGCTGTGATGTCTTCCGGGTATATGATCGGAGGGGTACTCATCGACGGAGGATCATCCTTTAACATCTGTCCCTATGATACATTGGAAAGAATGAAGATCAACTCGAATCGGATCAAAATCAACCGTATGGTCATCAGAGCTTTCGATGGATCGCGAAGCCAAGCTATGGGAGAAATAGAGCTACCCTTGGAGATTGGCCCACACACTTTCTACGTATCCTTTCAGGTGCTCAATATCGCCACTAGATATAACCTGTTGCTGGGCAGGCCATGGATTCACATGGCAGGGGCAGTGCCATCCACCCTCCATCAATAACTCAAATACATTATCAACGGAAACCTCATCACGGTCAATGCTGAACTAGAATACCCTGTCGGCATACAAGGAGACATGCCGGTGATCAGCCTGGATGCAGGGATTGAACCTACAAGTTTTCAAGCTCTGGAGGAGAGCGATACGCAGTATCTACCTATCGGAGCACCATCCCTGAAGCCTAAGGTCTCCACCGAAGTAATAAAAGTGGGCCAAGAAATGGTATCTCTAGGTTTCCAACCTGGAGAAGGGTTAGGAAAGAATCAGCAAGGTATCAAGAGCCCGATACAAATCCCAAGTCAGACTGGGAGAGCAAGATTGAGATATTCATCCAGGGCAAATTATAGGAACCCGCATAAGCATCCCAGCTCATGCTTCCACCATACTTTTCTCAAATCTTACTAATGCCGGATGGGTAAAACCAATGAGGAAGATCCCTACTGCGGTATCAACAATGCTGTTTCCTCCAATTATACCTGTCAATGAATGAAAATCCCTCAAGCATGAGGCAGATAGCTAAAAGGGAAAAGAAAAGATCATATACGAAGGACGAGACCCATTCGCTAATATGCGGGTCATTATAAACTACGAGGGTATGAATGATGAGATCCCAGATAGCGAAGACGAGGATCAGATTCAAATTCCTTGCATTAAAAAGGAAAAAGGGGGCAGTTCAAAGAAAAACCCTGGCCTTATTATAAAGGATGTCTCAGTCATCATCCGAGACGAGACAGATAATCGCAAATCCCTAATCCTCCCGGTTCATAAGGATCTGACCTTGGATAACTGGAGCAGTGTCCCTTGCCTAGGTCGAAAAGGGTAAACGGGCAGAGAGAGTCAATCTGCCCTTTAATCATGCTTTCATTTACTACTTACTTTTGATTGCTCAGCCACAGCAGCAGCTTTGTCATGCTTTGCAGAATGCTATGTATATTTAAGCAGTTGTATATATCTAAGATGAAAGCATTTTTTATTTTCAGGACTCAAGCGTTGGATGTGTTCATCTTTGCTGATGAGATGCCAACCTGTCAAAATGACTACGATTTTGATGTAGAACTGAACTTCGACTTGATGGATATTGATCAAGAGGAGGAAGATGACTATGAGGTTCCTGAGGAGATCAAAGAATGGGTCGAAGACAAACCCAAACCAAACCTTGACCAAACCACCACTATCAATATAGGAACCTCTAAAAACATCAAAGAAATCCAGATAGGTTTAGACCCACACCAGACCAAAAAGTCGACCTGATCGAACTCTTAACACAGTTCCAGGATGTATTTGTATGGTCACATGAAGACATGATTGGCCTCTCTACTGACATTGTCATTCATCGCATGCCCATCAAAGACGGGTTCAAGCTAGTCAAACAAAAGCTCAGTCGATTGAAACCTGAATTAAGTCTAAAAGTCAAAGAAGAAGTCGTTAAATAATTCAAAGCCAGGATTATCATGGTATCAACCTATCCAGAGTGGCTTTCAAACATAGTCCTAGTGCCTAAGCCCGGAGGGAAGGTACGAGTATGTGTGGATTACTGGGATTTGAACAAAGCCTGCCTCAAGGACAATTTCTCGGTACCTTTCATCCACATCCTGATAGACAATACGGCGCAGTACGACATATATTCCTTCGTAGATTGCTTTACTGGTTACCATCAAATCATGGTTTCTGAAGAGGATCGGGAGAAAACATCTTTCATCACTCTCTAGGGAACCTTCTGTTATAGGAGACTATCCTTTGGCCTCATCAATGCCAGAGCCATGTATTAGCGAGCCATGATGGCCCTATTTCATGACATGATGCATAAAGAAATAGAGGTTTATGTGGATGACATCATCATCAAATCTCGAAGGGAAGATGATCACATCGACCATCTCAAGAAGCTATTCAACAGGTTACACAAGTATAACCTCAAGCTGAATCCCGCCAAATGTGCTTTTGGCGTCAAAGTAGGCAAGCTGTTAGGATTCTTGGTGAGTAATCGAGGCATCGAACTTGACCCTGCTAAGATCAAAGCCATCACTGAGATGCAAGTACCTCGAATAGAGAAGGAGATACGTGGGTTTCTTGGAAGAATCAACCTCATAAGCCGATTCATTTCCCAGCTCACAGCAACTTGTGAGCCCATATTCAAGTTACTAAGGAAGAATGCCTCCACCAAATGGAATGAGGATTGTCAACAAGCCTTCCTTGCCATCAAGAAGCAGCTAATCGAAGCACCAGTATTGGTACCTCCGAGGGATGGATTTCCTTTGTTCATTTACCTATCCGTCAATGCCAATGCAATGGGTTGCATGCTAGGACAGAAAGATGATAGTAGCAAAGAAAGAGCCATCTACTACATCAGTAAAAAATTCAGCAGTGGTGAACAGAAATACACCCTGATCGAGAAAATATGCTGGTCATTGGCATAGGCCGGTATGAGGTTACAACATTACCTCCATGGGCACACGACTTACCTCATATCCCGCATGGATCCACTCAAATATATATTCAACAAGCCAATGATGAATTATCGACTATCCAAATGGCAGTTGATTCTATAACAGTTCGACATTGTCTATGTGACTCAGAAGTTAATCAAGGGTCAAGGCATTACAGATTAATTAGCTGAAGCACCTTCAGGAGGGTTCGAGCCCCTAGAGACTTATTTCCCAGATGATGGAATCATGACAATTCAATAACTCCAACGAGAGAATACAATCCAACCATGGAAAATGTATTTCGACGGAGCAGTAAACATGGAAGGTGCTGGAGCTGGGGAAGTCCTTATCTCTGGTATAGGAGAACAATATCCTGTGGCTACCAAACTTCAATTTGGCAACACCAACAACATGGCCGAGTATGAAGGCTGTATAATGGGGTTAAAACTAGCCCAATCCATGGGTATCAAACACCTACTGGTCTTTGGAGACTCTGAGTTGGTCATTAGACAATCCACTGGGGCATATCACACCAAAGAACTGCATTTGCTGCCCTATCATCGGCAGATCATCATAATATCCCTGGAGTTTAAAGACATAATTTTCAACCATATTCCTCAGATAGGAATGACTTCACTGATGCATTGGCAACATTGGCTTCATTAATCCACATATCCGATAGGATTAGGATTCCCTGCATCAAATTCACAGTTCAAAAAGCCCCGACATACGGGTATTACATTGGAGAAGTATTAGATGAAATACCTCCTGTCAAGCAGCCTTGGTATCAAGATATCAAGGAATATCTGCGAGATAGAGCAAGCCAATCTGCGCGAAAGAGGATTCACAAAATGGCTATGAAGTTCTATCTAAGCGGAGATGCCCTCTATAAAAGAGATGCTGGAATAGGCCTGTTAAGATGCCTTGATAAAGAACAAGCCCAAATACTTATGAATGAAATCTACGGTGGAGTCTGTGGTCCACACATAAGCGGTCATCTACTGGCCAGAAAGATATTAAGAACCGATCATTATTGGATCGCTCTCAAAGCTAATTGAGACGATCACGCCAAGAGATGTTATCAATGCCATGTACATGGAATTGCCATACACGCTCCTCCAATTGAGCTACACAACATGAGTTCACCATGACCTTTCTCCATGTGGGGAATGGACGTGATTGGTCCAGTGGAACCAAAAGCCAGTAATGGTCATCGATCCATTTTCACCATGATCGATTACTTCACCAAATTGGTTAAAGCAGCCTTTTTCCCAAAGTTACGAAAGAGGTCATCATTGGTTTCATCAGAAATAATATCGTCTGTCGGTATGGACAACCGAAGGTGATCATATCAGACAACGCTAAGAACCTGAACAATTAAATGATGATAGAACTGTGCAGTAAGTTCCACATCAAATATCTCAACTCCGTCATTTATCGGCCCAAAATAAATGGTTCTGTCGAAGCGGCCAACAAAAACATCAAAAAGATCATACAGAAAATGTCCGCCAATCACAAAAAATGGCCTAATCTGCTGCGTCTAACCTTGTTAGCATACAGGACGTTAATGCGCACCTCTACTGGGATTACCCCCTATTCATTGGTCTATGGCATAGAAGCAGTCCTCCCCATAGAAGTAGAGATGGAATCCTTGCGAGTGTTGATCGATGCTCAGATAAACGAGGTTCAGTGGTTGCAAGACCGATGTCACCAACTGTCCCTGATAGATGAAAAAAGGGCTACAGCAATCTTCCATGAATAATTATATCTGCAAAGGATCGCTCGATCCTACAACAAGAAGGTCCGAATAAGGAAATTTAAAGAAAACGATTTGGTGCTGAAGAAAGTTTTAGCCAATCAAAATGAGGCTAAAGGAAAGTTCGCCCCTAATTGGGAAGGCCCTTTCAATGTCAAGGAAGTGTTGATGGGAGGAGCTATCAGGCTAAATGTACTATGTCTGAAGCACATGCATACCTGCATCTGGGTTCTACGAATCAAATCAGGTTCGGTTTTTCACTAGAAGCCGGATCTACGAATGACCTGATTTCCCTTCACCCGGGAGTACGTAGGCAACCATTTCTGGTGCGGTTAAACCAAATAAAAATTCAAAAACTCATCAAACCAAACTCAAAACCCAAGACAAATACTTTTTAAACCCTCTCTAATAGAAGCCAGAACTACGAAGGACCTAATCTTCCTCCAGCCAGGAGTACGTAGGCAGCCATTTACGGTGCAGTTTGACCTTCAAGAAAAAACAAAAAACCAATAAAAAACCAGTTCCAAGACACCAAAAGCTATACAGAAGCTATATCTAATCTTCTTGGTCAACAGGCCCATCTGAGATACTCCCTGAAATCTCAACTGTCAGTCCATCAAAGAGGACCTCAAGATACATCAACAACAGCGAGTCATGAAAGAAGTGGTAATCACTCAGCAATGACGATACATCTCCAAACAGGGAAGTGAATTAAAAAATATATTTCTCTGATATAAAACTGTTTGATGTATACATAATGCCCTGTAGATGACAAAAATGGCTGATCTAGTTTGTGCAGGAAAAATAAAGCTAGTATATGGACCCAAAGATAAGCGGGCCAGCAATGCCACTATGGCATCTCTCTCGGAAGATGGAGGAGCGACTGTAAGTGCAATACCCTCAGCCTCCATACGACTCAAAACCTCCACAGTCATCTGCAGTGTGGCACTGTGGTCATCAATATATGCGCTCATCTCGATAACCAGGCCGTGCGTATAAGATCGAAGAGCAGTACTGTCGGTAATATGGAAATCACAGGAAGCTATAGCCTCATCCCTCTCCACAAAAGCTGCATCGCTAGTAATCAAAGTATCCTCGATCTCAGCAAATGTTGCATCTCTGGCTAAGCGGATCTCATCCCTCTCCACAACAGCTGCATCTCTGGCAAATCGGAGCTCCTCTCCCTCTATGAAGCCTGCGTCATAAGCGACTCAAAGTGCGTCCCTCTTAGCTAAAGCTATATCTCTACCAGATAAATCAGTCAACATCTGCGTTCTAGCCGAATTCTGCTCAAAGGTCATCCTGAACAATAAATCCATCGAAGTCGGATCTGTGCCTGTAGGGATAGTCGGTGGATCACTGACCAGTGTTGCTGTCAAACCTACGAAGAGCTCATTCTCAGTAAGAGAGTCAGAATCCTCCATAGGCTCCTCCTCATCTGAATTTATAATAGAAGTTGAAGGAATAAATGTAGCTACTGCCAAATCTGAATCCAACCATGACAAGTACTCTAGAGAACTGTCCGGATGGCTATTGGAGAACTCAGCCCTCTCCCTATGAGTTCAACACTCATATATTCAAACCAAGTCGGCTGATGACATAGACGACGTCGACATCCTCTAACTCCCCCTTAAAAAGATGCAAGCTCTAGAATTGATCAAACTGGCTCATAACAGCCAGGGGATGATAAGTAGTCATTCCCCTTAAACCCGCTAGGGGCAAGTAATCCATACCAGGTGAATGGATGATGAAACTATATGCAGAGGCTAACCCTGAGCATGGCAAAATCAAGAACGGATGCTCAATATCGGACAAAAATGTTGACCATGTCTCTGCATCGGTACACTCTGCCGGCTGAAAGGAGTAGGACATAGTTATATCATGGGAAAAACAATACCCATGATGCCTGAAAGATCCAATCGATCGAATATGAAACATCAGCCATATGTACAGCAGGACCGAACTTCCTCTGAAAAACCCCTCCGGGTGGGTAATATAGTAAGTGGCTGACCGCAGTGTCTCAGCCAATATCATCGAGATGATAGTGCTACCCTGTCTAAGGGCCTGAACTATGACTACTAACCCCACATACAAGTGATCCAAGCGCAACGACATGTAGACGTATGCCATGATGCACATCGGTAGAATATCTACCCTGGCCAGATGTCATACCTCTGCTAAAATAATAAAATCCCCAACATATCGATCATAGCTATCAAGCTCCCCAAAACGATCGATCAAGAAGTCAATCGATATCACATGCCCAGATAAGATCTCGTCCATGATAACCCTCTGACGAAGACCAGACATCCACAGGAACGGTCTCCGCATATCACTAACAGCAGTCCGAGCGCACGGCAAGTCCAAAGCCAGACTGGTAAGCCATTCGTACTCCTCTAGAGTCTGCGTCACCTCATGTCGCCCAAATCTAAACACCTACCTCCTGGGTATCCAGCAGGATAGTATTCCATCCACAAACCCATATGGCACCTAAAAATCTTCAAGGGCCAGCGAATGCCCCAACATCTGGTCTATTATCCCTCTGGCTGAGAAGGCCAGACTCTCGTACCATGACCTCAATGATGAAGCCACCTCAGACTGTGGTAAATGCTTAATACGGCTCACAACGGATGATGTCATCTGTGTCACCGTATCACAAGACCACCCAGGGGTCAAATCTGAACTCATTTGTCTAAATGCATACATATAACATAATATATGCTCGATAATAAGTATAAACATGATGCAATAGATAGGAAATACCATGAGCACATACAATAAGCTATCTACTACGGGCATCATCCCTGTCTGATAATATAAAGCGAAATGAAGAATACAGGAAAATGGGGCACCACCACCCAACTACTAATAGTGGTCTATCAAAATGATGGCACAACCGCCAAACAGCCAAAACAATGGTTGACCAAAAATATAGTTGCCACAGCTTTCCAAAGAGATCCAGATAATCTACGTCCAGGTGATCAACCTGCTCCATCTCTGCTGTGGACACAAAGCTGCGGTCATCAGGCATATCTGGGCGGTACAAGGGAGGATCTGCCCCTGCAAAACTGCAGCTAAATGGACCTGAAGAGAGGCCTACTCCTGAGCTGGATGGGTCAAAAGAAGATGCCTCTGACGAATCTCGGCCAAGATGCCTGATAAAGAAGCGAGCCCTATCCAACTCTCGGGTCAGATCTGTAATCTGGTCTAAATGAGTCAGCTCCCTGAGGCAAGCTATCCAGTTCGTCATCATCATGGTCCCTAGCACCATGTCTGCCATAAAGTGGGTAGCACGAGTCTGAGCTCCAATAGTGCGAGGACTCCACCATCTGCTGAATGCCTCCTAGCTGAATGGGCCCTCTGATAGGGTGAAGCCATCAATGCCTTCCATGGGAATCTCTGTCAGTGGCATGATCAACGGCCAATGATGCCAAGTAGGAGGAACAATGGGAATGCGAATCTCACCCGTAATACTCCTGATGGAACGCTCTCCCAAATAGAGCTCTCAGCCTCCCTCTGTCAAAATCGGGACTCTGCGGGTCGACAATACAAACTCTCGACCAGTGGGAAAGCCTCCCTCGAATCCAACGGTTACAAACTCAGAGGTATACGACACCCAGGAGATCGATCTAGCTGTCAAAAGCTCCAACTGTAGGCGAGCATGTGTAAATCCCTCAGCAACAGGGACCTTAGTCAAAGTCGAGTGATGCCAACGCCGTCCTCGAGGATAGGTCTCTAAACCTAAAGCAATAGCAGGCCGTAGGCAAGGAAGCCTCTCAAATGCCCAGAACTGGCCATATCAAAAGTCCTCAGTGATCAATACTGACAAATATAAATTCTAAAATCAAAAAAGTACAAGAAAGATGTACTCACCAGCAGAAACGAGTAGAACCCTAACCAGGCCTCCGCCAAACCCTCCGAAAGCATGCGCATGCCCTGGAGCAAATAGGCAAAGGTATACGAATTCCAATCAAAATCATTGAGGCACTTTACATGCCGAGTAGCGCTAACCAGGGCGAAGGACACAATTGATGAGTTGTCCGTTACAAAATAACCCTGATGATCACCAGAAATAATCGCCTCAGAATGCGATCCCTAACCCTCCGATCATCAGGTGGAGGCTCCAGCAAAGCCCCATTCTGGGCATCTTTACTCAAGGGACCAGATCGGACTGACCGACCCTTGAGCGTCGTCGCAGAAACTCTTAGTAGGCATCGAATGACGGTGGGCGTAATGTTAGCCATGACAGGCACTAGCGCCCTCAAACTCAATACCGGTGATGAACCTCCAATCCATAGGGGTCATAATCACCTCACAATCCAACAGATGAAGGGACTGAGTCTGGTAGAACCAGCGCTCAGACAAAGCCCTCATATACCCCAGGGGAAACGACGGGGAAGAATAGAAAAAAAGCCTAGAACCCCCAGCTATCAATAATATCCCTGTAATCTTCGTGCAAAGTATGATACAGGGAATGCATGTTGAACCAGTTCCCTTGAGGATACGTAAAGCAGGAAACCTGCATCAAAAACCAACCCATGTCAAAAACCTATGCCCCGAGAATGGCAAAAGAAAGAAAGAGAATCCAAGAAGAGAAAAACTTCAAGTCACCTCATTGGCGTGGAGATATCTCGAAGGATGGCGACTCAAGTAGCCCAGCAGCTCCTGGGTAGGCACAACAATGCCTGGAACCTTTGCACGTGGAGTCTGAGCTGGTGCTGGAGCAGCAAAAGCAGCCCGCTCATCATCAATGTCAATCGACGGTTCATCCTGAGCTGGATGAATCACCGACTCTGCCAACCTGCATGGCAGTTTAGCCGAACATGGCTGAGGAACATTAGAGGCCCTCCTACATCTGACGCTTGAAACGACTCTGTTAGCACTACCAGGTCTATCACGGTCCATCACTTGTGCCAAGTCTCCAAATCACTTCAGAAAGGGTGTGGTAAGCCTAAAACCCGTGGCTTATTATTTTAAATCAGTATTCTATGCATCTCTAAGTCCTAAAACATGCATGGGTCAGTCAAAAATACCAAGTAAAGTTAAAACTGCATGCTTTTCAAAAAGATAAATCCTAAAAACATGTATGGGTCAGTTAAAAATCCCCAGTAGAGTCAAAATTGCATGTTTATTAAATGCTCGGGTTTTAAAAAAATTTCGCCAGAGTCTCCTTTGTAAAATGGACTGTCCACATGTACATAGGCATGTCTAGGTGGCCATTCAGTAGCACACCTTCCCAAAATTAAGAACAGTTCATATTTATAAAATAAAATAAAAAATAACCTCACATGGTAGCCAAATTACCATGGACATTTTTTAGTTGAAAATCTAGGCTCAATAGGCCTCAAAAACGATGAGTAAACTGATCAAAAAGAGCAAAAACTAACTGTCTCAGAATCTAAATTTTCTTACATCCAAATGTCCATTACAGTAAGATATGCATACATATGTAGTCAGAAATTTTTTAATAGATCATATAGGCATACACTTTTCATACATTGCATCTAAAAGCCCCCTACGTGGTTCACATGCTTTTAACGATCAAAACTTGTAAAAAAAGGACGAAAAATGTTACCTGCGCTGTGCTGAACGCGTAGCAACTGACAGAATCAAAAAATAGTTGTCCAAGCTCCGTAGATCTGAAGAAGAAGATCGGATTTCGTTTAAAACTCGAAATGAAACTTCGAAATAATGAAATCCCGCAGCCCAATATAAAGCCCAGGTGGAAGCGAGCCCACCTGCGGCTGCTGCACCTCCACCTGCAGCTCCCCAGGGGGGGTCCCACTCCCCCGAGCTTGGTCCAGTTAGGGTTAAAACGGAGTTTTTATGTGCTGCCAAGTCAAATTTGAAGAAAAATCGCTACGCGATTGAGCGGTTTGTTCTGAAATCCTGCTTTTAAGCAGTGTAATTCTGACAGAAAGGGGGACACTCTGGAAACCCTTGGTAATCATCCCGAAGTCATATCCGGGATCAACAATGAAAAACTGCGCAAAACTGCCAAAAAACTAGGAAAAAACTGCCGAAAACTGCCACTTTCGAAGCGTCGGGTATAGACCGAGTTCAATTCATCCGTTGGTTCAACCTCAGCGAAGTATCGGGTACAAACCGAATCCTATTCAGCTGTTGGTTCAGCCCCAGCGAAGTATCGGGTACAAATCTAATCCAATTCAGCCGTTGGCTCAACCCCAGCGAAGTATCGAGTACAGTCCGAATCCAGTTCAGCAGTTGGCTCAGCCCCAGCGAAATATCGGGTACATACCGAATCCAATTCAGTCGTTGGCTCAACTGCAGCGAAGTATCGGGTACAGACTGAATCCAATTCAGCAGTTGGTTCAGCCCCAGCGAAGTACCGGGTACAGACTGAATCCAATTCAGCCGTTGGTTCAGCCCCAGCAAAGTATCGGGTACAGACCGAATCCAATTCAACCATTAGTTCAGCCCCAGCAAAGTATCAGGTATAAACCGAATCCAATTCAGCCGTTGGTTCAACTCCAGCAAAGTATCGGGTATAGACCGGGTTCAATTCAGCCGTTGGTTCAACCCCAGCAACGTCTTAGTTGTTGGAGCAACCTCCACGAAGCATCTGAAGTGATCCGGGGATGGAAACTTCCCTGATGATGGAATATGTTATACATATCCTCAAGAGGAGCACCAAAAAGAATTGGTGATTCAACTGCTTGTGACAAAATGCCGATGTAAACTATTATCAGGGTAGGCATCGGAAGCATCCCTTAAGGAAACTGGGTTATCGATAAGTATCCCCAGCAGATGAGCCTTTAAAATGTGCAATAGCACCGGCCGAAGGGAAATCAAAACTACAAAGAATACCGCCAGACAGGGAAGCCATTGATCTCAAACCATGGTAGCATCAATGGTATCATCCCCAGCTAAATCAATAAAGCTATAGCAGAGGACGTTATCCCCAGCAGAGCAAGATAAGAACAATCTGCGATAGCTCATCTCTGACAAGCACGTCAGTGGTTCCACCATCAGTGAACGTCTGACAATGTCCACCCTAGGCCATCATGAATGACGTCATCCCCAGCAGAAAGTGACGAAAACAGTTAGCGGTAGCCTAGTATTGACATCTCCAACAGAAATGTAGAAAACATTTCAGTGTATCAACATCAAAACAAACATCGACAACACCGATGGGAATCAAACCGCTGGTCTCAGCCCCAACACCAACACCGATAAAGGTAAATAATTTGCGATGCGATTTGTGATGCAATTAGCGAAGTGATTTGCGATGCGATTAGCGATGCGAAGTGCGACCAGTGATCTATGAAAATATTTCAACATTCATTGCATTACATCAATGATATCTTTACATTTCAAGTGTCTAGCAATCTTTATCCTACTCATTCCATTACATTTCATGAGCATGATAAAGAGGGGCATCTATAGACACTCAAAATTTCCTGTCCCTGTTACTAACATTGTAGGAGGGAAAAATGGTACAATCAAATCAACCCCAATCACCAATACCGTGTCAACTTAACCCTGATCTCAATATCAGGCAATCAAATCAACCCGGTCACCAATACCGGGTCAACTCAACCCCTATCTCAATATCGAGCCATCAAATCAACTCTGATCTCCAATCGGACCGTCAACTTAACCCCGATCTCAATATCGGGCCATCAAATCAACTCCGATCTCCAGTCGGACTGTCAACTTAACCTCGATCTTAATATCGGGCAATCCAATCGGACCGTCAACTCAACCCCGATCTCAATATCGGGCCATCAAATGAACTTCGATCTCCAATCGGACCATCAACTCAACCCCGATCTCAATATCGGGTCATCAAATCAACTACGATCTCCAATCGGACCGTCAACTCAATCCCGATCTCAATATCAGGCCATCAAATCAACTCTGATCTCTGATCGGTCCGTCAAATCAACCCCGATCTCAATATCGGGCCATCAAATCAACTCTGATCTCCAATCGGACAGTCAACTCAACTCCGATCTCAATATCGGGCCATTAAATCAACTTTGATATCCAATCGGACAGTCAGATCAACCCCGATCTCAATATCGGGTCATCAAATCAACTCCGATCTCCAATCAGACCGACAACTCAACCCTGATCTCAATATCGGGCCATCAAATCAACTCTGATCTCCAATCGGATCGTCAGATCCACCCGGATCTCAGTATCGGGCCATCAAATCAACTCCAATCTCCAATCGGACCGTCAGATCAACCCTGATCTCAATATCGGGGCTTTCAAATCAACCTTGGTCACAAAATATCGGGACAACCACAGCCTCGAACACCAGTCTCGGGATGTCAACTCAACTCCGGTCTCAACCCGGGAGGTGTAGATCAGCCCTGGTCTCAACCCGGAAAGTCAAGTTAACCAAACCTGAAGCTCCACAACATCTCCAGAAGATAACCTGGAATGACCAAGTAAACTTTAGAGATTACACTAAGGACAGACAGACTCGAAGGGTATCCAAGTCTTAGAAACAACTCCCAGAAGTCAACCAAAGGCTATGCCGACACTAAGAGCAACCCCGGGAGGGGCAAAACAATCATTTTACCAACCCTAAGCTAATTTGGTCAAACTCAAGCCGAATTGATGTCACCAGGTCATAACAAACCATAACGACGATCCCGAGTGCAAACAGCGCAAGACAGCTTAACGGACAAACTATGGGGAATCGAAGACCTGGTTATGAACCCATCTTCTTGGACCCAAAAAATGTTTTATCCCATGTCATTGTGACACTCTCGATGAGAGCTTTTCGGAAAGGTATAGCACGCCTCAAACGGACGCTCCGATCAAAAGTTAAAAAGTTTTAACTTTAACCTCGCTTTGCTCGGAGTGCACGTACTTCGAGACGACTCAACCAGACACGTGGGCCCCACTAAGGGAGCCACACCTCTACCTGCAAAAGTAGCAGGTAGAGCTGAGACTCCCTGACCTATAAATAAACGTGCCCCCCTCATTTTTAAGAATTCCAAAGAGCAGCGAGCCTCTGCCCGTTTAATTTTTTTTAACTTTTTCACCTCTTCTAAACCCAAAATTTTCCACTCTAACACGTAGATATACCCATATACTACCACATATCAGAAAATAACCGGTAGATTCTGATGTTTAGAGCTTAAGATTTGGCAAAAAGCCCGTTTAGCAATACATTATAAGTATTTCTACGATTAGAAAGTTAATACTACTTCTTTGCACTGTTTTGCACTTGCATATCAAAATTTGTTTTCTAAAAATGCCCGGAACATAGTTCCGTGGCCGTTTTCTCAAAATTTGGTACATTTTTGTACATAACTGTATTTTTTGGCATTTTTACAACTCAGATTGACGATCCGTCATCTCTAACAGCTTTAGTGCATTAGCATCTTTGTTTTATGCAACTTAGCCGAGTCTGCGTTTGGCTTTTTTTGTGTTTATTCAACTGTATATGTACTAACTTTTCAATTTTATCAAGCCCGGATGTCAAATACGAGGTAGTTTACTGCTTTTATATATATTTATGCATATATAAGAAACTTTCACCACCACTGGGTTCTCTTCGCAGTCTTGGTTGACTACGTTTCTGTTAATATATATATTTTTATATATTTCAGTTCGGCCTGGATTACTATGTGGCCTTTTTACTGCTTTTGCACCCTTCACCATTACTGGGTTATCTTCCCAGACCCTGGTTGACTACTTTTCTGTACATTTACATTTCAGTTCGGCCTGAATTATTTTGTGGCCTTTTTACTGCTTTTATATATAAATATACATATATAAGCAGCCTTCACCACCACTGGGTTCTCTTCCCAGTCTTGGTTGACTACTTTTTTGTTAATATATATATATATATATATATGTATATATATATATTTTAATTCCAATCCGGACACCGGCGTGAAAACCCATCGCCCTTTACAGCTTTTATATATATGATAAGTTGGTTTTATACCAACAAATTGATATCCGTTATAGCTTGATTCTAGCTTCCTTCAAGTTATTTTAGTATCATTTTTACCTGGTTTTGTGTTATTTTGTGCAGGATTGGAGTTAATGAGGAACAAGGAAGAAAAGGGCAACATTGCAAATTTTTAGGTAAAAGTGTACCCCCGCTGGGGCGAGCATCTCCAAGCCAAAACCCCCGCCAGGGCGGGGGTGCAAAATTAAGAAAGCAGAAAAATGGTATGCCTCCGGGGCAGGCATACAGCAGGTTTAATGACAGTTTTCCTACTTGGGCTCAGATTGGAGAGGAGTTAAGGGCTACTTTGTGTGCTGCTGGGATGATATAAAAGGAAAAATATAAGGCTGCTATACACATACTTAGACAGATCTAGGAGCCTTAATTCAAGTATTTATCTAGTACGGAGAATTGAAGCATCAATTAGACACGAAGAACGCAAGAATAGAGTGGAGAGCGGTGATACAACTCTAGTGTCTATTTCTTCTCTATCTTTTTATCTTGTAATCAGAATGTTTTCTATGATGTGGATTGTTTGATTTTATTTATCTAAGATGAACTAATTTCCTTCTGAAGCCTATGACGGATGTAATGGATGATTAA
Source organism: Panax stipuleanatus (assembly GCA_020205555.1). Taxonomy (NCBI): domain Eukaryota; kingdom Viridiplantae; phylum Streptophyta; class Magnoliopsida; order Apiales; family Araliaceae; genus Panax; species Panax stipuleanatus. The sequence goes on along the minus strand of CM035116.1, from coordinate 41,583,620 downwards.
ATATTCATGAATTCAGTTTATGGATGTTATTCCCAGATTATTTGCTATGTGTTATGCTTAAATGAAATAATTGCCTGATCAACAATTATCTGTTATCCCATATGAAATCGAGAGAGGACATATGGGATTAGAACTGGCCATAGTGATATATTTTTATGAATTCTGCATAGATGGAATTCATGATTCGTGTTTAGGATAGAGATATACCTTTACGCCATATGTAATCTGATAAAGAACTTGATTATAAACCTTATCTAATTATAATTCACATAGAGATATAGTGAATTAGTTATTTAGGGTGTCTTGCTAAATTCTATCATCTGTGGATGTGAGTAAGTATAGGTATAATGCATTGAGAGGTGGTTATATATCTGCTTTAGTGTTCTTGATTAATAATCTAAGTAATTTAACTAAACTAGAGAAAAGGATAGTGTCTGAAGTGAAATAATAAGTGAAGTTGTAGGCTTATTTCTTAAAAACTTGTGAAAATCTTGAGTTGGTGTTGAATTTGATTAAGTAGTAAATTTAGTTATAAAAACATATTTTAATCATTAATTTAATAAAGCTGAGATAGTTTAAAATTGGTACTTGTTAGATTAAATAGGAATTATTGTCTCTGTGGGAACGATATCTGATTTATCATTATATTACTTGTGGATCACGTATACTTGCATGTTGTGCATAACTAGATTTTACCCAACAAGTTTTTAGCGTCGTTGTCGGGGAAATGGCTATTGTGTGAGACCGCCGCCGATCGCTTAGATTATTTGGCGTCGAAGAAGCTCACCCCCGAGCGTGGGTTAGGCTCGATGATACTGACAGGGAAATGGCTTTACAAATTGAAGAGCAGGGCTGGGAAACGTTTAAGGACCAACCCGACGCATCAGTAGTGGCGGTTGTGAAAGAATTTTACGTGAATGTCGAGGACATATCTCTGTTCCAGGCGTTCATTAGGGGAAAACTGGTGAACTTTAGCCCAGCGGCTATTAGTGATTATTACAGCTTGCAAAGGCCCAACTTGTGTTAATACCAGGAGTTAATCGACAGGGGGCCTGACTACGATGAGATACTAGCTGAGATATGCAAATCGGACACGACATGGTTTAGGGGCAAGAAAGGAGGAATACTGATCATGAGCTCCAGTCTAAACCAATATGGCAAAGTCTGGTATTCCTTCTCGTGTGCTAAGCTCCTACCATCGACGCATACAAGTGAGATCACCAAGGAGAAGATTTCTCTCTTATATGCCATCCTCAAGGACTATGACATCCACATAGGCCTGATCATAAGTTTTTCATTCTGTCGATGTCTAAGAGGACTATTCTCGAGTGGACTGCCACATCCATCGTTGATCACAGGATTGTGTCGCCGTGCGGGTGTCAGGTGGACGGACAAGGAACTGACTCAGCAGCATCTCTAGCTGCTCGATACGAGAATGATTGCCAGGTTTGACAAATGGCCGGTCGCACCACCACACCCTCGTGGGCTAGGTTTTATCTTCCCATCCACCGAGGAGGCACAAAGAGCAGCAGCAATGGCTAGGCATGAGAAAAATAAGGAAGCTGCAGCAGAAGAGCCACCTATCCATACTTCTCACACTCAAGCTGTGTAGCAGCAACTGGATGAGCATCGCCGGTTGGCTGACAGATTGGCAGTGTGGCAGGACCACATGTTCAACACGCAGAATCAGTTCAACGACGCGCTTGCTGAGGCATTTTCAAAGATGAATACTTAGGGCGAGCCATTCCAGTTTTGACTCCACAGTCGCTGCCTGTATATCCACCACCGTCCTACTCTGACTTCGAGGAGGATTCGTGATCTATCAGGGAAGTTCTCTGCACTTTACTTACTTTATTTTTGACCAATGAGGACATTGCTCTGATCAAGTTTAGGGGTGTATTTTATATTTAAGAAGATTGTAAGACTTGCATTTAGTTATTAGTTTTAGTATAGGATTGTAGTATAGTCATAGTTTTTATGCTTATCAAATATTGAAAAAAAAATTAAAAAAATCATAAAAGACCCAAAAGAGTTGTTAATTAGTATTGTATAAGTCAGTATGTCAGTGGTGAGAGATAACCTTAGCCAGTGATGAGACTGGACTTACATAAGAACATAGACATGGATGATAACTAGAACGTTGATGTCTATTCAAACCTTTACATGAGTCATTTGCCTGTCTAACACTGTTGCACCAGTTAGCACGATACACAACAATTTAGCCAACTTATTTCAAATAGACATATAATTATCATCTGGAACAGAAATTAGGTTATAATGACAGAAATTTAGTAAACTGGTATTAGTGACTAAGATTAGATGGAAACCTAAGTTTGGGGGAAGATATGGGAGCTATCTGAAAAACAAATTGAGAAAAGAAAGAAAAATTGCAAAGTATGAGGAAAAAATAAATAAATAGAAACTTTTGAATAAACGCCGTGGCTAGTCTAGTTCTGTGGCCTTTGATACTCGAGTAAGTACGCCCTAGGGGATGTCTTTACACCTAGCGCCCTAAAGTCATTTGATTTGGGAGTCGTTGGTCGAAAGCTCGCTACATGGGTATCATTGGATAGCCTAAAGGAACTAGACATTGCATAGTCATGAGGAAAATAGAGATACGGGAAAACGAGCAACATGCCCTCATAGATAAAGAAAGATAGAAAATCTCCCATATGGCCTTCCAACTTGGTTGAAGTTGACTTGAATTCACTTTACCTTTTGCACGAGATTTCTTGTATAAAAATGTGCTTACATTCTAAGATGTGTATTATGTGATATATTTGAGCTGGAGTTGATTATATTGTTGTTGAGCACACACACATAGTAGTGGTGTTAACAGGTATAGATTTATAGATTGGTTTGATATGCAGATATGTCTTTGGTTGGATTTATTGTTTATATCTGTTGTGAATTCTCTGAGGCGGTCTTGGTTATCTTCTTGTTATCTGACAGTTGCATTAGTAGGCATTGTATTATTAGTTGCATATGCATTATTTTGCTTGAGGACAAGCAAAGTCTCAAGTTTTGGGGAATTTGATAAGTTGGTTTTATACCAACGAATTGATATCCGTTATAGCTTGATTCTAGCTTCTTTCAAGTTATTTTAGTATCATTTTTACCTGGTTTTGTGTTATTTTGTGCAAGATTGGAGTTGATGAGGAACCAGGGAGAAAAGGGCAACATTACATATTTTTAGGTAAAAGTGTACCCCCGCTGGGGGCGGGCATCTCCAAGCCAAAACCCCAACCGGGGCGGGGGTGCAAAATTAAGAAAGTAAAAAAATGGCATGTCGCCGGGGCGGGCTTACTAAGAGTAATTATGCCGCCGGGGGCGGGCATACGACAGGTTTGATGACGGTTTTCCTACTTAGACTCGGATTGGAGAGGAATTAAGGGCTACTTTGTGTGCGGCTGGGAGGATATAAATGGAAATATACAAGGCTGCTATACACACACTTAGACAGATCTAGGAGCCTTAATTCAAGTATTTATCTAGTACGGAGGATTGAAGCAACAATTGGACATGAAGAACGCAAGAACAGAGTGGAGAGCGGAGATACAACTCTAGTGTCTATTTCTTCTCTATCTTATTATCTTGTAATCAGAATGTTTTCTATGATGTGGATTGTTGGATTTTATTTATCTTTTATGAACTAATTTCCTTCTTAACCCTATGACGGATCTTTTATGTAATGGATGATTAAATATTCTTGAATTCAGTTTATGGATGTTATTCCCAGATTATTTGCTATGTGTTGTGCTTAAATTAAACAATTGCCTGATCAACAATTATCTGTTATCCCATATGAAATCGAGAGAGGACATATGTAACGCCCGAGAAAATCGAACGTTTATGTAAATGAATTTTTATTTGATTTATTGAATAAAATTTAGATTATTTGTTTATTAAACTGAGTAAGTAAATTGTAGGTCATTTTATGACCTAGAGAATGTAGAAATGAGTAGGATTCTGGCTACGTGCTAGGAATAAATGATATGAATTTATAAGACGAAAAAAGGTTTTCGAGAATAAAAATATTTTTGGGAAAAGATAATAGACACTATTCAACCCTAAGGGTTAGGGTTTGACCCTAAGGGTTAGGGTTTGAGACCCTATGCCATTCCGAGAGTTCGGAATGTCAGAATGACGTTCTGTCGAAAGATTTGACGGTAATATACCATGAAAAGTTAAGTTAGCCGAGAAAAGTTTTCTCGGGAGAAAAAGTAAGGGAATCACTATTCATCCGTTTCTGCTCGGGAATTTATTTTGAAATTTCGAGAAACGCGTAGTGATAGGATTTCAATACGAGATGGAATATGTAATAATAATTTATTTATGACTCACAAAGTTTTTGCGTAGGGACTTAAAATCCTAACGGTTAAGGAAAGTGATCTAATGAAATAATTATTTACGTATAATAATAAATGATTACTGTACGAAAAGAATACGTGTATAATACGAGGTTTTATACAAGAATAATACGGAGAGAATACGAGAATTATACAACGTACAATACAAATTTTATATAGAGTAAATACGTTAAAACGAATTGAATTGGAATTAAAATTGGATAAGTTTAACCCATGGGTCGAACCATTGGGTAAACGGGTGGTTTTAACCCATGGTTCAACCCACAACCCATGTTGGACATGGGGGAACAAGGCCACATGGGAGCATGTGGGAGCACAAGGGGGGGACATGGTTGACCATGTGCTAGCACATGGGCCTTAACTTGGTGGGAAAGAAAGGAGAGGAGGTGGGAATAGTAGAGGAGGTTGGGCCTAAATGACTCTTCTACCCTAAGCCTTGCCAACTTTATAAAGAGAGAGCCTTGTCTTCATATTTTGGTTGTTTGAGAAATCCTAACATCTAGAGAGAGAGATAAGAAGAGAAGCTAGCTTGTGTTTGTGAAGACATTTCATTAACCAATGGGTTTAAGAAAGCTTTGAGTATTCCTACTCACTCCACCAAGAACCTTAAAGGTATTCCCATAAGGAACAATATGTAAAACTTTCTTTTCTTTCAATATTAGTGTTGATAGAGAAGTGTTAAAGAAAGCTTGAACCCTAAGAAGTTATAAGGATGGCTTAATAGTGAACTAAGAACCTTAACAAGCCATGCATGATGGAAGACTAAGAATTGATTAGGTACTAATAATGGACTTAATGAATTCATAGGAAATGGACTAATGAACATGTGAAACCATGAAAAACTTAAATGTTTTGAATGATTATAATTAGTAATAATCAACCATGGGATTGATTCCAAGTGGTTTGGAGTAATAATAATGAAGAACGAAGATTTGGCAAACGTTACGCGATTAGATGATAATCATCGAAAATGTAAATTTCTCGGATTAGAAGTCAAAAGATGCCTTGGGCATTGAAAATGATAGTTTTCTATTGCAACACGTGAATTTAGGTAAATAAGACTTGTGAGGGAAAGAACGGATTTATTCCGACTTAAAACGAAGATTTGAGCATCGAACGTTCACGAACGTTTAACGAAAATGTAAAATAAATGGACTAATCGGCGAATTTCTCGCCGACGGATTTAGAAATGAATTTCGACTTGATAGGATGGTAGAGCATGTCGTTTATGAACTTTTGGCTTTGGAACAAACCAATTCCGAGTTATAACGATCAAGTTACGAACTCCAGAATTTCAAAATTTTCAAAGACTTAGAAAATTTTTCTAAGTTGCAGAGCTAGCGCCGCAGCGCCAGCCAATAGGCTTAAGCCGGCGCCGCAGCGCCACACCCGGGAGAAAGCTCTGGAGAGTAGCGCTGCAGCGCTAGTCCAAGGGCAATATCTGGCGCCGCAGCGCCAGCATGGGAGAAAAGTTGACATTGTTAATAATTACTTAACCTTTTGCATATCATTAAGGGGCTAGTAAATGATGTAATGTAAACCTTAAACAACATGTTTAAGTAAGAGTTTATGAAAATTAAATGTTAAATAAACGTAATTAAACTTAAGTTAAGGAACAAGTTAAATACTCGTTTAATCATCATGCCTAGTGATGATTAAGAAGTGTTGGTTTATAACATAGGATGTTAATAAACCGTAATGGACATTAAATAACTTAAATGAATGTTATTAATTTAACATTTCGATTAAGTTATACAAGAAGGAGAAGTTAGGCTATACTTGGTATATCGATGATGAATTCTCAAAGGTATGCTTTGTGTTATGCTTTGTAGACGTTGTAAAGACTGAATAGACTACGTGTACAGGTTTAGAAGACGCAAAGGCAAGTTTTCTAACTTCATTCATACTTTACTATGAATGCAAGTTTTCTAAACTCTTGTCTATACATTATGGTTGGACAAGAGGTCATTGTGCATAATTGCTTATGCATGAACTGTTATTGAATAGTGGATGCCATTTGATTCGGCTAGACTGAGATTTAGCATATTTTGGTGGCTTTTTCCACAAATTTTTCCAAAATATATATAATGTTGTGATCGTATGCTAATTGCTTGGTATGGATTCTTAGGTAAACCTGAGTATGAATAAAACAAAGGTTTTAAATGTCATTAATTCGACAGGCACGTGAGGTTGCCACCAATTAAACGTAAACATGTTTAATGTATGTGTGTTGATTAACATAGAGTACTACAGGCTGATCACCTGGATGTGCTCGTAAGCTATATCGAACCTACGGCCTTCGTGCCGGGTTGTTCCTTTCATGAATGAGAACTAAAATATATGGTTCATGGTCGTTGACCAAAATGGATTCCGAAGAGGCTATAAAGTCCTTGGGAATGGTTTTAAAAGAATCAAAATGATATTTTGATTATTCTTAAGTACTTCATAACTATTGTACAATTATTAAAGATCAAGGAATATGATTCTTGATTTTGTGGTTTCAAGATATACTGTTTAACTTGCTGAGCTGTTTATGCTCATTTTTGCTTAAAACTAAATAATTTCAGCTAAGAACGAACGGACTGAAGGTTCCAGTAAAGACACAGGCAAGTCCAAGCTGGACAAGTAGTGACCTTTGTAATAATATAGTATTAGTATTGTATTTACTGATATTATGACATAGAACAATGTATTGGTTACGAATACTTGGGAAGGAATTTAATAGAATGTAATAATTAGTAAACTTATGCATTGATATTGATGTCCTCAATTGAGTATATGAGTAGATTGTAGCACCGTGTAGCACCGTGTAGCACCATGTCTTGGGTTTAAAGGTACCCAAATTTGGGGCCGTTACAAGTTGGTATCAGAGTTGTAGGTTATAAAACTTAAGGGGGAAAAACCTTAGGCTATTACCTGGAGAAGTGAAGTAGAAGTTAGAAGTCAACAAACTCGGGTAAAGTTTTGAAAGAAGAAAGTAACCTTAAACATATTAAATGTGATATAAATTGTTCATATTTGATTGTATACTAATCTAGTTATTTATGTTTTATGTAGATAATAGGAATATTGAACATGTATAATGAAATACATGAGGTTAGCGAGGATTCAGTCAACTTGGTAGAAGTTGTACCAATGCCGGTGGCGGAGGTACCATTAGTGATTTTAGAGGGGACTGATATAGAGGAAGAGGACCCGTCCGAGTACTCTGATAATTTTGACTACGCGTTATTTGTTTGAGGGTATGTTGGAGGAGGAGGTTTAGTCGGTGTTGATTAATACGGTACTGCCTACTGAGGAGGAGGAGACAATGCCGATTAATACGGTATTGCCTACGGAGGTAGATGTGGAGGATTTTACACCGAGAGAGTCCATGAAACTACTATTCATGGTAATACTGGACAAATGTCCAACTAAGTAAGGAGGTCCGTGACCTCAAGAAAGTGGTGGATGATATGGTAGAAGATAGAGAGAATATGGAGATCTTCTGGGAGGCCGAGCACGATGAGAAAGTGCTGGCTAAGGATAAAGTTCGGGACTTGAAGCTAGAAGTCCAGGAATTGAAGGCTGAACTTCTGAACATGAAGCAGAAGATAGGTAGAATGTGCTATATTCATAGGTGCTCACACGAGGATTACCAGCAGTAGATGGCTGAGTATCCCGTGGAGGAAGGACAGACTCGACATACTATTAGCCGGGATATTGTGGCCAGTATGCGGATTACATAAATGCAGTGTTGCAGATGTAGTTCCGTAATATGTATAGAAAAGATAGCGATGTAAATAGCTATGTAAATATGTGTATAACTAGTGATGATGTAAAACCCTCTTTTGTATAGATAAGGGTAGTCTTTTGTAAGTCCCAACTTTTGGAAAGTAATTGCGGGATAGTAATGTAAATGGCTAAAGCCATGTAATGTAAAGTGTAGTGTTATACTACAAGGAAGTATTTTAATATAAAGGTTTTATTTAAAATACTTGGCAATGTGATTAAGTTATTATTTGATTGTTAATAATAACCGAATGAAGAAATAAAGAATAACAAAATATTTTCGTATTAACAGAAAATGCCGCCAAGAAGACGTGCCAGAAATCATGAAGAAGAACCTCGTAATGAGGAGGAGCAAGGGAATAATAACCCAATACAGGAATTTATGAATCTTCTAGCCACGGCTCTCAATCGAACGAGAGGTACTGTACGCAGTAATCCTGGGGTAGGTCAGGGGACTACCTTTAAGGAGTTCAAGATAATAGGTCCACCTGAGTTCTATGAAACTACGGACCCAATAGCTGCCCAAGTTTGGGTGAAAGAAATAGAGAAGGCATTTGTCATAGCAAATGTCGGGGAGGCACAGAAGACTTCTTTTGTGACTTACATGATGAAAGGGGAGGCCAACTACTGGTGGGAAGCCAACCAGGGTAGGGCCGGAACAGAAGTGGTTACGTGGGAGCGGTTCAAGGAGTTATTCTTTGAGAACTACTTCCCCACGAGCATGCAGGGTAGAATGGAGATTTAATTCCTAGAACTGAAGCAGGGGGACATAATGGTACCCCAATATGCAGGCAGGTTCAATGAACGGGCAAGGTTTGCTCTACACCAAGTGGACACAGAGTTGCGAAAGGCACGACGGTTCGAGCAGGGATTGAAGGCTCTACAACCGGATATCGATTTTCCAAAGTGTTACCTTTGGAGCGGTGTTAGAAAAGGCAATTATCGCCAAGGGAGGTAGTGAAGCGTTGACCTTATACCACAAAGAGAAGAAGAATAAAACCAAGACTGAGGTATCAGTCAAGATCGAGGGAGCCAGTGGAAGTGGCCAGAAGAGGAAAGATTTTAGCTCCGGGAATACCAGAGTAAAACAAGAGTTTTCCAAGAGGAAAATGGAAGCGTGCAAGAATTGCGGTAAGACTCATCTGGGAGTCTGCCTCAAGGGTAAGGCAGTCTGTTATAACTGTGGACAGGAGGGGCATATTTTTCCTAACTGTCCCAGTCCCAAGAAGAGTCGCGGTTATTTTGTATGTGGATCTACTGACCACATGGCGCGTAACTGTCCGAAGAAGGGTTCGGATGGTGGAAAGTGAGCTAGCGATAATAAGCTGGCGATTGGTGGTGCAAACCACAGGGTAGACCGACTGCTCGTACTTTTAATATGACGGTCCAAGATGCGATAGCATCAAGCGACGTCATAGCAGGTATCATTCCGGTCAACTACATTAATGCATATGTACTGTTTAATTTAGGTGCAACGTGTTCATTCATAGCATGTGAGTTTGCTAAACGATTAGGATTACTCCCTGAAAAACTTGTAATGCCTTTAAAAATTAAGGTAGCTAACGACGAAGTAATTCCTGTGGACTTGGTTCATAGGAGTTGTTATGTGGATATTAGAGGTAACAAATTGTCGGTAGATCTTATACCGATAAAGTTGGGAGAATTCGATGTAATTCTTGGGATGGACTGGTTAATTAACCATGGGGCAATGATAGATTGCCAAAATAAGAGTGTGAACCTTCGGATTTCTAAGAAACCTAAGGTAGTGTTCTACGGTAGTAAATCACCGGGACGCTCTTGTTGTCTAACCATGACACAAGCTAGAAAATTGTTGAAGAAGGGATGCGAAGGTTACCTGTGCCATGTTGTTGATACCCAACGGTTGGGAGCAACATTGGAACAGATACCTATAGTCAACGAATACACGGATGTATTTTTGAGTGACTTGCCAGGTCTTCCACCTGATAGGGAGACCGAATTTGTTATAGACCTTGTGCCAGGGACGACACCAGTCTCAAAGGCACGATATCGTATGGCGCCAATGGAGTTGAAGGAGTTGATGATTCAGTTGCAAGAACTGTTGGACAAGAAGTATATTCAACCGAGTGTTTCTCCATGGGGAGCGCCGGTATTGTTTGTAAAGAAGAAGGATGGATCGTTGAGGCTTTGTATCGACTACCGAGAGTTGAACAAACTAACGATAAAGAATAAGTACCCATTGCCCAGGATCGATGATCTCTTTGATCAGTTGAGAGGGGCAAAATATTTTTCAAAGATAGATTTACGTACGGGGTATCACCAGTTGAAGGTGAGGGTGGAGGATGTACCTAAGGCAGCATTTAGGACTCGTTACGGCCATTACGAGTTCTTAGTGATGTCTTTTGGGTTAACGAATGCGCCAGTCGCATTCATGGACATGATGAACCGAGTGTTCAAACAATATTTGGACAAGTTCGTCGTGGTGTTCATTGATGATATCCTAGTCTATTCAAAGACGAAGGAGGATCATGGTGAACATTTGAGATTAGTGTTGGAGGCACTAAGAAAAGAGAGGTTGTATGAGAAATTCACAAACTATGAATTTTGATTAGAGAGGATGCAGTGTTTGGGGCACGTCATTGACAAGGAAGGAGTTTAAGTGGATCCAGCGAAGGAGGAATCAGTGATGAACTCGGAGCAACCAAAAACGCTGACTGAGGTGCGGAGTTTCCTAGGGTTAGCGGGTTATTATCGGAGGTTTATTCAGGACTTCTCGAAGATAGCTACTCCATTAACCAACTTACCCAGGAAGACGGTGAATACGTATGGAAGAAAAAGTGTGAAGACAACTTTCAAGAGCTAAAGAAGAGGTTGAGTCAAGCCCCTGTATTATCGTTACCGGATGAGACGGGGAATTTCGTAGTGTATAGCGATGCTTCACATAAAGGATTGGGTTGCGTGCTCATGCAGTATGGCAAGGTCATTGCATATGCATCTAGGCAGTTGAGAGAGTATGAGGGGAATTATCCTACTCATGACCTTGAACTTGCTGTAGTGGTTTCCGCCTTAAAGATTTGGAGGCATTACCTATATGGGGAGAAGTGTGAGATCTATACAGACCATAAAAGTCTGAAGTATATCTTCACTCAAAAGGAGTTGAATATGAGACAGCGAAGATGGTTGGAGTTGATAAAGGATTACGATTGTGAAATCCTGTATCACCCAGGAAAGGCGAATGTGGTGGCCAACGCCTTAAGTAGGAAGGGTCGGGAGAAGATATCGATGTTAACATCTCAAGATGAGTTGGTTACAGAGATGACAAGAATGGAATTTGAAGTACGATGTCCAATCAAAGAAGGGGAGAAACTGTTTGCAATTGAAGTTCAACCCACAATAGTGGAAAAGGTGAAGGAAGTGCAACTCAGAGCCGATGAATGCGAGCGGATAAGGAAGAAGATTTCAGAAGGTACCGAAATAGGATACAGTCTTGATAACGAAGGGTTATTGAGATTTAAAGGAAGAATTTGGGTTCCGTGTGAGCCAGAGTTAAAAGAGGAGATAATGGATGAAGCTCATCACTCGAGGTACTCAATTCATCCTGGTAGTACCAAGATGTATCAAGACCTTCGAACCAATTTTTGGTGGTCAAATATGAAGAGGGAGATAGCAGAGTATGTCAGTAGGTGCTTAACTTGTCAAAAAGTTAAGGCCGAACATCAACGACCCAGTGGTTTGTTACAATCATTGAAGATTCTGGAGTGAAAATGGGAGCATATCACGATGGACTTTGTGGTAGGACTTCCAACGATGCAGAAAGGATACGACGCTATTTGGGTAATAGTGGATTGTTTGACGAAGTCAGCTCATTTCTTGCCGATAAGAGTCAGATACAATTTAGACAAGTTAGCTAAGCTTTATGTTAAAGAGATTGTTTCGAGACATAGAGTGCCAGTGTCGATCGTGTTAGATCACAACTCGCAATTCACTTCAAATTTCTGGAAGAGTTTGCAAGAGCAGATGGGAACACATTTGAGGTTGAGTACGGCGTACCATCCACAAACAGATGGACAAAGCGAAAGAACAATTAAGACACAAGAAGACATGCTAAGGTCTTGCGCTAAGGTCTTGCTAAGGTCTTGCGTTAAGGATTTCAAAGGGAGTTGGGACGATCATCTACCATTGGTAGAGTTCGCCTACAACAACAGTTATCACACTAGTATAGGCATACCGCCTTACGAAGCGTTATATGGACGGAAGTGTTGAATGCCACTTTGTTGGGATGAAGTGGGAGAGCGTCGAATGTTAGGACCTTAGATGGTACAACAAACGGCGGAAGTAGTTAAGTTAATACGAACGTGGCTAGTAGCAGCTCAGGACAGACAGAAAAAGTATGCCGATCCACATCGGAAGAACAGGGAGTTTGAAGTCGGTTCGTATGCATTCCTGAAGGTGTCACCTTGGAAGGGGAAGATGCGTTTTGGGAAAAAGGGGAAGTTAAGCCCTAGGTTCATAGGACCGTTTGAAATTTTGCGAAGGGTAGGAGAGGTAGCATATGAGATAGCATTACCTCCAGAGTTGGGGCATATCCATAACGTGTTTCACGTTTCGGTATTACATCCCTATAAGCCAGATTACAAACACGTAATCGAGTATGAACCAATTCAAGTCGAGAAAAACTTAACTTATGAGGAGATTCCTATTCAAATAGTTGATAGGAAGGAACAAGCGTTAAGAAGCAAAATTATACATTCGGCGAAGGTGATATTGAGGAACCACAATGCCGAAGAAGCAACGTGGGAACTCGAGGATAAGATGAAGAAGGCTTACCCTCATTTGTTTGATTAACTTGTATGGTACTTCTGGGGACAGAATTCTAATAAGAAGGGGAAAATGTAACGCCCGAGAAAATCGAACGTTTATGTAAATGAATTTTTATTTGATTTATTGAATAAAATTTGGATGATTTATTTATTAAACTGAGTAAGTAAATTGTAGGTCATTTTATGACCTAGAGAATGCAGAATTGAGTAGGATTTTGGCTACGTGCTAGGAATAAATGATATGAATTTATAAGACAAAAAAAAAAGGTTTCCGAGAATAAAACTATTTTTGGGAAAAGACGAAATAGACACTATTCAACCCTAAAGGTTAGGGTTTGACCCTAAGGGTTAGGGTTTGAGACCTTATGTCATTCCAAGAGTTTGGAATGTCAGAATAACGTTCTGTCGAATGATTTGACGGTAATATACAGTGAAAAGTTAAGTTAGCCGAGAAAAGTTTTCTCGAAAGGAAACGTACGGGAATCACTATTCATCCGTTTCTGCTTAGGAATTTATTTTAAAATTTCGAGAAACGCGTAATGACAGGATTTCGATACGAGATGGAATATGTAATAATATTTCATTTATGACTCACAAGGTTTTCGCGTCGGGACTTAAAATCCTAACGGTTAAGGAAAATGATCTAATGAAATAATTATTTACGTATAATAATAAATGATTACTGTACGAAAAGAATACGTGTATAGTACGAGGTATTATACAAGAATAATATGGAGAGAATACGAGAATTATACAACGTACAATACAAATTTTTATAAAGAGTAAATACGTTAAAACGAATTGAATTGGAATTAAAAGTTGATAAGTTTGACCCATGGGTCGAACCATTGGGTAAACGGGTGGTTTTAACCCATAGTTCAACCCACAACCCATATTGGACATGGGGGAACAAGGCCACATGGGAGCATGTGGGAGCACAAGGGGGGGACATGGTTGGCCATGTACTAGCACATGGGCCTTAACTTGGTGGGAAAGAAAGGAGAGGAGGTGGGAATAGTAGAGGAGATTGGGCCTAAATGACTCTTCTACCCTAAGCCTTGCCAACTCTATAAATAGAGAGCCTTGTCTTCATATTTTGGTTGTTTGAGAAATCCTAACATCTAGAGAGAGAGATAAAAAGAGAAGCTAGCTTGTGTTTGTGAAGACATTTCATCAACCAAGGGGATTAAGAAAGCTTTGAGTATTCCTACTCACTCCACCAAGAACCTTAAAGGTATTCCCATAAGGAACAATATGTAAAACTTTCTTTTCTTTCAATATTAGTGTTGATAGAGAAGTGTTAAAGAAAGCTTGAACCCTAAGAAGTTATAAGGATGGCTTAATAGTGAACTAAGAACCTTAACAAGCCATGAATGATGGAAGACTAAGAATTGATTAGGTACTAATAATGGACTTAATGAATTCATAGGAAATGGACTAATGAACATGTGAAACCATAAAAAAATTAAATGTTTTGAATGATTAGAATTAGTAATAATCAACCATGGGATTGATTCCAAGTTGTTTGGAGTAAAAATAATGAAGAACGAAGATTTGGCGAAAGTTACGCGATTAGACGATAATCATCGAAAACATAAATTTCTCGGATTAGAAGTCAAAAGATGCTGTAAGCATCGAAAATGATAGTTTTTGATTGCAACACGTGAATTTAGGTAAATAAGACTTGCGAGGGAAAGAACGGATTGATTCCGACTTAAAACAAAGATTTGAGCGTCGAACGTTCACGAACGTTTAACGAAAATGTAAAAAAATTGACTAATCGGCGAATTTCTCACCGACGGATTTGGAAATGAATTCTGACTTGATAGTATGGTAGTGCATGTCGTTTATGAACTTTTGGCTTTGGAACAAACCAATTCCGAGTTATAACGATCAAGTTACGAACTCCAGAATTTCAAAATTTTCAAAGACTTAGAAAATTTTTCTAAGTTGCAGAGCTAGCGCCGCAGCGCCAGCCAATAGGCTTAACCCGGCGCCGCAGCGCCACACCCGGGAGAAAGCTCTGGAGAGTAGCGCTGCAGCGCTAGTCCAAGGGAAATATCTGGCGCCGCAGCGCCAGCATGGGAGAAAAGTTGACATTGTTAATAATTACTTAACCTTTTGCATATCATTAAGGGGCTAGTAAATGATGTAATGTAAACCTTAAACAACATGTTTAAGTAAGAGTTTATGAAAATTAAATGTTAAATAAACGTTATTAAACTTAAGTTAAGGAACAAGTTAAATACTCGTTTAATCATCATGCCTAGTGATGATTAAGAAGAGTTGGTTTATAACATCGGATGTTAATAAACCGTAATGGACATTAAATAACTTAAATGAATGTTATTAATTTAACATTTCGATTAAGTTATACAAGAAGGAGAAGTTAGGCTATACTTGGTATATCGATGATGAATTCTTATAGGTATACTTTATGTTATGCTTTGTAGACGTTGTAAAGACTGAATAGACTACGTGTAAAGGTTTAGAAGATGCAAAGGCAAGTTTTCTAACTTCGTTCATACTTTACTATGAATGCAAGTTTTCTAAACTCGTGTCTATATATTACGGTTGGACAAGAGGTCATTGTGCATAATTGCTTATGCATGAATTGTTATTGAATAGTCAATGCCATTTGATTTGGCTAGACTGAGATTTAGCATATTTTGGTGGGTTTTTCCACAAATTTGTCCAAAATATATATAATGTTGTGATCCTATGCCAATTGCTTTGTACGGATTCTCAGGTAAACCTGAGGATGAATAAAACAAAGGTTTTAAACGTCGTTAATTTGACAGGCACGTGATGTCGCCACCAATTAAACGTAAACACGTTTAATGTATGAGTGTTGATCAACATAGAGTACTACAGGTTGATAACCTGGATGTGCTCATAAGCTATATTGAACTTACGGCGTTCGTGCCGGGTTGTTCCTTTCATGAATGAGAACTAAAATATATGGTTCATGGTCGTTGACCAAAATGGATTCCGAAGAGGCTATAAAGTCCTTGGGAATGGTTTTAAAGGAATCAAAACGATATTTTGATTATTCTTAAGTACTTCATAACTATTAAGCATTTATTGAAGACCAAGGAATATGATTCTTGATTTTGTGGTTTCAAGATATACTGTTTAACTTGCTGAGCTGTTTATGCTCATTCTTGCTTAAAACTAAATAATTTCAGCTAAGAACGAACGGCCTGAAGGATCCGGTAAAGACAAAGGCAAGTCCAAGCTGGAGAAGTAGTGACCTTTGTAATAGCATAGTATTAGTATTGTATTTACTGATATTATAACATAGAACAATGTATTGGTTACGAATACTTGGGAAGGAATTTAATAGAATGTAATAATTAGTAAACTTATGCATTGATATTGATGTCCTCAATTGAATGTATGAGTAGATTGTAGCACCGTGTAGCACCATGTCTTGGGTTTGAAGGTACCCAGATTTGGGGGCGTCACAACATATGGGATTAGAACTGGCCATAGTGACATATTTTTGTGAATTCTGCATAGATGGAATTTCTGATTCGTGTTTAGGATAGAGATATACCTTTACGCCATATGTAATCTGATAAAGAACTTGATTATAAAACTTATTTAATTATAATTCACATAGTGATATAGTGAATTAGTTATTTAGGGTGTCTTGCTCAATTTTATCATCTGTGGATGCGAGTAAGTATTGGTATAATGCATCGAGAGGTGGTTATATCTGCTTTAGTGTTCTTGATTAATAATATGGAGTAATTGAACTAAACTGGAGAAAAGGATAGTGTCTGATGTGAAATAATAAGTGAAGTTATAGGCTTAATTCTCAAAAACTTGTGTAACCTTGAGTTGGTGTTGAATCTGATTAAGTAGTAAATTTAGCTATAAAAATATATTTTAATCATTAGTTTAATAAAGCTGAGATAGTATAAAACTGGTACTTGTTAGATTAAATAGGAAATATTGTCTTTGTGGGAACGATATCGGATTTATCATTATATTACTTGTGGATCACGTATATTTGTGTGTTGTGCGTAACTAGATTTTACCTAACAATATAACTGTATATATGTATTGCTTTACTCACTTTTATTAAACTGTTGCTTTAAACATTCATTTGATATGAATTGGCACTGACACATCTACGGGCGGACTAGATTTATTTAAATCTCGCCAACTCTAGCTTTCAAACTGTTCAAAACATGTCCAGACTGAACCGGGAAGCTAGAATGGCTGAGATTTCCTTAAATCTAGCTTTCTTTCTAGTTTTAGTTATAAAAGTAACCTCGCATCCCTTAGATCGCTATCTAGTGGGAACGAGACGCTTCGGCCGTGCAAACCCGGATTTACTGAATGAATCCTCGGTTCTGGCAATTTTGGGATATATATCTATTTTGTGCAAATTTGAACTGTGCAGGTTTATTGGCTACTCATATGTGAGCTTAGGAATCGTGGGATTCATGATCAAATCGATCAGAATCTGATCCCTCCGATGGACAAACTCCGCTTTACAGATGTACCTTGCCAGATTTTCTGTAAAATGTACATACAACATACCTTAAAATGGTTATCCGGATTTAAGATCTCAACATAGTGAAAATATGGTTTGTAGTGTCAGAGTCCCTCCGATGGCTATCATGCCCATGAGGAGACCGACATTTGTATAAATTCTATGGTCGAGGATGCTTCGCAACCCTACAATCACCATTCAAACTGTGCCTTAAGGCTGAAAAGATAAAAAATTGAAGTATCAACAGGCTTCAATTCCTATGTTAGCGTAAAGGTTTGATAACCAACTTTCACAACATCATTTTCAATTCAATCAAAAGAAAAGCTTTTGCAAATCAAATCAAACACTTTTGTAAATCAAATCAAAGACTTTTGAAAAATCAAATCAAACCCTTCGTATATAGGTTTAACGAAGCAAAACACTACTTTCAATCAATCAAACATAAGCCCAATTTTTAAATAGCATTCACACACGCACTTTATTTTTAAGGGAAAAATTAAAAAGAAGCAGTACTGTGTTTACACGGGAGTCGTGGAGTGCCTAACACCTTCCCCACACATAACCAAGTCCCCGAGGTCAAAACTTCGGTTTCAAAGATCAAGTTTCAACAGTGTACAGCAGTTGGGCCTCTTTCAAACAAAACTCAGTTGAGTTGGTACAACCATTTTCAAATCTATCAACTGGCGACTTTGTAAAATGTTCAAATCGTCGACATGATACATGTTGGCCTTTTTCCTAAAAAAAACCTTTCAAAACCTTTTTCCTAAATAAAAAGAGTGAGGGTATAGATAACTTAGGAAGAGATGAAAGATCTGGGTTGTGACTTGACCCGCGAATTTTTTAAGCAACGTCCACACTCGTAGTGCAAAGTTGAATCGTTGATTGGTATGATTATAACCAGGAATTGTGTATTGGTATAATCATTACCTTTGGTGTTACAGACAAATGCTTGTTGTGAAAGTTCTCTTTGGCTCGCAGTGCAAAGATGGACTGTGGATTGACATGATCATGACCATTGGTGTACAAATAAATATCTTTGGCCCGTAGTACAATGATGAACCATTGATTGGTGTTACAAATGAATTTCTTTGGCCCGTAGTGCAAAGATGAACTCTTGATTGGTGTTACAGGAATAAAATATTGGTGGTCTACTTGACCCTTCTAATGGATTGCTATTTTCGTTGTAGTTGTTGATCTAAAACTTATTGTCTACTATATATTATCTGATTTATCACTGTTGAAGATTAAGAATAATTTATTCTTCATTATCTTAGTCATAATATTCTTTACTGAGCTATTTGAGCTCACCTTTTTCCTTTTTGTTCCATTGTTCTTCTCAGGAAATAAGAGTGTAGCTGGGACTAGTCGGGGAATGGAGTAACGGTCTGAGATAGTTACTATAGTAGTCCTCACTATTCTGTAAAATAGTGTAAAAATAATTGTAATGAGGACTTAATTTGAGTGTGGATATTGTCGTATAATATACGGTACAATATTTATATTGAAACTCACAATTTATGTGTGGTCGTATTTTGCACGACACGTTAATAATAGTATGTAGGAAAGTTTGTATTTTAATTTTATAGTATATATTTGGCGACTCAAAATGGGTTGTGTGGACCTATTTTGGGGGCGTCACAAAAACAGCTGAGAGTCACTTTCCTTTGAAGAAAAACCATGTACTGCTTGTAAATGATGTTGGGTTTGTACGAAATCACGACGCAATCAAATTGCAAAAATTAGCGGAAGCATGGTATATCAGAGTTTAAAAAATTTCTACAAAACCATTACCCGGATCATCCTTTATGCAAATTATTAATTTAAAACGATAAATAAGAAGTTATGGAATCATACCCTTGTAGAACGAAGCTTCCACAGGTACTAGTTCAACTCCTTGTTCTTCGTGATCTCCTTGAATTTCCGGGTTAGATTCCTTTCTTTGATCAACGTTAGCCACCCAAGTGTTTGGCCTCTAGAGGTGATCCACCAAGGAAGAGAAATTATCAAGAAGGAGGGTGTTTGGCTTAACCTTAGTTTTCTATCCTCTATAGAAAAGGAGTACTCTCCAACAATTAGAATTGCATCATCTAATATCTATTATAAGACTTCTCTTATATAGACATTGGTCAACCCTTCTACTCCTATTAGACATGGGATTTCTTTTAATTAATTAAACTCCTTTAATTAATTTAGGCTTCCCACCACATGGGAATAATTAATTAAATTCATTTAATTAATTTGTCTCCTAATCTTATTAGGAATAAATGAGAGTACTAAATATTAAATTAATTACTAAAATCCTTTAGAAATTAAAATAATAATAATTGTAATAATATTAATAAGACTCCTCTTATTAATTTATATTTAATATTTCCAAAATATTAAATAATAAACATTAAGCTATTTAATTTATTCTATCACCATAGATTAAATTAATTATACTTAATGCATTATTACGATTATGTCATTACCTTCTTAAATAATTATTCTTCCTTTTATGGTGTGACCCTTTAGGTTCTCCATATTAAACCGGTTGTGAATAAATCAATTAAAAAATTTTTAATCTTATTTAAATAAATAAATTAAACTAATAATCTATTTAAATAAATAATATTTATTCTACAATAGGGATAAGCCTCCCTAGCGATCAACGACTTTCCAGATAATATAGATTTCAACATTAATCATAAAAGAACCTGTGAGTTAATAGTTACCGTACAATTCAATCCTTCCACCATACAATGTCCCAATTAAATATAAGTCATGGATTTACTGTCAAGTCTTATTTTATTTAATTATATGTATTTCGATTAGAAAATGCACAACTCCAAATAATGCAAATTAGAAACTCCTTTCTAATTTCATTTCACCTTGGCCAAGGATTCCTGGGTTGTCATTTAACGAATCACATAGGACATATCTCCTCTTTTACTAGAGGTGGTAGATTCTTTATTGATCATTCATTATCTCCATATGTAACTCATTATACCCAAGCATACCCTATATATGCCTTAAAAGGTCTTAAGGAATAAGTCAAAGTATAATTTGTTACATACAAGATACTATGATGATCTCAAGTCCAAGGATCACTTGTACTACTATCACATTAGGAATTCCTATTGACATGCGAGTAAAACTCCATTAGGTATTCCATAGCGAATCACGTTCAGTGAACTTATTCTCCAATAAGCACCTACATACTTGCTTTAGTGTCTCCACACAAATGATCATGAGATCAATCATCCTCATCCAATGAGCAAGCAACATATGTACCAATCTATCCGGATTTACTAATCCCCTTTTTAGTAATCCCACGATTGGGAACTATTTTAGTTTTAAAACTTTCTAAGAATTTAGATCTCATTAGCATGATCATCATCATGATTCTAAAAGCATTGCTTAAAACTATGGGTTATTTACATATTATAAAAACAGCAACATGTAGATAATTAAATGCCTTTAATAAATGAATATTTTATTAATAAATAAATAAGATTGTTTACAAAGTACGTGCTTTATCATCATACATGATTGGCTTGTATGCACACTACTATCAAATGACTCTTCTAAGAAGCGGAAGAGGGCCAAAGGATCTTCTAAAAAGAAGAAAAATACCAAGAAAACAAAAGGAAAGGCCAAACTAAAGGACAGGAAAAAGACTGATGCCGATATTAAAATAGTTTGCTTTTACTGCAACAAGTCAGGACATTGGAAGAGAAACTGTAAGGAGTATCTTGCCAAGCAGAAGCAAAAGAAGCTTGGAAAAGCTTCAGATTTAGCTACAGATATAGGTTTGTTCATGATTGAAATAAATCTTTCTGTAAGTCAAAATTCAACTTGAGTATTGGATACCGATTGTGGTTCTCACATATGTAATACTGTGTAGGGACTAAGCAGAAGTAGAAAGCTGAACAATGGAGAAGTCACCATGCGCGTGGGGAATGGAGCAAAGGTTGTTGCATTAGCTGTAGGGACTTATTGTTTGGCACTACCATCGAGAAAATCAATTAGTTTAATAAATTGTTATTATTTTCCAGTTCTAGTGAGAAACATTATTTCTATTCCAATATTGGACAAAGAAGGTTTTAATATATAAAAAATAATAGTTGTTCGATTTATAATGAGAATGTTTTGTATGGAACTGGTAGATTAATTGATGGATTGTATGTACTTAACTTACTTGAAAATATTTTGCAAATTGAATAAATTAATAAAAGGAAAAAGAGATGATGTTAATCATACCTTCGTATGACATTGCAAACTCGGTCATATCAATGAAACAAGACTAAACAAGTTATATAAAGATGGGCTTTTAGAGCCATTTGATTTTGAATTATATACAACTTGTGAATCTTGTCTTATGGGAAAGATGACTAAATCTCCATTTAGTGGACATGGAGAGAGAGTTACAGGATTGTTAGTGTTAGTACACATAGATGTATGTGGACCTGTGACAATAAATGTACGAGGATGGTATTCGTATTTTATTACTTTCACTGATGATCATTCAAGATTTGGAAATGTGTATTTGATGAAATACAAATCCACATCATTTGAAAGGTTCAAAGAATTCAGAAGTGAAGTTGAGAAACAAACTGGCAAAAGTATTAAGAATCTTTGATCGGATCGAAGAGGTGAATACTTAGGCAATGAGTTTCTCAATCATCTCAAGGATAATTGTATCCTCTCACAATGGACACCTCCTGGTACACCACAGATGAATGGAGCATCTGAAAGGAGAAATCGTACCTTGTTGGACATGGTACGGTCCATGATGAGTTTCACCGATCTTCCAATATCATTTTGGGGCTATGCCCTAGAGATGACAGCGTATCTACTAAATAAGGTCCCCTCAAAATACGTCCCAAGAACTCTATATAAGATGTTCATAGGGAGGAAACCTAGTCTTAAGCATGTTAAGATTTGGGGATGTCTAGCTTATGTGAAAACGTTTTAGAATGATAAGCTTGGGACAAGATCTGATAAGTACAGATTTTTGGGTTATCCTAAAGAAAGTTTAGGATTATATTTTTACAATCCTACTGAGTAAAACGTGTTCGTTGCCAAACACGCTACCTTTTTGGAAAAGGAATTTATCCTCGAAGGGGCTAGTGGGAGAAAAATAGATCTTGAAGAAATTCAAGAACCACAAACCACTACAGATGAATTGGATGAACCTGTTCAAGTAGAAATACCTTCTATACCACAACCAACTCGTAAATCTAGAAGAGTACCAAAGATACCTGATAGATATGGATTCATCAAAAAAAATGATGGAGAGGTACGCATCATAGATGATGATGATCCAGTTACATACGATAAGGCAATGAGTAGTAAAAACTTAGAGAAATGGCAAACCGCCATGAAATCCAAAATGAAATCCATGTATGAGAACCAAGTGCAGACTTTGGTTGCTCCACCAGAAGGCATAGTGCCTATAGGGTGTAAATGAGTCTTTAAAAGAAATATTGGAGCAGATGGCAAGGTAGAGACCTATAAGGCCAGACTGGTGGCTAAAGGTTTCAAGCAAAGATAAGAAGTTGACTATGATGAAACTTTCTCACCAGTTGCTATGTTCAAGTCCATTCGGATTTTGCTTGAGATTACGGCTTAGTACGACTACGAGATCTGGCAAATGGATGTGAAAATAACATTCCTCAATAGGACACTAGAAGAGGATGTATACATGATACAGCCAGAGGGTTATGTTTCAAAAGTTGGAACAAACCAAGTTTGTAAGCTACAACGATCCATTTATGGATTGAAGCAAGCTTCTCGCAGATGGAACATTCATTTTGATGAGACAATCAAATAGTTTAATGTTATCAAAAATGAGGATGAACCTTGTGTGTACAAGAAGTTTAGTGGGAGCGTTGTGACATTCCTTGTACTATATGTTGATAATATACTACTGATAAGGAATAACATATGTAGACACTCAAAAATTTTCATTCCTATTACTAACCTGTAGGAGGGAAAAATCATCTTTTACCTTCTAGAGACAACCCTGGAAGTCCAAATCATCAAATAAAACCCCGAAGACAACCCCGGGAGATCAAATCCAACCCCAGCGATAACCCTGGGAGATCAAATCCAACCCCAGCGACAACCCCGATAGATCAAATCCACCCCCAACGACAATCCCGAGAGATCAAATCCAACCCCGGCGACAACCCTGGGAGATCAAATCAAACCCCCCGGTGACAACCCCGGGATATCAAATCAAAACCCCGGCGATAACCCCGGGAAACCAAATCCAACCCCGACGACAACCCCGAGAGACCAAGCCAACCTTCAGAGACGACCCTAAAAAATCAAATCAATCCCCATAGATAACCCTGGGATATCAAACCAACCCTCGGAGATGACCCTAAGGAAGAACAGAGTCGATTGGGATCAAACCTCGGAGACAACCCCGAGAAATAGTCGAAAACCTTGTCAATCCTGGAGATAACCCCCGGAAGGGCAAAATTGTTATTTTACCAACTTAACATCAAATTAAGTCAAAATCAAGCCAAATCACTGCCATGAGGGTCATGAAGAACCATAACATCAATCTCGAATGAAAACAGCACAAGACAGCTCAACGGACGGACTAAGAAGACTTGAAGATCTGTTCATGGACCCATCTTCCTGAATTTGGAAAAGGTCACATCCTATGTCATTGTGTAGCTATTGGAAAGGGCTTTCCAGAAAGGTATAGCACGCCTCCATCGGACTCTCGGATTACAAGTTATGATGGTTCGAAGCAGACAACGAGTTGGTCGGAGTGCACGTACTTCAAGACAATGAGACCCGCGGGACCAGGCCTACCCGGGAGCCGCAGGTAGAGCCGCGGCTGCCTGGTCTATAAATAAGACCCCCCCCCCCATCAGCCATAAAAAAGAGAAAATAAGAGAAAAAGAGAAAAAAAGAAGAAATTCCGCCCATTTAAGCTCTTAACCCTACCTACAGTGCTCCAAACTTTAATTTTACTATTCCAAAACACTTGTTTACTATATATACTAACATATCAAGTTTTCATCGATGGAGACGAAGTTTTCAAGCCTACCAAGTGGTTTAAAGACTCTAGCGCTATACACTATGAGATTTCTTGTAATCTGAAACTTTTTACTTCTTTAACATATATATATAAGCATATATATGTATTTATAGCTTCTGGTTTTGCCTGGATTTCAAATCCGTCGCCTTTCTGACTCTAATCTATGTATATATAAGTATATATATATATTTATAAGTGTTATTTCTGCCTAAATTGCAAATCTGTGGCTTTTATCGCTTTAATATATATAACTATATATATATATAAGTGTTATTTAGCCTGGATTATTAATCTATGGTAGTTTCAGCTTTAATATATATAACTATATATATATATATATATATATATTTACATTCACTCAGTCATGCTTGGATTATAAATCTATGGCTTTTTCTGCTTTAATATATATAATTATATATATATATATGTATACTTATACTAACTCGTTTGGCCTGGATTGCTAATCCGTGGTCGTTTCAGCTACAATATATATATAAGCATATATATATATATAAATATATATATTTACATTGATCAGTTACGCCTGGATTGTAAATCCGTAGCTCTTTCCAACTTTAATATATATATATATATATATATATATATATATTATTTATTCAATGTGATTAAATATCTGTTTTAATTATTCATTTGATGTAAATTTGTTCTAATGTAAAGTTTATTAACTAGATTTATCTAAATCTAGCCATATCTAATTTTTAATTGGTTCAAAAGCTGTAAAGCTGGAACCTTTAAGCTAGAATGGCTAAGATTTCTTTAAATCTAGTTTTCCTTCTAGTTTTGTAAATAGTAAAACAACTACGCGACTTTAGAACCGTATCTAGAGGGAACAGGAAGGTTTGGTTACGCGCATGCAAAGATTTAACTGATGAATCATTTGTCTTGCGTCGTCTAGATTTTAATTTGTATTTTATTTCAATATATCTTCTTTGCAAGCTTTTTGATAATATTCTGTAAGCCTAGGAATCACGGGATCTACGATTAAACACATGGATCTAGATCCGATTCCCACAATGGACAAATTTAAACTTTATATACGGCTTGCCTGTCTTTTTGTAAATGTAAATCAGAGGGACCTTAAAATGGTTATCCGAATTTAAGGTCTCAGCATAGTAAATTCTGGTTTGTAGTGCTCGGGTCACTTCAATGGCTTTCATACCCAAAAAGAGCTCGACACTGATGTTTATATTATTTGGTCTGGAATGCTTTGCATCCCGACAATAAAATCAAAATCAGCCAAATGCAGAATAAAATGAAAGTATCAAAAGGCTTCAATTCCTACGTTAGCGAAAGGGTTTGAAAACCATCTTTCAAAACATCATTTTCATATCTTGTCTAAAAATGGACTTTTCCAATAAATCAAACCCTTCGTATATAGGTCTAACGAAGCACAACACTACTTCCAAATAAAGCACTTAGGGCCAATTACTGCAAGCACACATACACACACATTGCAAATAAATTAGGGAAATTGAAAAGACGAGGTAACCGTGTTTCACGGAAGTCGGGGGGTGCCTAAAACCTTCCCTCCGCTTAATCAAGCCCCCGAACTTTATGAATCTCGGTTTTTAAGGCCAAGTTAAACAGAGTCCAGTAATTGGGCCTACTTGTAAAACTTTTCAAATAAAACTCGATTGAGTTGGTATAACCATTTCAAACATCCCAACTAGCGACTCTGTAAAATCAAACTTTTCAAATCGTCGACATTATATGTCAGTCTTTTCCTGAAAATTCACCCTTCAGATCAAACAAATCAAATAGAAAACAACAAGGGTAGAAACATATAGGAAAAGGGATCCTCAAAAAATTTTCCCGACGTCGACAGGTGGCGACTCTACTGGGGACAGTAGGGAGCTTAAGCCGCATTTCAATCTTTTCAAAAATTCCCTTTTTATCTGAATGGGTGTGGATGTTATGGTTTACATTGAATGGATGTAAATAAATGTTTAACTGCTTTAAATATTAGTTCTTCGCACAAATGTCATCATTTCATACGGTGATGCACGTTGTATGTGAATGTATGTTGTGTGATTCCTCCACCAGGAGGCGAACTCATCGACAATTGATTACTCGACTCAAAGGAGACTAATCCTGCGAATCTCAGGAAAGGCGCAACGAAGATTTGCTCCAATTGAAAGATTGGATTAATTTCCCCTCTAGTAAATTGCGATGATATGGGGACCTTCATGCCGAAAAATTGTGAGAGTAGCCTAAGATAAGTCAGCCTTCGATAAATCAAATCCGAAAGGGAGTCTCTTCATGCCTTCCCCATTCAAATTTAATGTAAATTCAATGTAAATTTTAAATTCCATGTAATTATCAAATAAATGTAAATATACATTCCATTTCCTGTCAAGTTTAATAAATCCTGTCATAGTATCCTGTCATCAAAACAACTGACCTTTATTTTATAGGAAAAGATTAAAAAACTTCAAAAAATAATGCATTGCATAACATGCATCCTGTTAATATATATATATATATATATATATATCAAAATTAACATACCTACTTTTATTGTAGGAAAAAATTGGTGCCGTTACTAGATAAAAGTCTAAAAAGGCACTAAGCACATCTCCAAGCATGGCTTCAAGTGCCAAACCTGAATCCACCTCTGTCTCTCGGGAAGAGTTCGAAGGACTAAAAAATCAAATAGCAGAATTGGCTATTTTCCTTAAATAGCAAAGAAAAAGTATCCAGGGTAAACAAATACCCGTTCAAACAGAATCATCCACACAAGGTGGTAGTCAGGATACCGACAAAAAGAAAGATAACCAGATACCTAAGCCTCAAAACAAGGATATGACCAACCAAACCCATGAAATCACCAATCTCAAAAATGATCGGGAAACTGGTGATATTAGGAAAAAAGTCCAGCAAATGGAAGAAATAATCCGGTCCATCAAAGGAACTGGGGCATTTGGAAGTGTAAATTACTCAAATCTTTGTATATTTCTAGGGGCTCGATATCCAGACAAATTTCAAGTCCCTAATTTTGAAAAGTATGATGGATTAGGAGATCCTTACACTCATTTAAAAGTGTTCATTGGAGAACTTGGATCATATGTTGAAGATGAAAAACTTAGAATGTAGTTATTCCAAAAGAGTCTGACTGGGGAAGCTCGAGCTTGGTATGCCCGACTCAATAATTCCAAGATCCATAGTTGGGAAGAGCTAGCCCATGCATTCTTAAATCAATATAGCTTCCAATCTCAGATGGCTCCAGATCGATATTAAGTGACCATAGTCAAAAAGCAAAATAATGAGTTATTCCGTGAGTATACCCAAACATGGAGACAGATGGTTGCACAAGTCACCCCATATATGACAGAGACTAGGATAGTAATGACTTTTATAGACATCCAGGAATCTTCATATTATGAGAGGGTCCTAGCAGGTATAGGAAAACCATTCTCGAAAATGATTAATCATGGACAAATGGCCAAAATGGGATTGAAGTCTGGGAAGATCAAAGACCTTACCGCTTTGGAGGCAGTGGCCGAGCATATTCAAGCTGGAAGCTATGGGAATAATCCTTGGAGAGTTTACAAAAATAAGGAGGAGGATATGTTCTTGATACTTCAGGGACAGAATCAGAGAGGCAATCCAAACTTGCCCATTCAAAGGAGAAATTATTCCCCTCTCCAAACTCCTGTACAATATTCGAATCCTCCCTTTCAAAAGACCAGAGAAGTTAAACGCCGAAGAACGTTCACACCTTTAGGGGACTCACTGGAAAATGTACTGAAACTTTTGACAACACAAAAGAAGATTGTCCAATTCCTTCCGCTGGCCAATTCAAGCAGATGAAATTTTGACCTGAGTAAGAGGTGTGCTTATCATTCTGGAGCACCGGGCCACGATACCCAGGATTGTTGGTCTCTCAAACATAAAATCCAAGACTTGATAGATAATGGGGAGATTGTGGTGACAACACAAGAATAACCACATGTTCAAGAGAATCCACTGCCTAAACACAATGAGGAGAGCGTCAATATGATCAGTATGGGAAACAAAGAAGGATCCAAATACCTCCAGTACGTTAGATAATCCTCCCAAGTAAACAAGGATACGTCAGACAATTGGGAATATTCAGAAAGGCAGTTTTTGATAGAACAAAAAATCAAATCTATCAAGGAATAGGTTGGTCAACTAGAAGAGCTGGTAGTTTATCAACATCAAATAATGCGACAATTGATAAATCAGACCAAACGATAAGAAACAAATCTTTTGACAACTAAAATTAGTCCCATTGCCAAGAGGGATCATTATCGATTCCACGAGCATGAACCCTGGGCAGACAAAGAGGAAGATGAGTTCCGAGCTAACAGGGAGTTCGCCTTCAAAAGGAATTTCACTCATTTGAATCAACCTATGAAAGAAATTCTTTAAATGTTGATCAACGAGGGGGAAAGTCACATAATTGTTACCCCCGGTGGACCCTCGATCTAGGAAGTTCAAACTTGATAGGATATGTCAATATCATTCCAACACGCCTGGTCATGACACAGAGGATTGTTGGGGACTTTGTCGTTTGATTTAAAATCTAATTGAAAGCGGTGAGCTGCTGAAGGCAAACTAAGATTATGGCTACCCTGGTGAGGAAGTAATCTTTCTTCCCATGGTATGGAATCTGAAAGAAGTAGAGGCTATCATTTCTTTTGAGAAGGATCCAGCCATAACGCCCCTGATACTTCAAGGAAAAGGGGCCCAAGAAGGAAAGAATCCTGTAAAACTGGCTGCGCCCAAACCCTTAATATTGCCATTCAGACCACAATATCATATAGTCAGCTTGAAGAAAGTCCCATGGAACTATGGGAAAGATGAAGGAGCAACCTCAAACAACATTGCTATTATATCAAATGAAAACCCACTTTATCTGCCTCAATGATAAGTAGGTTTGATACCTACTTATTGGCTATCAACTCACTATAACTATAGCTTACTTTCATGTGTTTTAGTTCCTTTTTATGCATTTTTTATCTTCATTTTGTAGATTGCATAGTGAAAACTCTCTCTCGATGGCATAGTGGTGGAAATGGCATGAACTGGCTTGATGGCAAGCAAGGGACTTATGGTGGAGTGCACAAGTAAAGATGGCATGTGATTGTGGCATATGAAGTGAAAGGAGTTATGAAGCAAAGGCTTGCAGCAGCAAGATAGCAGAACACCAGCAGAAGAATGAAAGAGTTCTGCAGGAAATCAGCATAGCGCAGCCGCACCCCTATCAGGCTTTGGCATGGAGCGCTCGCGCCAGGAGGAGGAGTTGCCAAGCAGCAACGTGCTCGCGCCCCATTTTGCCTATGGGGTGGCGCCGCCGCGTCAGGCACATATTAATCAGAGTTGAGTTTTTCACTTATTCATGTTTTGCGTGTTTTTCCTTATAAGGGTGTATTTGCAAGTTGAGATAGGATTTTTTGAACGTTATT
The DNA here is from genome assembly GCA_020205555.1 of Panax stipuleanatus. Lineage (NCBI taxonomy): Eukaryota > Viridiplantae > Streptophyta > Magnoliopsida > Apiales > Araliaceae > Panax > Panax stipuleanatus. The sequence continues at coordinate 41,553,681 of CM035116.1, read as the reverse complement.
CTTACTTTTTTAGGGTTTTAGAGAGGGATAGAGAGCTTGTAGCCTACTCTTCCTATATTTTGGCTTCTCTCTTGATTTCTCTTAGATTTTAATACATTTTGCATAGATTAGGGTTTGGATTGGATGATTAAAGAACTTGGCTCCACGTTGATGATTAATCATTGAAGTAGAGATTTCAAATTTGCATTTCCTATCTCTTAGCTTCTCTTTACTTCTTTAATTGCTTTTCAATGTATGAACAAGTTATGATAATGGTTTTTACTTCAGTTATGAACTAAATTCCATTATGGGATTTTAATGGATCTTTTTGCCTAACTACAGATTTGTATGCTTCTATGTTGAGGTCTAGTTGATTGTGTATGGATTGCCTAATATGGTTTGTTGTGCTTGTTTAGATGCTTGATCACCATCTGCCTTTATAACTTGTATAAAATTGGAAAATGAATTATAAGTTGAGATATGGCCATATTAGCATGTGTTCATGATTTTTACATGTGATAGATTTCATGATTTGTAATTCGGATAGACATATACCGTATTACCATGTGTAGTCATTTAGGAGAGCTTTTTCTTAAATCTATATTATTATTAAGTCACATAGAAATATAGTGGTTTATGTAATATTGGATGTTCACATATATTCTATCTCTTTTGTGGATTGTGTGTGATATGAGCATGGTATATCGAGAGATAGCCATGTTTTACTTTCGTGCTCTCGGCTAGCAATCCGAAGTAATCAAATAAGCTTAACAAGAGGTATTTAATCTGAATGTGGCATTAAGTGAAGTTAGAATCCCATATCTTCCTTTTTTGAATCATTTACTTGATAATTAGTTAGTATTTGTTAATCTTTAGTGTTAGATAAATCACATTTTGATCAATCGTTTAAGCAGCTCGAAACAACTACAAAACTGTTGTATGTTAGATTATAAATATTCATTTTTCTCCATGGGAACGATCATTTACTTACTCTATATTACTTGTTGACCGTATATACTTGCATGTGTGTGTTTGATTTGATTAGCACCGAAATAAGCCAACACTCAGTGAGTAATCAACTCAGTCATTAAAGCCAAGGGAAGAGTGTCTGAGGATAAAATTAAAGAATTCCTCAGCAAGATGGGGTATAATGAGGTCAAAGTGGTGTAAAGATTAAAAGAGGCACCCCGACAGATATCCTTTTAGGATTTGGTCTTATCTTCGAAAAATCATCGCAAGATTTTATTAAAAGTACTGGAAGAAGCACATCTGCTAAAAACGATAGATACTGAGAAGTTTTATCACATGATAGAGCACATTTTTAATAGTAATGTGATATCTTTTACTAACGATGATATACCCGTAGATGGGACGGGTCATTGCAAGTCATTGCACATAGCCGTGATGTCCTCAGGATATGTGGTAGAAGGTGTGCTGATAGATGGAGGATCATCTCTGAACATCTATCCCTATGACACATTGGAGAGAATGTAGATTAATCCAAACTGAATCTAGACTAGTCATGTAGTCATCAGGGCTTTTGATGGATCTCGCCGAGAGGCTGTGGGAGTAATCAAACTTCCATTGAAGATTGGACCCCATGCTTTCTACATATCCTTCCAGGTACTAAACATTACTACAGGATATAATTTACTATTGGGAAGACCGTGGATACATATGGCAGGAGCAGTTCCGTCCACCCTTCATCAACAACTCAAATACATCATTGATGGGAATCTGATAACTGTAAATGCCGAGCCAGAGTATTCTGTCTATATACAAGGTGATATGCCTGTGATCAGTCTTGATAAGGGGGTTAAGCCCGCCAATTTTCAAGCCCTTGAAGTGAGCAACACTCAATACTTACCTATTGGGGCGCTAGCCTTAAAACCAAAAGTTTCCACCGAAGTGATGACGGTCAGTCAGGAAATGATATCTTTAGGTTTCTGCCCTGGCAAAAGGTTAGGGAAAAGTCAGTAAGGAATCAGAAGTCCAATTCAAATCCCTAGCCAGACAGGGAAGGCCGGATTAGGCTGTTCCTCTAGATCAAACCACCAAAACCCGCACAAGCATCCATCGATTCCTGCCTCTACCATGCTATTCCTAAACCTCACTAATGCAGGATTTGTGAAGCCTATGAGGAAAATTCCTATTACAGTCGCTAATATGCTGATGCCTAAATCGATCATTGGAAAAGAAGTCTTGAAGCCTGATAGGGAAAGAAAAAAAGGGAAGGAAAAGTTTTTACGGGGAGGACGAGACCCGTTTGCAAAGATGTATTTTCTGGTGCACACTGAGGGAATGAACAATGATATCCAGATGATGATCATGCAGAAGATCAACTCACAATCTCTTGCATGGAAAAAGCTAAAGGGAGTACCCCAAAGAGGAATGCTGACTTTGTTGGAAATGTTGTTCAGGAGGACTCAACTGTAGATAATTGGAGCAGCACTCCATGCATCTGTTTAAAAGGGTAAAAGGGCAAAAAGTCCATCTACCCTGAAGCATGGTTTTATTTCCTGCTTATTTTTGTTGCACAGCGATAACAGTTACTTTTGTCATGCTTTTTACCAAATGCTTTGTATGATCAAATAGTTTCATATATTAAAGTAAGAGTATTTTGTTTTTAGGACTCCGGAGTTGGATTTGTTTGGCCTTGCTGATGAGATGCCAAATTTTCACAGTGACTACAACTTTGATGTAGAACCAGACTTCGACTTGATGGGGATTGATCAAGAGGAGATAGAATGGGTTGAAGACAAACCCAAACCAAACCTCGACTAAACCATCACTGTCAATATCGAAACCTCAAAAAACCCTAAAGAAATCCAAATAGGAATGGACCTTACCCAAAACCAAAGAAAAGACCTGATTGAACTTTTAACTCAGTTCTAAGATGTGTTTGCATGGTCACATGAAGACATAATTGGTTTGTCGACTAACATTGTCATTCATCGACTGCCCATTAAAGATGGATTCAAGTCAGTTAAGCAGAAGCTCAGGAGATTGAAACCTGAGTGGAGTCTGAAAGTCAAAGAAGAAATTATCAAGCAATTCAAAGCCGGAATGATTATGGTATCAACTTACTCTAAGTGGCTATCCAACATAGTTCTCGTGCCTAAGCCCGGAGGGAAAGTACAAGTATGTGTGGATTATCGGGATTTAAACAAAGCATATCTCAAGGACAACTTCCCAGTACCTTTGATCAACATACTAATAGACAACATGGCGCATTATGGCATGTATTCTTTTGTTGACTTTTTTTTTCAGATATCATCAAATCATGGTTATTGAAGAGGACAGGGAGAAAACAACCTTCATCATTCCCTGGGGAACCTTTTGTTATAGACATTTGTCTTTCAGCCTTATGAATGTCGGTGCCACCTATCAGCGAGCCATGATGGCCCTTTTTCATGACATAATGTCAAAGAGATAGAGGTCTATGTGGATGATATCATAGTCAAATCCCGGGAGGAAGATGACCACATCAGCCATCTCAAAAAGCTTTTTAATAGGTTGCGCAAGTACAACCTAAAGCTGAATCCAGTCAAATGTGATTTTGGTGTCAAATCAAGCAAGTTATTGGGATTTCTAGTAAGCAACAGAGGCATTGAGCTGGATCCCGCTAAGATTAAAACCATCACCGAGATGCATGTGCCCCGAACAAAAAAGGAAATACGGGGATTCCTTGGGAGAATCAATTTCATAAGCAGATTCATCTCTCAACTCACGGCAACGTGTAAACCCATCTTTAAGCTGTTAAGGAAAAATTCCTCCATGAAGTGGAATGAAGATTGTCAAAAAACCTTCCTTTCCATCAAGAAGCAATTGATCGACATCCCTCGAGGTAGGAATGGCTTTGCCAATGCAATGGCAACGTTGGCCTCCTTGATCCACATATCTGATAGGATGGGAATTCCCAAAATCAAATTTACAAGCCAAAAGGCCCTGGCATATGGGAATTACATTGGAGAAATATCAGATGAACTACCTCCTATTAAACAGCCTTTGTACCAAGATATAAAAGAATATCTTCAAGATGGATCTACGCCTACTAGGGCAAGTCAGATGAAAGGAAGCGGATTCATAAGATGGCAATGAAATTCTATCTGAGCGGAGACACTTTCTATAAAAGGGATGCTAGAATATGCCTTTTAAGATGCCTGGATAAGGATCAAGCCCAAAGACTGATGGATGAAGTCAACAGCGGAGTCTGTGGCCCACACATGATCGGTCCTTTACTTGCCAGGAAAATATTGACAACAGGGCATTACTGGATCTCTCTCAAAGCTGATTATGATGATCACGTCAGAAGATGCTACCAATGCTAAGTCCATGGAAATGTCATTCACACTCCTCCGAAAGAACTGCATAATATGAGTTCGTCATGGCCCTTTTTTATGTGGGGAATGGACGTGATTAGGCCAATAGAACCCAAAGTCAACAATGATCATCGATTCATCTTCACCAAATGGGTAGAAGCTGCATCCTTTCCAAAAAAGGTAATCATTGGTTTCATCAAAAATAATTTAATCTGTCGATATGAACAACCAGAGGTGATCGTATCAGACAATGCCAAGAATCTAAACAACCAGATAATGAAAGAATTATTCAGCAAGTTTCAGATCAAGAATCTCAATTCTGTCATCTATCGTCCTAAGATGAATGGTGCTGTCGAAGTGGCCAACAAAAATATCAAGAAAATTATGCAAAAAAATGTTCGCCAATCACAAGGGATGGTCTGACTTATTGCCTCTGACTCTACTAGCCTATAGAACGTCAATTCGTACTTCTACTGGGGCTACCCCCTACTCATTAGTCTATGGCATGGAAGCAGTACTCCCTATAGAAGTAGAAATGGAGTCATTGAGGGTGTTAATAGATGCTTAGATGGAAGAAGACCAGTGGTTGCAAGAACGATAACACCAGTTATCCTTGATATATGAAAAAAGGGCTACAACCATATTTCATAGGCAATTATATCAGCAAAGGATTGCTTGGTCATACAACAAGAAAGTTTGACTCCGACAATTCAAAGAAAATAACTTGGTACTGAAGAAAGCCATTGCCAATCAAGATGAAACCAAAGGAAAGTTTGCCCCAAATTGGGAAGGCCTTTTCATTATAAAAGAAGTGTTAACAGGAGGAGCTATCAGATTGCAAGAAATGGATGAGAAAGAATTTCCCCAACTCATCAATAAAACATCGTGAAGAGGTACTATGTCTGAGTCACCTGCAAGCCATTATCCTGGTCCTGAAAAAAAAGAAAAGGATCAATGCTATTCAGGTTTTCACTAGAAGCCTGAACTACGAATGACCTAATCTCCCTCAACCTAGGAGTACGTAGGCAACCATTTATGGTACGACCAAATCAAACAAAAAATCCAAAAACCCTTCAAACCAAGCTTAAACCCAAATAAACACTTTTCAACCGTTCATGCCAAGCCTGAACTACGAATGACCTGATCTCCCCAATCCATGGGAGTACGTAGGCAACCATTTATGGTGCGGTCTAAACTTCAAAAGAAAAGAACACAAATAAAACCCAATTATAAATCAGTCCCAAGACACCAAAACCCATATAAAACCCAAATACTATCAAACCACCCTGATCAACAGGCCCTTCTAAGATACTCTCTGACATCGCAATGTCAATCCATCAAGGAAAAGTTCATGATACATTAAGACATCAAGTCATGAAAAAAGTGATAATCACTCAATAATGATTATACATATCCAAAAGGGAAGTGAAGCAAAATATATTTCTCTGCCATATAATACTGTTTAATATATATAATGCATCCTATACATGACAAAAATGGCTGACCTAGTCTATGCAAGAAAATGAAAGCTAGTCTATAAACCCACTGATAAACGGGATAACAAGTCCAATATGGCATCCCTCTCAGTAGATGGAGGTGCATCTGTAAGCTCCTGCCCTAAGGTCTCCATGCGAGCTAGAAGATCTACAGCCATTTGCATAGTGCTACCATGATCATCTATCAATGCACTCATATCTGCAACAATGCTATGCGTGTAAGATCTAAGTGCAGTACTATCAGCGATGTAAGCATCCCGGGTAGTTAGAGCCTCATCCTGCTCAACAAAAGCAGCATACCGTACAACTAGAGCCTCATCTCTCTCAACAAAAGCTGCGTCTCGAGTGGCTCGAGCATCATCCTTATCAATAAAAGCAGTATCCCTACTAGAAAGAGCTGTCAACATCATTACTCTCGCCTGATCCCTCTCAAAGGTCATCTGAGCTAAAGAATCTATAAGAGATGGGTCCTCCGCAGTAGGAGTGCTAGGGGGTCATTGACCAAAACTGCTGTCAAACCAGTGAATAACTTATCCTCAATGGGAGAATCAGGGTCCTCCATAGGCTCTTGCTCATCAGAATAAATACTCGGCTCTGAGTGAACAACTGCAGCAGATGCAATGTCTGCCTCTAGCAATGCAGAATACTCTAAAGACCGACCTGGATGACTAGTTAAAAAATCAGCCCTCTCGCGACGAGTCCAACAATCATAAATCCTAGTCAAGTTAGCTGATGATAAAGACGAAGCTGATAGTCGCTGATCCAAAGCCCCCTCAAAGTGGTGAATATCCTGAAACTGATCAAACTGTCCCATGACAGCCAGTGGATGATATGTGGTCACCTCTCTCAAACCCTTCAGGGGTAGAAAATCCATGCTAAAAGCTTGACTAATGAAGCTATAAGGAGAGCTGAGTCCTGAGTAGGGCAAGATCGCAAATGGATGCTCGATCGCCATCTGAAAGGCCAACCACGATGCCACATCTATACACTCAGCCGGCTAAAAGGAGTAGGACATGGCTATCTCATGAGTAAAACAGTACCTATGATGTCTAAAAGTGCTAACGGGTCTCAAGTGTATCATAAATAACACGTATAATAAAATGGTACTACCCTTGAAGAACCCCACAGGATGGGTATGGCAGAATGTAGCCAACCTCAATGTCTCCGCCAGTATCATGGGTATGATGGTATCACCCTGTCTAAGAACGCGAGCCACTATAATCAGGCCGATATCCATATGGTTCATATACAATGGCATGCATAGATAAGCCACAACGCACATCAATAAAGCATCTACTGGGGCAGCCCTCCACATATCCTCAGTAATGAAAAATCTCCTGAGTGCAGTAGATAGCTATCTAACGATCCAAATCAATCAATCAGGAAGTCCAAGGACACTACATGCCCCGAAGTAATCTCATCCGTGACGACTCTGCGCCTCAAGCCAGTCAAGGTCATGTACTATCGTCCCATATCACTGATGGCCATCCTAGTACAAGGCCGATCCAACCGTAATCCAGTGATGCGCTCATACTCCTCCAATATAGGAGTCATCTCATAGATGCCAAATCTGAAAACATGTCGCTCAGGTATCCAACAAGATAACATACTATCTACGAAGCCCAGTGAGACTTGGAAAGCCAAGATGGCCATGGAATTCCCTAACATCTGATCAATTATCGTACTATCTGTGGGAGACAAACTGTTATACCAAGATCTCAAAGAAGATGCTATCAATGAAGGTGTCATGTGCTCAATACAGCTAACGATAGATGAAGACATCTGTAGAACCGTATCATGAGACCATCCAGGGGTCAATGCTAAACTCACCTATTTGAATGCATATCCATGATATAATGCATGCATAATAATAAATGATAATGATAAATGACAATAAGATGCAATAGTTAGGAAATATCATGCATTTCTAAATACACTGTCTAATGAAAGCATCATCTTTGTCTACTACTAAATTGCAAAATAAAAAGTACAGGGAAATAAGGCACAATAGCCCAATGACTAACAGAGGCCCATCAAAGGAGATAATGAGAAATGGGGAACATCCGCCCAATATCTAACAAAGGCATATCAAAAGATATAACAAGAAATCTATCAAAAGAAGTCCATGATATTTGCATCTAGACGATCAACCTATTGCAACTCCACCTGAGTCACTAAATCTCTACCAGAGGGGGGATGTCGGGCCGATAGAAGGGAGGATCTGCACCAGTACAACTGCTAGAATATGGACCTCCTGAAGGGCCAGAGCCGGAGCTGGAAGGATCAAAAGAATCTGCCTCTGACGAATCCCTGCCAAGGTGTCTGATGAAAAATTGTGCCCACTCTAATAGCTGGGTCAAATTGGAAATCTGATCCAAATGAGTAGTCTCTCGAAGGCAAGCTATCTAGTCTATCATCATAACAGACCCAGGAACCATGTCTGCCATGAACTGAGTGGCATGACTCTGAGGCCCAATAGTACGAGGACTCCACCAGAGATAAAATGCCTCCTTGGTGTGAGGTCCCTCTGATAGGGTAAAGCCATCCAAGCCCATCAAGGGAATATCTATGACTGGCTGAGATAGGGGCCAATGATGCCTAGCAAAAGGAGGGATAGGAATACGAATCTCTCCTGTAACACTCCTGATAGCCCGCTCTCCCAAGTAGAGCTCCCAACCTCCATTAGTCAAAAGAGGAATCTGACGATTGGACAATGTAAACTCTAATTCGTTTGAAAATCCATCCTCAAAACTGACTATCAGATAATCAGAGGTGTAAGGAACCTACGTGATGGAATCAGCGTTCAATAGCTCCAATTGCAAGCTAGAATGGGTGAACCCCTCTGCTACAGGGACCTCTGTAAAGGTGGAATAATGCCATCACCATCCTCGAGGATAGGTCTCTAGACCTAGAGTAGTAGCCGGGCTCAGGCAAGGGAGCCTATTATATGCCCAAAACTGGAAGTGCAAGAATTAAATGTCCTCAGTGATAAAGATTGATAAGCACAAATGAGGGAGATTGAAAGGTGAAAGAGAAATTACTCACTAGTAGAAAGGGATAAAAACCCAGCCAAGCCTCCATCATGCCCTCAGAGCGTAAGCTCAACCCACGAAGAAAATAGGCTAAGGTGAAGGTGCCCTAGTTAAAATCCCTGAGGCACTCCACATCTCGAGTAGCGCTAACCAGAGCAAAAGAGACCTTCGAGGAGTTGTCCGCTATGAAACAACCCTTGATGATAATTAGGAATAGTCGGCAAAGAATACGATCTCTAACCCTCTGATCATCAAGAAGAGGCTTAGTCAAAGTCCCACTCTAGGCATCCACACTCATGGGCCCTGAACGGACAGTCTAACCATTGATGACCGTCGTAGGAACTCCCAAAAGGGATCGAACGACAGCAGGAGAAATGCTAGCCACCAAAGGTATTGGCTCACCTGTAAACTCTAACCCTATGATGAACCGCCAATCCATCGGTGTCATCATAATCTCACAGTCCAACAAGTGAAGAGACTGGGTCTGGTAGAACCAACGCTCAGATAAAGCCCACAGATAACCCCAAGGACAACGACGGGGAGGAATCGAGAAGAAGGCCTCGAAACCCCAAGTGTTGACGATGGCCTGGTACTCCGGATGAAGAGTATGATACAACGAGTGGACACTAAACTAGTTCCCCCTGGGCTGAGTAAAGCCGGGAACCTACATCACACGAAAAATCCAGATTAAACCTTTGTCCTGCAATGGTAAAAATAAGAAAAGTTCAGAATAAAAACTTCAGTCACCTCATTGGCATGGAGATAGATCGAAGGATGGTGCCTCAAATCATCCAAGAGCTTCGAAATCATCACAATGATGGCTGGAAGCTCCCGACGCGAGGTAGTCAGAGTTAGAGCGGGATACACAATAGGGACATCCTCTTCGTCGTCTATGTCATCTGGCCTATCAACCTGGATAGGACGAATCACTAACTCAGCCAATCGGAGAGGCTGCTGGGCTGGACGAGGCTGAGGGACATCAGAAGCTCTCCTTCTCCTCACACCTGCAGAGACTCTACGGGAGCTGCATGGTATATCTGAATCCATAACCTGAACAAAATCTCTAAATCACCTCAGAAAGGGTGAGGTAAGTATCAAACTTACATCTTATTAAAATTAAATCATTATTTCATGCATATTCTAAGTCTTAAAGCATGCATTAGTTAACATACATCCCTAGTAAAGTTAAATTTGCATGTTCATTAAATGGTCAGGCTTTTAAAAAAAAAATTCCAGAGTCTCCTTTATAAAATGGACTATCTGCATGCACATAGGCATGTCTAGGTGGCCATTCAGTAGCACACTAATCCAAAATCATGAGCATTTTATATATATAAAAAATATTAAAATCAAACTCCCCATGGCAGCTAAATTACCATGTGTATTTTTATTTGAAAATCCAGCCTCGTTTGTCCTCAAATAGGATGAATAAACTGGCCAAAAAGGGCACCAAATGACTGTCTCAGAAATCAGAGTTTTTCACATCAGTACATTCAGCATGGTAATGAAAATAGTATGCATACAAGCCAATCATGTATGATGATAAATCATATACTTTGGAAACGATCTTATTTATTTATTAATAAAAGTATTCATTTATTAAAGGCATTTAATTATCTACATGATGCTATTTTTATAATATGTAAATAACTCATAGTGTTAAGCAATGCTTTTAGAATCATGATGTTGCTCATGCCAATGAGATCTAAATTCTTAGAAAGCTTCAAACTAAAATAGTTCCCAAACGTTGGATTACTAAAAAAGGGATTAGTAAATCCGAATAGATTGGTACATACGTTGCTTGCTCATTAGAGAAAGATGATTGATCTCATGATCATTTGTGTGGAGACACTAAAGCAAGTATGTAGGTGCTTATTAGAGAATAAGTTCACTGAACGTGACTTTCTATGGAATAACTAATGGACTTTTACTTGCCTGTCAATAGGAGTTCCTAATGTGATAGTAGTACAAGTCATCCTTGGACTTGAGATCATCATAGTATCTTGTTTGTAATGAATTATAATTTGACTCATTCTTTAAGACCCTTACGGTATATCAAAGGGTATGCTTGGGTGTAATAAGTTACAAATGGAGATAATGAATGGTCAATAAAGAATCTACCACTTCTAGTAAAAGAAGAGATATGTCCTATGTGATTCGTTAAATGACAACCCAGTAGTCCTTGGCCAAGGCATAATGAAATTAGAAAGGAGTTTCTAATTTGCATTATTTGGAGTTGTGCATTTTCTAATCGAAATACATATAATTAAATAAAATAAAACTTGACAGTAATTCCATATCTTATATTTAATTGAGACATTGTATTAAGGATTGAATTGTACGGTAACTATTAACTCACATGTTCTTTTATGATTAATGTTGAAATCTATATTATTTGGAAAGTCGTTGATCACTAGGGAGGCTTATCTCTATTGTCGAATAAATATTATTTATTTTAATAGAATATTAGTTTAATTTATTTATTTAAATAAGATTAGAATTGTTCTAATTGATTTATTCACAACCGATTTATTATGGAGAACCTAAAGGGTCACACCATAAAAGGAAGAATAATTATTTAAGAAGGTAATGACATAATCGTAATAATGCATTAAGTGTAATTAATTCAATCTACGTTGATAGAATAAATTAAATAGCTTAATGTTTATTATTTAATATTTTAGAAATATTAAATATAAATTAATAAGAGGAGCCTTATTAATATTATTACAATTATTATTATTTTAATTTCTAAAGGAGTTTAGGAATTAATTTAATATTAGTACTCTCATTTATTCATAAAGAGATTAGGAGGCAAATTAATTGAAGAAGTTTAATTAATTATTTCTAATATATTAGGGAGCCTAATTAATTAAAGGAGTTTAATTAATTAAATGAAACCCTATGTCTAATAGGATTTGAAAGGTTGACCAATATCTATATAAGAGGAGTCTTATGTTAGATATCAGTATATGCAATTTTAATTGTTGGAGAGTACTTCTTTTCTATAGACGATAGAAAACTAGGGTTTAACCAACCACCCTCCTTGAAAAATTTATATTTCTTGGTGGATCACCTCTAGAGGCCAAACAATTGGGTGGCTAACGTTGATCAAAGGAAGGAATCAATCCCGGATATTCAAGGAGATCGCGAAGAACAATGAGTTGAACTTGTACCCGTGGAAGTTTCATTCTACAAGGGTATGAATTTTATAACTTCTTATTTATCATTTTAAATTAATAATTTGCATAAAGGCTAATCCGGGTAATGGTTATGTAGAAAATTTTAAACTCTGATATACTATGCTTCTACTAATTTTTGTAATTTGATTGCGCCCATGATTTCCTACAAACCCAACAGTGGCATCAGAGCTAAACCTTTTATGCAATTATTAATTGTTTTGATTCCATATATGTATGGGTATGTATTTAGAATAATTTATTGGGCATAATTTTATTGTATAAAATTATTTTTTATGAAAAAAGGGAAAGTTCGCGAAGTTGGAAAAAATTTGCGAAAACTGTGTTTTTTTAGGAGTAACGTTACTCTCTGTGTGTGTGTGTGTGTATATGTGTATATATATATATATATATATATATATATATATATATATATATATTATTTTAAGTAACCTGAAGGATTTTAAAAGGACCAAGGATCATTGTTTTAAAAAAAAAGAGTCCTGCATTAGACTTCACGTTATATATATATATATATATATTCTTAATAATTTTATAAATAAAATAAAGACTTTATTTTAATCTTGAAATTAGATTTCATGCAATTTAAAATTGTCCATTAAATGATACTCATATATATATATATATAGAATGTTTTAATTCATGAGATGAATATTTATTTATTGATGCATATGGTGATATGTATAATAATAAATGGGATTGATTATGGGACTATTAACCAATGTGATTGGATTTATTTTAGCTGGATGCTTGAGTGTATGTAAGAACCCGAATTTTCAATAAAATTATTAAAATGAGAATTTAATAAATAAAATTTCTAAGGCATGTATTGGGTTCGAATATATATGTGTGTTATGAGGTAGGAAGTATTGTGTTACATAGGATAATATGAATTATGTAATATGTGATTTTTGTGATTAATAAATATATTATTAATAGATATTTATTATTTATTATAGAGATGAATTAGCAAGAAGATGGATAAGATTTATCTATTCGGTATTAATTAATTTATATAATTATTTATCATAGTAAGATTGGTGACATTAAATATATTTGATAATCACCATCTTCTGGAGTATATGTACGTTGTTGAAGAGAGAGAGAATAGAACCAATATATCTTTAGATAAACATTGGTTAGTGAATTACTAGTTGATTTAATATACCGCGAGAAGTGAACATTAACGGAATATACATATGTGTTATATATATATCTTGAATTATGTGGAAGGAATTAGATATATATATGAGAACCTTATAGGGGAATAGAGTTTGAACTTATAATTTAAACTTTGAATCATTTGAAGGAGGTAATAAAATATGTTGGTTAACCGATGTAGCAAGATAGCACATTAAAAAGCATGTTCAAGTATTTAAGAATTGAGATTATGGTTCTGCTATAGCATAACTTGTCTGCCTATGAACTTGAGGTGGCGCAGCTGCGCCACTTCCAAGCTTATGACCAGCGCAGCTGCGCCGGTCTGTAGAAAATTATGAGAGTTGTGTAATCTGAACTTGGGAATATGTATATTAGTAATTAAAATGTGGGTCATGTATGGGTTAAGTTAGCAAAGCATGATTTGAATGAGAAATTAATTAACCTAGGATAAATGTGGGTTAATCAAATTATGTTATGGAATAATATATAGTCTTGTGTGGTAATGGAAAGGAATGAGAAAGAGTTGGTTCACTTACATAATACGGTGAATTAATATATGTGTTTAGCCTAAGAGAATAAAAAGAATATTTTGATATTGATAATATATTACATAGTATGGTAATATATAAAAGGGCTAGTATTTGATAGATAAGTGGTTAATAAAGGAAGAGAACCAATATAATTGTAAATGAATATCGGTTAGAGATGAAAGTTTTATTTTAGCATGGCTAAAACGTAAAGATGGTTATCTTAGGACGATCGGATAGTTATACGTAGATTGTATAATCTAAATAATTAATGAGATAGATATTAATTATTATAAGTGTAAAGGTTATACATATTATAAGTGTATAATTATTTGAGGTAGCTTAGCATTAATTTGTATGTATCATACAAACCTTATATTAAAAGGACATTAAGGCATGGTGAAAGTGATAACGAGCTTAAGGTAAGCTGGTGAGATAGGCCTAGTGTAGCCAAGAGGGGGGATAAGCAATTCCTTAAATAAATTAATGAAGGAATGGTTAAACGGACTAATTAATATTATTATGAGAATTATTGCTTTGTGCAAGTATACATGTTATGTGAGTTAATGCCGATGCGAATAATTGCTAGGATTATCTTTATAGGGAATCACTAACGGTTTAATTAAATTAGTGAACTAGCCCTAAGGTTTTTATATCAAAAGAATTGATAGGGTGGCTAATAATTAAATATTCAATTTACTTGAATATAGTGAAAGGATTTCTTGTGTAGATTATATTAACTCGATTACTTGTTTTGTGCAAACATGCGATAATTAAACCTATAGTATATAGTATTTACCTCTATATATTATAAAGTGCAATGTGACGTATTAATGTGTCTATATATGATATATATACTATATAGTAAGATTAGATATTGAATGTGTACATGAGGTAACGTGACTATATGTGTGGGTGAACCTATTTAAGTACCACATGAATATAATAAGGAATAAGCAATTCTTAATTGAGGATTTCTTCAATAATTTACTATAATTAAAATAATAGAGTTTGGATAATACAATGAGATAATACCCAATCGAAATATACTCAGTATTAACGAAATGTACATAGATTATATATGTGCAATTAAATTTACTACATGGTAGTATTAATTATTTATTGGGATTATATTGTAACTCTATTAAAACCTAAGTGTATATAAGGTATACTTGTAATATAACCTTAGTATGTTGTATACAAGTTGCTGAGTTCTATTGGCTTGTCCCTAAATGAGTGGCCATTTCTTCCTCACGTGGCTAGCCTACTCTATTCTTTCTCTCAAAATCAGTAATTCTAGCATATGATGACAAAGGGAATGGGTTTCATGATGAATTCACCAACTCCTCAACTACTCCTTGTTAACCATCAAATTCTTGCTCTTACCGTTGGTTTGAATTGGTGGAGAAAACCATTGTCTGTGTCAAGCTTGGTCTATAAATAAAGCTCTCCTCCTTCTCAATTCCCGTTGGTTGAATTGTCTGAGAAAATGGGTTATGGAAAGATAGTAGAATTGAGAGCAATTGGAGGATTGGAGAGCTATAGTTAGCAAATTGAAGCCATCAAGAGGTAATAATTCTAATGTATATGCTCTTGAATTCCTATGTTTTGAATTTCTTAAAAATATCAAGAAAATGGTTGCTTTTGAGTCAAACATTGGTGGCTAAGGATTGCTGTAATCCATAAATTATTGTTAGATATTGATAATACATTTAAATACGAAAACAACGGAAGTTAAACGGACCAATTTCGTTTAGAAACGAATTCCGTAGTAATGAAAATTAGTTAAACTTGTCAAAGCATGAAAACTTAGTATGAATATGAGTTTTGGATTAATATTTGGGTTAGTTAATGTTTATGTTAATTGTTGGGTATTTGGTATGTTGTAGTTTTCTGAATTACGAATCCATAGAATCGAGAACGGACTAATTTGGGTAAGTATAACTCGCGTTATGACGATCCAAAAGTGAATTGGTCTGCTAAATCGCGAAAGAACCAAGTCTGAAACACCTTCTGCCTCTTGTGGCGCATCTGCGCTGCCCCCAAGGCCATTTGGGGCGCAGCGGCGCCGGGCTTGGTCAGACAGAAGAAAAAAAAACACTGTTTTGACCTGCTGTAGTAAATTAGGCATAACGTTTTCATACGAACTCCGATTGAGGTGATTCAGGATGATTCGGAAAGACAACGAGCAGCCCTACAACTTTTGTTCTTTAAGTTTTTCAATTTGAAGTCGTTAAGAGGGGTACAAATGTCCATCTTTTTGACTGCTCCGTATTCGGAAGCAATCGGAGGGCGTCGGACATGCACATACGCAATTGTAGTGCCCCCGACAATGAAATATGTTATTCTAAGTGATAAAACATAAAAATGCATGTTAATAGATATGACATATGGTCTTGAGTACCTTTTCATATCGTGAGTTGCTTAAATGGTTATTTTCCAAAGATTATATAAAGGTTTTGAAAGCAAACTTTGACAAAACTTGTGTCCTTTAAATTCTGACCATTTGAGTATGTTTATATGGCCTAGATATGTGTTCAAATGCATGTGAGTTATGATTTCAAGATACATTACATGTGCTAAGTTACTTTGACATTGAAGAATAAAATTAAAGAAATTTTGAAATTAAGATGAATAAGTATTGAGTTACTTGCATTCTAAACTCATGTTCAAGCATGATGGTACGTTTTTTATGTCTTTAAGCATGAATGATATGTGCACCCAATTAGTTAAGCATAACATAAGCTATTCAAGCATGTTTTAAAGTAGGTTGACAAAAGAGGGACTATACTAAATATGTGTAACCGAGTTTAATACACATAATCATGCGTATTAAGGATTGTTTAATATCGTTATGTAACTTAATGGTTAACATAGCGAGTCTCTTGTGGAATGAACCTATTTTAGTCTCGATTAAAGAGTTTTGAAAAGGATGACATATGCTAGTTAAAAGTGAATAATTTGGATGTATTGAAGGATGTTTAACATGCTATATGTTAGTACCTATGCATGCTAGAAAGCAAAAACAAAACCAGAAATCAAAAGGCCAAATCTGGTCTGGACAGGGAGCTGCGCAGCTGCGCCCCTCCCAGGTCTAAATGTGGCGCAGCTGCGCCACAGGGCAATTTTGCCTTATTATTTTAATGGCAGTCTGAACCTTGTGGTAGGCTTGCATTGTTATCCTAAGTTATAAAACAGAGTCTAACTAATGACATGAGTATTTATTGATGTAATGGTGATATTAAACCCGGAATTGATAAAGTTTCCTAAGGTTTGCAAAACACAAGGATAGTGTGATTATATATTTTTGAGTCGAATACTTAGATAGTTAAGTGTGTTAATATTGATATTGAGTATGGTTAAGATATAACTATACGTACCTAACGATACTAAGCGTATGATAGGAAAGTGAAACAAGGTTCTAAGAGCCAAGATAGAAAATAATGTAATACTTATTATTATATTGAGAAAGTATGAATGTATGACTAATGGAAATAAATCCATGATTATATAACTGTGTAGGATTACACGAAGTGCAGAATTCTTTAAGCAGTTAAGTCGTAGTTGTTAAACTACGAATCAGGCAAGTCTTTCAGTTCTTATTTGATATATGAATTCAATAACTGTTAATTAAATTATATTATGCTGTGATGATGTGAACTTATATATGAACTGTATATGAGATATATATGAGATTGAAAGTTGATCTTTGATGATATGCTTGTTATGTGAAAAGTAACATGCGTAGTAAATATAAATTGTGTATAAATGTATGAACTGAGTATAATGTTATATGCTATGTGATGCATGAAAACTGTTAGAATTGCTGAGCTGTCGAGCTCATTCTTGCAAATAACCATTTTTGCAGGTTAAGGACTTACGATAAAGACTTCGTGCTTCTTGATTGATAAAGATAGATAGTATCGCAATGAAGAACACTGTTTAGATTATTACTCGAACCATGTTTAGGTTCTAGTAGTTGTATTCGATATTTGTTTACGAGGTTTAATGCTTGTCATACTGTAAAGATGTATTAGATAATACATAGAGGATATTAAGTTAAGATGTATGCGATTATACAGAAATTTGAATAGAGTGAATCATGATATAGTTTGATTCAGGAAAATGTAATGGATTTAAGTTATGGAATCAATAAAAGATTTTGTTCAAGGAAGACTGAAAAAGTTTAAATTATTTCGCATTTTAGTAACATCGAATATGATGTAAAGACGAGATCTTAGATATAAATAGAATTTATATTCTAAATTGTAATAAACAAAGTTGTATTCTTTTACTAATGATTAAAAGATGTAATAGTTTGACGATAGTAGTATCGTGACTGCACCGAATCCGAGGTTTCGAAGGAACGTGGATTTGGGGCCGTCACAGTGTATGAGTTTTATTAAATGGGGTCTGCGTACTTCGTCTTCTCTAATTTATTCTTGATGTAAATTCTATCTCCCTCCTATGTACTTCTCCTTAACTACTGATCAAGGTTTCTATTTTATTTTAAAAATAGTTTATGTACTAGGATTACTTAGAACTATTTTGAAGAATTGGAGACCAAGAAACAAAGAACGCTTGAAGACCTGTTTGTAATGGTGCCCGGGTTTAAATGTAATTGTTATATTTAAATTTTATTTTTTCCACCCTTAGGTTTGACCTTTTGGTTAATTTAGTGGCTCGAGTGAACCAACCTAGAATAAAAGTCCATAATCAATCCGGGTAGACTATAATATTTTATATATGCATGCTAAGTATTATATATATTATATTTTATACAAACATAATTCGCATGTTTTAATAAAATGACACGTATTATATATATATATATATATATATATATATATATATATATATATATATGCATGAGCGCTAAACAAGATGAGACAAATAATAACAAACCCCTCAAAGAAATTATATTAAGTCTAAAGCGTTCAATGATATTTGGAATATCGAACGTCGCCTTCTAACATGATAAAATTAATAGAGTATTAAATATTTAATATGTGTTTGTTGTGCTATCCACAAGGTAAGTATTAAGTATTTAAGGTGTTAATTTAATCACATTTGATGTTTATAAAGAAAATTGAACAATATTATTTTGTTGTGCTATCCATAAGGACAATATTTTTCTTTTTGAATATATGGAAGTGCTAGGTTGGACTTAACTTAAATCATTTTAGTTCGGATGTGCACACACTTGACCATTATGATCTAAGAGGCAAAATAAAAAGGAGTTACATGTTGATGTAATCGACAAAGAGTTGTCTACCTATTTATTTATATATGGTTTGTTGTGTTATCCACAAGGCTATATACATTTGAAATAGGATCCTTATTCTCACTAGCAAATCTTTAATTAGATGTTGCCGAACTATATAAGTGAGGGTAATACAGTTTGAAAAAAATAGTGGGAGATACTAATTTAAAATAAGACCTAATTTATCTTGGTATGCAAATAATTAATTAAATGAATGTTTGCTAAAATGTTATCTTTTCACATGCAGAAATTTAAAAATGTTGAAATCACTAATTTCACTGCGAAACATACTTGATGCTAACAAACTGACCAGACCGAATTACACGGACTGGTTAAGGAATTTGAGAATAGTTCTCACTGCTGAAAAGATTTCTTATGTCCTAAATTCACCTATCCCTGGAACTGTTCCAGAAATAGCCTCTGAGGAAGAGATTGCCACTATTGTAAAGTGACAAAATGATGCATCTGTGGCTCAATGCATTATGCTTTCATCCATGAATAACGAGCTTCAGCGTCAACATGTAAACATGGATGCTCATACTATGTTGCTTCCCCTCCAGGAGTTGTATGGTAAACAAAGTAGGACTACTAGATATGAGATATCTAAGGAGCTCTTCCGATCTCGGATGTCCGAGGGCATTGCCGTTGAGACTCATGTCCTAAGGGTGATCAATCTGATTGAACGCCTTGGATAACTTTGGTTCGTCATTGATGGGGAGTTGAGTCAAAACATAGTTTTGCAGTCACTCCTTGAGACCTTCTCGCAGTTCGTTGTAAATTTCCACATGAATAAGTTAGATGTCAGCTTGCCTGAATTACTTAACATGTTGAAAACTGCAGAAGGTCACTTCCCATCCAAGAAGAACCATGTCTTAATGGTGGATGATTTTTCCAAGAAAAGGAAAAGGCCCAAGGTATCTTCTGAAAAGAAGAAATCTAAGAAGGCTATGGGCAAGGTGAACAGAAAGGATCAAAAGAAACCTGATCTAGCTAGCAAAGAAATGCACTTCCATTGCAACGAGCCGGGTCATTGGAAGAGGAACTACAAGAAGTTTTTGGCAGAGAAGAAGCTTGGAGAAACTTCAACTTCCAATCAAGGTTTGTTCATGATTAAAATTAATTTTTTTGAAAGTCAAAATTCTACTTGGGTATTGGATACCGGCTGTGGTTCTCACATATGTAATACTGTGCAGGGACTGGTCAGAAGTAGAAAGCTAAACAAGGATGAGGTTGTCCTACGAGTGGAAAATGGAGCAAAGGTTGCTGCATTAGCTATATGCACTTATTGTTTAGCACTACCTACGGGCAAGTCCATTTATTTAAATAATTGTTATTTTGTTTTGAATATTATTAGAAATATTATTTCTATTTCTGTATTAGATATGGATGGATTTGACAATATAACAAAGATCAACAGTTGTTCTATTTATAAAAATAATATTTTATATGGTGTTGGTAATTTGCGAAATGGACTTTACATACTTGACTTGCATGAAAATATATTTTAAATAGAACAAACTAAGAAAAGGAAAAGAGATTATGTTAATTATACCTATATGTGGCACTGTAGACTCGGTCATATCAATGAAACAAGATTATCTAAGTTGCATAAGGATGGGCTCTTAGAGCTATCCGATTATGAATCATATTCAACTTGTGAATCTTGTCTCATGGGTAAAATGACTAAATCTTCTTTGAGTGGAAAAGGAGAAAGAGTTACAGAGTTGTTAGCGTTAGTTCACACAGACGTTTATGGACCTATGACAACGAATGCATGGGGAAGGTATTCTTATTTTATTACTTTCACTGATGATCACTCAATATTTGGATATGTGTATTTAATAAAATACAAATCTGAATCATTTGAAAAGTTTAAAGAGTTCATAAGTGAAGTAGAGAAACAAACGGGCAAGAGTATTAAGATTCTTCGATCAGATCGAGGTGGAGAATACTTAAGCGGTGAATTTCTCAATTATCTCAAAGATAATGGCAAAATCTCACATTGGACTCCACCAGGTACACCACAGTTAAATGGAGTATCTGAAAGGAGAAATCCAACATTGTTGGATATGGTTCATTTCATGATGAGTTTTACCGATCTTCCAATTTCATTCTAGGGTAATGCCCTAGAAACGGCTGCATACCTACTTAATAAGGTGCCTATCAAATCCGCTTCAAAGACTCCATATGAGATGTGGAAAGGGAGGAAACCAAATTTTAAGCATTTTAAGACTTGAGGTTGTCCAGCTTATGTCAAAAAGTTTGAAAATGATAAGCTACAAACTAAATCTGACAAGTGTAGATTTGTGGATACCCTAAAGAAACTTTAGGGTATTATTTCTATTATCCAACTGATCAAAAGGTGTTTGTTGCAAAACATGCTTTCTTTTTGGAAAAGAAGTTTATCCATGAAGGGGCAGTGGGAGTAAGATATATCTTGAAGAGGTTCAAGAACCATAAATTACTACGGATCGAAGTCAGATACCTAACCAAGTGGATGAACCTACTTTACCACACCCTATTCGTAAATCTGGAAGAGTACCAAAGATACCTAATAGATATGGATTTGTCATAGGGGATGACGATGAGGTACGCATCATGGATGATGATGATCCATTGAATTACGAACAGGCTATGAGTAATAAATACTCAAAAAAATGGCTTGAATCCATGAAATCCAAGATGGACTCCATGGATGAGAACCAAGTATGGGCATTGGTTTCACCACCTAAAGGCATTAAGCTTATTGGGTGTAAATGGGTCTTTAAAAGAAAGACTAGAGCGGACAGCAAGGTAGAGACCTATAAGGCCCAACTGGTTGCAAAAGATTTCAAACAAAGACAATGAGTTGACTATGATGAAACCTTCTCACCAGTAGCTATGCTCAAGTCCATTCAGATTTTGCTTGCGATTGCAGCTTATTACAACTATAAGATCTAGCAGATGGACGTGAAAACGGCCTTCCTTAATGGAAAACTTGAGGAGGATGTGTATATGACATAGCTAGAGGAATTTGTTTCAAAGGTTGGAACAAATCAAGTCTGTACGCTGCAACTACCCATTTATAGATTGAAGCAAGCTTCTCGTAGATGGAACATTCGTTTTAATGAGACAATCAAAGAGTTTGATTTTATCAAAAATCAGGATGGACCATATGTATACAAGAAGGTTAGTGGGAGCGCTGTTTCACTCCTTGTATTATATGTTGATGATATATTACTGATAGGGAAGGACATTCCTATGCTACAATCGATTAAAATCTGGTTATCTAAACACTTCTCCATGAAGAACTAGGGAGAAACATCCTATATTTTGGGGATAAAGATCTATAGAGATAGATCTAAAAGGATGTTGGCTTGTTTGGGTGTTAAGTAAAACAACAAACACACGCAAGTGCACGCGGTCCACAAGTAATATAAGGTAAGTAGAGTATCGATCCCACGGAGAATAATGAATGTTTTTAATCTAACATACAACAGTTTTATAATTATTTTGGTCTACTTAAACAGATGATTAATTTGCAATTTTTCTAACAGTAATGATTATCAAATGAAAACTAACTAACAAGCAAGTAAATCAGATAAGGGAGTCATGGTATTCTAACTTCGCTTAATGTATTATTCAAGTTGATACACTTCCTGTTAAGCTCAATTGATTACTTCGAATTGTTAGCTGAGAACACGAAAGCAAAACATAGTCATTTCTCAATAAACAATGTCCATATCACATGCAATCCACAAATGATAGAATGAATGTGAACACCCATATTACATAAATCACTATATTTCTATGTGACTTAAGATCAATCTGGGTTTAAGCACAAGTTCTCAAATGACTATAAGTGGTGCTTCGATATATGTCTATCCGAAGCACAAATTATGGAGTCTAACACCATGTAAAATCATAAACACATGCTAATATGGTCAAATCTGAACTCATAATTTATTTCTCAATTTCATATAAGCTATTTCGGTAATTAGTGATCAAGCAATTAGACAATCAAAGCAAACCATATTAGACAATCCATATATAATCAATTAGGTCTCAACAAGGAAGCATACAAATCTAAATCTAAGCACTAAGATCTATTAAAATCCCACAATGGAGATTAGCTCATAATAGAATCAATATTCATCATCAAAACTTGTTCATACATTGAAAACCAAATATGAAAAGAAAGAGAAACTAAGGAATGAGATAAGCAAATCTAAATTCTCCTCTTAGGTGATCCTTCAATGTAAAGCTAACCTTTAATGCTTCCAAATCTAGCCCTAATTTATGCAAATGTATCAAAATTTAAGAGAAATCAAGAGGGAAGCCAAAAGTGTATAAGAGGAGGCTAAAATCTCTCTCTATCTCTCAAAAACCCTAAAAGTAGTAATAATAACGTTCAATGATATGTTCTCAACCTCCAAATACACCTTAATAGAGAAAAACACGCAATACAGGATTTAAGTGAAAAGTCAATTTTGGTGTTGACCTGCCAGGCGCGGCCGCGCTTCCCCTCAGTACAACTGGGGCGCAGGCGCGCTGCCTGCTGGCCAAGTCTTCTCCTAGCGCGGGCACACTGCTTCACTGCCCTATAAAGGCGTGGCTGCGCAGCATGGTTTTTCTGCAGTCTGCTGTTGCTGGACTGCTGGTGTTTTGCTGCTGCTGTTGGACCTTTCTCCCAACCTTGATATGTCTCCTTATGCCAATTAACATACCAAGCTCCTTTGCACTCCACCACATGACAATTGCTCACCATCAAGCCGGTTTCCTTTCCATTCCACCCACAAGGCCACCGAGATAGTTTCCACTATGTAATCTATAAAATAAAGATAAAAAAGCATGAAAAGTAACTAAAACACGTGAGAATAAGCTATAATTATAGTAAGTTGATAGTCAATAAGTAGGTATAAAACCTACTTATCAAATACCCCCAAACTTAAACTATTGCTTGCCCTTAAGCAACTAACACAAATGCAAACTACATGCAATGCAAACTATGCTACCATGATAATGAATTCCAAATTTCATCTAAGTATGATTTCCAATAAGAGGTGCCTCAGAGAAATCACAAGACATATGAATAAAGTATCCAACCAAGCCAATACCATAAAAGTATAAAATCTGAAAATCAAAACCTGTTGACATTGATGTAGTGTGTGTGCTAAAATCCACTAAGCTTGATATAGGTAAAAATTCTACATGCTATGCTTCTAAGAGGGAAAAATAAGGCTTTAAATCAAGAAAACTGTGAACATATGAAGCATCAACCAAGCCTACACATCAATCCAAGCTAAGGGTCAACAAAGGGTTTATTATGCTTTTATTCACATACGAGGGCGATATTCGCGCATTTCCATGGATACACCCGACTGTGCAATGCCTAGCCCTCTTAGGCTTTTCACTGATACCCATGTAGCGAGCTTTCGACCAAAGACTCCCAAACCATAAGGCTTTAGGGCGCTGGTGTAGAGACAACCCCTAGGGCGTACTTGCTCGAATATCAAAGGCCACATAACTCGACTAGCCAAGGTGTTTATTCGCATTCTATTTTTCTTTTCTTTTTCTCATTTTTCTTGTGACGCCCCCAAATTCAGGTACTTGAAACCCGAACTTGGTGCTACATGATATCATTTCTTTGAGAGGAATAATATAATTAACAAAATTAATATACATATCAGAGTTGTCTAATCCCAGGCACACGATCTTTAAAGTACTTCATTACATGATAGATAACAAATATTATCGTCTTAATAAAGTCTAACTATTATACAAAATACCATAACACTTATTTCTGCAGCTTTTCTTTCCCTTTGTTTATGCCAGAGCCTTCTGGTTCATCATGCTTAGCTGAAAATATTTAATTTAAAGCAAGAATGAGCATTCAATTGCTCAACAAGTAATAGCAGTTAATAAACTTTAGCTGAAAGAAGTAAATGTTTTATTTGAGGTATACTTCTACAACGAATCAATAGTTGTGAAGTCTTTCGAAACATATCTTAATAACATATCAAATCGTTTAAAATTTTAAAACGACGTAGTGACTATAAATGCTGAGTGGTCAATGGACCATGAACTTTTATTTTTCATTTTTTAAAAGGTTTAAACAGAAATTCATCTGCATATTGCTCTGGTCTTACGGACATGTAGGGTGATCAGCCCCGTTATGTCCTGTATTGATCAACACTATCTGTTTTAACGATAAATGCGTTCACTCTGTTCGCCTTGGGCACAAAAACAATTTCCTATTTCGAGTTGTTCATACTCAGTCTGGAGTCCTAACTAAACAATTCAGTTAGACGACTTTATAATAACCAATACTATTCAACAACATAATTTAAACTATGTCTAGCCGAGTCAAATAGCTTAGACAACCTTTAAACCATTAACGTATACCAAAATTTAATAGCATGTAACAGGATTTGTATCAAAGAATTTTAAGTTCAAGAGTTCTTATAGGAATACAATAGTTCATATAAGTGGGGACACTTGTATGATAAATAATAATAATAATGAGATATTGATAAATAATAACCGAATGAAATAAAATTTCAGAATATAAGAATAATTCAGAAACTGGCTTACTAAGATTCATTGCATAAAGTAAATGCAAAGAGTAAAGATACTTGCTCAATAAGAAATTGAGATAAGAAACTTGCGCAATGAAAGAGAATAGTTCAGATACTTGCCTTGATAACTGATTACTGCTACGTAGTATAGCTTACGCTTTTATCTTTAATATGAAGTCCTATCATCAGTAGAATTATTCTTTTAATTAGAATAATACAACTTAACACATAATACTGCTTAAACATGTTGTCACATATTTATGTCAGTCATTACAACACATAAGAACGTATACCTAGTCAAACTATGTAAATTTGGTTTGAGTTCGGTATCGTTTCTGCATCCCGATTGCATTTTCGGATAATTAACGAATTTATTTTTAATGAAACTTTGTTCAAGAACTTAAATATTATAATAGATAATTTAATTATCATTTATAATATTTTTTCAAATATTATAATCATTTATAATAATTTTTCAAACACTTATATCATTTTTAATGATTTAATTATCAATTAATATCATTATCATTAATATTTAAATAATTTAAAATATTAATGAAGTTCACGTCAACACTTTCAAAATTATTTTTTATAACTTGAAAATATTTTTAAAACCTTAATATTACCTTTAAATGATTTTTAAGATATTAAAAATCAATTTTTAAATAATTACCATTAATATTAAAATATTAATGTTATTCATATCAAAATATTAAAAGTTATTTATTATAACTTAAAATATTTTTAAAACATTTATTTCATCTTTAAATGATTTATAAAAGATTTAAATCATTTTTAAATAATTTATTTAATATAATTATGAAATAAATTTATTATCAGTAATATTAAAATATTAATGAAATTCTTATCAAAATATTATAAGTTATTTATTATAACTTAAAATACTTTTTAAAACTTTAATATCATTTTTAAATGATTTTTAAAATATTAAAACTATTTTTAACTAATTTATTTAATATTATTATTAAATAAATTTATTATCGTTAATATTAAATTATTAATGAAATTTATCTCAAAATATTAAAAGTCATTTATTATAACTTAAAATACTTTTAAATACTTTAATATCATTTTAAATGATTTTTAATTTATTAAAATCATTTTTAACTAATTTATTTAATATAATTATTAAATAAATTAAATATAATTAATATTTAATTAAATTAAAATATTAATGAAATTTATGTCAAAATATTAAAAGTTAATTTTGATAGTAGTGTGCATACAAGCCAATCATGTATGATGATAAAGCACGTACTTTGTAAACAATCTTATTTATTTATTAATGAAATATTCATTTATTAAAGGCATTTAATTATCTACATGTTGCTATTTTTATAATATGTAAATAACCCATAGTTTTAAGCAATGCTTTTAGAATCATGATGATGATCATGCTAATGAGATCTAAATTCTTAGAAAGTTTTAAAACTTAAATAGTTCTCAATCGTGGGATTACTAAAAAGGGGATTAGTAAATCCGGATAGATTGGTACATATGTTGCTTGCTCATTGGATGAGGATGATTGATCTCATGATCATTTGTGTGGAGACACTAAAGCAAGTATGTAGGTGCTTATTGGAGAATAAGTTCACTGAACGTGATTCGCTATGGAATACCTAATGGAGTTTTACTCGCATGTCAATAGGAATTCCTAATGTGATAGTAGTACAAGTGATCCTTGGACTTGAGATCATTATAGTATCTTGTATGTAACAAATTATACTTTGACTTATTCCTTAAGACCTTTTAAGGCATATATAGGGTATGCTTGGGTATAATGAGTTACATATGGAGATAATGAATGATCAATAAAGAATCTACCACCTCTAGTAAAAGAGGAGATATGTCCTATGTGATTCGTTAAATGACAACCCAGGAATCCTTGGCCAAGATAAAATGAAATTAGAAAGGAGTTTTTAATTTGCATTATTTGGAGTTGTGCATTTTCTAATCGAAATACATATAATTAAATAAAATAAGACTTGACAGTAAATTCATGTCTTATATTTAATTGGGACATTGTATGGTGGAAGGATTGAATTGTATGGTAACTATTAACTCGCAGGTTCTTTTATGATTAATGTTAAAATCTATATTATCTGGAAAGTCGTTGATCGCTAGGGAGGCTTATCCCTATTGTAGAATAAATATTATTTATTTAAATAGATTATTAGTTTAATTTATTTATTTAAATAAGATTAAAATTGTTTTAATTGATTTATTCACAACCGGTTTAATATGGAGAACCTAAAGGGTCACACCATAAAAGGAAGAATAATTATTTAAGAAGGTAATGGCATAATCGTAATAATGCATTAAGTATAATTAATTTAATCTATGGTGATAGAATAAATTAAATAGCTTAATGTTTATTATTTAATATTTTGGAAATATTAAATATAAATTAATAAGAGGAGTCTTATTAATATTATTACAATTATTATTATTTTAATTTCTAAAGGAGTTTAGTAATTAATTTAATATTCAGTACTCTCATTTATTCCTAATAAGATTAGGAGACAAATTAATTAAATGAATTTAATTAATTATTCCCATGTGGTGGGAACCCTAAATTAATTAAAGGAGTTTAATTAATTAAAAGAAATCCCATGTCTAATAGGATTAGAAGGGTTGACCAATGTCTATATAAGAGAAGTCTTATAATAGATATTAGTTGATGCAATTCTAATTGTTGGAGAGTACTCCTTTTCTATAGAGGATAGAAAACTAAGCCAAACATCCTCCTTCTTGATAATTCTTCTTCCTTGGTGGATCACCTCTAGAGGCCAAACACTTGGGTGGCTAACGTTGATCAAAGGAAGGAATCTAACCCGGAAATTCAAGGAGATCACGAAGAACAAGGAGTTGAACTCGTACCTGTGGAAGCTTCGTTCTACAAAGGTATGATTCCATAACTTCTTATTTATCGTTTTAAATTATTAATTTGTATAAAGGATGATCCGGGTAATGGTTTTGTAGAAATTTTTTAAACTCTGATATACCATGCTTCCGCTAATTTTTGCAATTTGATTGCGTCACGATTTCGTACAAACCCAACAAATTTTTATAGCTTAAAATTTTTTTATGAATTTTTAATAATTAATTTCTATTTATTTTAATTATTTTTCATTTAAACCGTCGCTAAAGGGCTATAGCGACGAAAACTATTGCTATAGGTGTTCTTGAGCAACTCAAGAATAGCCCGGTCAATGCCAAGGGTCCTAGTTTGACCAGAATTTACTGACAACATGATCGGTTTCTAGGTAATTAAGTGTGATGAGCTTGTAGTAATAGTGTAACACTACACATACATGTTCATTTCACTATCAACAAACATTTATACCGAATTAGTGGCCGATCAAACCAACCACCCAAGGCTGTTCTTCAGTTTCTGGGCTGCCCAGAAACATAAAGTCATGGCCGGTCAACGTTATTCTCAGCCTTATATCTTTTAATCTGTTCATGTTTTTGGTGGTCTAGACGTCAGGCTTTGTAGTACAACTACTAAGCTACATGGATAGAGCATTTATAAAGTTTGTATATCAATACAAAGAAAAATCTAGATATTACAAAAACTGGTCAGGACGCTGTTCAAGAATTCTAGGTTACCTAGAAAATAAATCTGAACGGTCAACGACGTTTGACCATCTATCACTTCCTATCCGTTATTTTCTAAGGTTCGAGAGTGCTCTGGACTTGTAGTCCTCATGTCAGAGTACAAGCTAAACACAAATTTACATTCTAACAGCCTTCCAGTTACAAGATCAAAGTCGGTCAAAGTCACTGCCAAAACAAGTTCTTCAGTTTTCTAGGTTACCCAGAAAACTCAATTTCGTGTTCGGTCAACGTACTTTGACCGTGAATAACTTTCAATCTACACATTGTATGATCATAATTCCACTTTCAAAATACTAAGAACATGGCATAGAAGACATACAAACACATAAACACCACATATCATAAAAAGATTGAAAATTATAAGCCCCGACTTTGGGGCTGTCAGACCACTTTTTAGGGTTCATGCTGTTTTCAAAATTTTATGATTTCGTGTATCTAGATGTTATAGAAATGTTACTTCTCAACCTAGATCACTTATTAACATATCATAGAATATATTTTAACACTTAAACACAAAATATATCTAAGCATACAAGATCTAGCTTGGTTAGGGTTTTATACCTTTTCTTGAACAATTTTTGATTTCTGACTTGGAACTGTTATGGTTTAGTGTATGGGATGTTATTGTTTGATATTGTGACCAAGTTAGAGAGAGAATTTCATAGGTCTTAGCGAGAGAAAGTGCTTTGGCTTGTGTGGGTGAAAAATAATTAAAGTTTCTTTTTCTTTTTCTTTCTTCATTTGCTATCTAATTGATCCATTGAATCTGACCAGCTAGGTGTCAGTTTTTGGCTGATGAGATGAGATTTTAAGCATGTGGTGAATCTAGAGTTGGTGAGTCCAAATATTTTGGCAAGATTTATAAGTAAGCTCAAATAAATAAATTCAAAATGGTTATTTTTGTAAACTAAAAAATATTTTTAAGGGCATTCTTGTCCATGGTGCTTGAATCTAGGGTTTAACCCTTAGGTTTTAACCCTTAGAGCTTGCCAAATAATTCATAGGGTTTGAAAAATTAACTAGAAATTAAATAAAAATTTAATTATAACACACTAATTAAAAATTAGGGTTTTCAAATAATAATTAGGGTTTTATTTAAAAATTAGGGTTTTTTGCTATAATTAGGGTTCTCAAATTTATGAATGAGGGTTTTCTAATCATTATTCTTAATCACATAATATCCACACTTTTATTTAAATACAAACATATTAAATACTATGTTTAATATTTAAACAAAATAAATAAAAAAAATCTTTAATATATATTCATATAATTATGTTAATTATCATAATTATATATAAAATGTATAATCATATCTTGTATTAATATACTTACATATATTTGAAGACAAATATAATTAAGAATTATATTTAATATCCAAATCTCTTAAGAAAATAATTTCTTATTATTCATAACATAATATACTTTCTTTTTAAATACAATTATACAATAATTGTATTAATTCATGAAATTTCATAACATAGATCAACATTAGGGTTTTGATCTATAATCACACTTTACCTTGTATACCATTATTAATTAAGTTAAAATAATTAACTTAATTAATCTTGTTAAATTCACATAATAAAATAATAATTATTATAATTCTAAGAATTACTTCATATATTATTGAAATAATATATTAATCATATTTTCATGAAAAAATAAATAATGAAATATATTTACTATCAAAATTAATTTATTTCAAGAATATAATTTATAATAATCAACCATTCATTTATTAAAAAAAATTTATTTAAAATCATTCATGCAATAAATAAATATATATTTATCACATATATACATATTATTTACCTTGCACGTATTTCCACTCTTATTTTGATAGAAATAATATAAAAAAAATTATACGCAAAATTTCTTATTTAATTGTATAAAAATATTGGGTTATTACATTCACCCTCCCTTATAAGGATTCCGTCCCCGAAATCACCGTTTTAAAACTTTTACACACAATGGTAAATAATATACGCATTCATTGCAAGTAGATCTCAATCTGATCCGATCGAACTAATCTTTAACTTATTCAGCATAAAACTTATTTATCTGCTTAAACGGAATCTGATTTCTAATAGAACTCAAATTCCTCCTTCAAAATTTCTTAATAAAACTATTTATTATATATAAGAAAACCATATATAAGAAAATAAAATTTATTCGAATAATATCTGGAATTCCATCCCCGGCTGCTACCGTATCTTGAACCGTCATATTGAAGGTCCTCGCAGTTGGCTTGTTCGTCGGAGTTGGATACGTGATTGCCAGCTTTCCACTGCTTTTCCCAGCATTCGCATTTCCACCGTCAGTGTTTCTTTTTGGACAATCCTTTGCCATATGAGTAATTGATCCGCAGATGAAACAGCCACTATTCTTTCTTGGATTGGGACAATTAGGTGAGATGTGTCCCTCCTGCCCGCACTTGTAGCACACAAACTTTCATTTAAGACACTCACCTGAGTGACTCTTCCCACAATTCCCACATGGTTCAACCTTTTTCCTTATTCCTTCCCGGCTGTTACCAGTATTTCTAGAATTTGTCCACTTTCTTTTCCCACTTGCACTTCCACTGTTTCCTTCCAACTTAACTTTTCCTTCGACCTTTCCCTTATTCTTCTTTTCCATGTTATAGAGGCTCATGGCCTCACTTTCTCCTTCAGCAATGATAGCCTTTTCCAATAACGTTCCAAACGAGTTAATCTAGAGCACTGCAACCTTGTTGTAGATCTAGGGCTTCAGCCCATGTTCGAATCTTCGTGCCTTCCTTGCTTCAGTGTTCACTTGTTGTGGAGCAAACCTAGCTAATTCGTTAAACTTGGCGGCGTATTCTGAGACGGTCATATTTTCTTGTTTCAATTCCAGAAATTTAACCTCCATCCTGTCCTGCATACTGGACGAGAAGTAATTCTCGTTGAACAGTTCTTTGAACCTTGTCCATGTTACCACTTCTGCTCCGGCTCGAGTTTGGTTAGCCTCCCACTAGAAGTTCACTTCCCCTTTCAATATGTAGGTAGCAAAAGCTATTTTTTGCTCCTCCGCTACCCTAGCAATAACAAATGCTTTTTCTATTTTCTTTACCCAAGTTTGGGCTTCTATAGGGTCAGTCGTTCCTTTAAATTCAGGCGGTCCTACTGCCTTGAAATCTTTAAAATTTGCCAATTGATTATCTGGCCGATTTCTTCTTGCTGCTGGTGCTGGATTACGCATTGCTTATACCAACATATTCGCAAAATTCTGCATTGGATCTGCTTATCCTTCTCGTTGTTTACAGATTCTTCTGCTCTTTGGTTTCTAGTCTGACGTCTTGGCGGAATTATCTAGTTAAACAAAATCTTAAAATTATTATCTTATTATTCATATACCATTATTAATGGTATCATAGAAAATAGAGTATAAAATTCTAAATTTTAGACCAATTCAGCTTGCTGGATTCCCAAATTCAGCTTGCCCAATTAACAAATTATCATTTAATTAGCATACTATCTTGACATATAATAATATCATCACATTTATATTCATATTCAACCAGTACATAGTATTTTTCCCTACACCATATAGACTGCCACAGTCAGTTACTATCCCTTAGTGACAACAAAAGTCGGGATTCATCATGATACTTATGCAGAAGTAAAACATTTCACACCTATACATACCATATCATATTCTATACATAATCCTATTTTACTTATCCTATTCATTTCCTACGCCTTCCCTAGCTACTGGACAAGCTTTTGCCTGATGACCTACCAATCCACATACAAAACATATGCATTGCTTCGGATCAGGGCAATGAGATGAGATATGTCCTTCACGTCCACAATTATAATATATATTTTGTCCTTTCATACATATGCCTTCATGTTTCCAATTACAGTTCGCACACGTTACTACTTTCTTGAAATTTCCTTTATTAATATCAGAATTTCCTAAATCACAATCATTCATTTTTCTTTTCCCTTTCTAGCTTGGAGCTGCACACGATTTGCTGCATTTGGCTCCCATCTATTCAATTTGAACCTTCAACTTATCTTGTTCTTCCATTGTTTCGATTAACGCCTTTTGCAACTGGCTGTTTAGTAGCCTTTCCACTTCTAACAACTTTTCCAAACATAACAGCTTGTTCTTTAGATTCTGCACTTTCGTTGATGCTTGGCCAGCTCCAACTTCAGTGTCTGAATCATTATCTGTCAATAACACCATTTCTGGTTCTGGTTCTATGTTTTCTAAAATGATTACATCATCTTGGTTGCTTTTAGATGGAGTGATTTTCTCCTTCTTTACGACGTGATAGTCTTCTAATCCTTTCGTTCCGGACATCTATACACAAATTGTCTTGATTAGCACATAATATATACGCATAACAAATAATAATTTATATAAGTTACTTTTTATTTCATTTTACGATGAATTTCCTTAATTCATCTCCTTTAAACTCTATTTGAGTTATTTATTTTTTAACGTTTCTATCTAGCTTAAGGTTATAGCCTAAGGTATTCCCCACCTAGGTTTCTAACCTAAAGCTCTGATACCAACCTGTGACGCCCCTAAATTCAAGTACTTGAAACCCGAACTTGGTGCTACACGATATCATTTCTTTGAGCGGAATAATATAATTAACAAACTTAATATACATATCAGAGTTGTCTAATCCCAGGCACACGACCTTTAAAGTACTTTATTACACGATAGATAACAAATATTATCGTCTTAATAAAGTCTAACTATTACACAAAATACCATAACACTTATTCCTGCAGCTTTTCTTTCCCTTTGTTTATGCCAGAGCCTTCTAGTTGATCATGCTTAGCTGAAAATATTTAATTTAAAGAAAGAATGAGCATTCAATTGATCAGCAAGTAATAGCAGTTAATAAACTTTAGCTGAAAGAAGTAAATATTTTTTTTGAGGTATACTTCTACAACGAATCAATAGTTATGAATTCTTTCGAAACATATCTTAATAACATATCAAATCGTTTAAAATTTTGAAACGACGTAGTGACTATAAATGCTGAGTGGTAAATGGACCATGAACTTTTATTTTTCATTTTTGAAAAGGTTTAAACAGAAATTCATCTGCAAACCGCTCTGCTCTTACGGACATGTAGGGTGATCAACCCCGTTATGTTCAGTATTGATTAATACTATCTGTTTTAACGATAAATGCGTTCATTCTTTTCGCCTTGGGCACAAAAACAATTTCCCATTTCGGGTTGTTCATACTCAGTTTGGAGTCCTAACTAAACAATTCAGTTGGACGACTTTATCATAACTAATACTATTCAACAACACAATTCAAACTATGTCTAGCCGAGTCAAATAGCTTAGACAACCTTTAAACTATAAACGCATACCGAAATTTAATAGTATGTAACAGGATTTATCATATCAAAGAATTTCTAGTTCAAGAGTTATTGTAGGAATACAACAGTTCATACAAGTGGGGACATTTGTATGATAAAAAAACAATAATGAGATATTGATAAATAATAACCGAATGAAATAAAATTCCACAATATAAGAATAATTCAGAAACTTGCTTACTAAGATTTATTGCATAAAGTAAATGCAAAGAGTAGAGATACTTGCTCAATAAGAAATTGAGATAAGAAACTTGCGCAATGAAAGAGAATAGTTCAGATACTTACCTTGATAGCTGATTACTGCTACGTAATATAGCTTACGCTTTTATCTTTAATATGAAGTCCTATCATCAATAGAATTATTCTTTTAATTAGAATAATACAAGTTAACATATAATACTGCTTAAACATGTTGTCACATATTCATGTCAGTCATTACAACACATAAGAACGTATACCTAGTCAAACTATGTAAATTTGGTTTGAGTTCGGTATCGTTTCGGCATCCCGATTGTATTATCGGATAATTAATGAATTTATTTTTAATAAAACTTTGTTCAAGAACTTAAATATTATAATAGATAATTTAATTATTATTTATAATATTTTTTCAAACATTATAATCATTTATAATAATTTTTCAAACACTTATATCATTTTTAATGATTTAATTGTCAATTAATATCATTATCATTAATATTTAAATAATTTAAAATATTAATGAAGTTCATGTCAACACTTTAAAAGTTATTTATTATAACCTGAAAATATTTTTAAAACCTTAATATTACCTTTAAATGATTTTTAAGATATTAAAAATTAATTTTTAAATAATTACCATTAAAATTAAAATATTAATATTATTCATATCAAAATATTAAAAGTTATTTATTATAACTTAAAATATTTTTAAAACATTTATTTCATCTTTAAATGATTTATAAAACGTTTAAATTATTTTTAAATAACTTATTTAATATAATTATTAAATAAATTTTTTATCATTAATAATAAAATATTAATGAAATTCTTATCAAAATATTATAAGTTATTTATTATAACTTAAAATACTTTTTAAAATTTTAATATCATTTTTAAAATATTAAAACCATTTTTAACTAATTTATTTAATATTATTATTAAATAAATTTATTATCATTATTATTAAATTATTAATAAAATTTATCTCAAAATATTAAAAGTCATTTATTATAACTTAAAATATCTTTAAATACTTTAATATCATTTAAAATAATTTTTAATTTATTAAAATCATTTTTAACTAATTTATTGAATATAATTATTAAATAAATTAAATATCATTAATATTTAATTAAATTAAAATATTAATAAAATTTATGTCAAAATATAAAGTTAATTTTTATAGCTTTAAATAATTTTTAAGGTTATTTTATAAATTTTAATAATTAATTTCTATTTATTTTAAATAATTTAATTATTTTTCATTTAAACCGTCGCTAAAGGGCTATAGCGACGAAAACTGTCGCTATAGATAATCTTGAGCAAGTCAATAATAGCCCGGTCAATGCCAAGGGTCCTAGTTTGACTAGATTTTACTGACAGCATGATCGGTTTCTAGGTAATTAAGTGTGATGAGCTTGTAGTACTAGTGTAACACTACACATACATGTTCATTTTACTATCAACAAATATTTATACCGGATTCAGTGGCCGGTCAAACCAACCACCCAAGGCTGTTCTTCAGTTTCTGGGCTGCCCAGAAACATAAAGTCATGGCCGGTCAACGGTATTCCCAGCCTTATATCTTTTAATATGTTCATGTTTTTGGTGGTCTAGACGTCGGGCTGTGTAGTACAACTACCAAGCTACATGGATCGAGCACTTATAAAGTCTATATATCAACACAAAGAAAGATCTAGATTTTACAAAAACTGGTCAGGACGCTGTTCAAGAATTCTAGGTTACCTAGAAAATAAATCTGAACGGTCAACGACGTTTGACCATCTATCACTTCCTATCCGTTATTTTCTAAGGTTCGAGAGTGCTCTGGACTTGTAGTCCTCATGTCAGAGTACAAGCTAAACACAAATTTACATTCTAACAGCCTTCCAGTTACAAGATCAAAGTCGGTCAAAGTCACTGCCAAAACAAGTTCTTCAGTTTTCTAGGTTACCCAGAAAACCCAATTTCGTGTTCGGTCAACGTACTTTGACCGTGAATAACTTTCAATCTACACATGGTATGATCATAATTCCACTTTCAAAATACTAAGAACATGGCATAGAAGACATACAAACACATAAACACCACATATCATAAAAAGATTGAAAATTATAAGCCCCGACTTTGGGGCTGTCAGACCACTTTTTAGGGTTCATGCTGTTTTCAAAATTTTATGATTTCGTGCATCTAGATGTTATAGAAATGTTACTTCTCAACCTAAATCACTTATTAACATATCATAGAATATATTTTAACACTTAAACACAAAATATATCTAAGCATACAAGATCTAGCTTGGTTAGGGTTTTATACCTTTTCTTGAATAATTTTTGATTTCTGACTTGGAACTGTTATGGTTTAGTGTATGAGATGTTATTATTTGATATTGTGACCAAGTTAGAGAGAGAATTTCATAGGTCTTAGCGAGAGAAAGTGTTTTGGCTTGTGTGGGTGAAAAATAATTAAAGTTTCTTTTTCTTTTTCTTTCTTCATTTGCTATCTAATTGATCCATTGAATCTGACCAGCTAGGTGTCAGTTTTTGGCTGATGAGATGAGATTTTAAGCATGTAGTGAATCTAGAGTTGGTGAGTCCAAATATTTTGGCAAGATTTATAAGTAAGCTCAAATAAATAAATTCAAAATGGTTATTTTTGTAAACTAAAAAATATTTGTAAGGGCATTCTTGTCCATGGTGCTTGAATCTAGGGTTTAACCCTTAGGTTTTAACCCTTAGAGCTTGCCAAATAATTCATAGGGTTTGAAAAATTAACTAGAAATTAAATAAAAATTTAATTATAACACGCTAATTAAAAATTAGGGTTTTCAAATAATAATTAGGGTTTTATTTAAAAATTAGGGTTTTTTGCTATAATTAGGGTTCTCAAATTTATGAATTAGGGTTTTTTAATCATTATTCTTAATCACATAATATCCACACTTTTATTTAAATACAAACATATTAAATACTATGTTTAATATTTAAACAAAATAAATAAAAAAATCTGTAACATATATTCATATAATTATGTTAATTATCATAATTATATATAAAATCTATAATCATATCTTATATTAATATACTTACATATATTTGAAGACAAATATAATTAAGAATTATATTAAATATCCAAATCTCTTAAGAAAATAATTTCTTATTATTCATAACATAATATACTTTTTTTTAAATACAATTATACAATAATTGTATTAATTCATTAAATTTCATAACATAGATCAGCATTAGGGTTTTGATCTATAATCACACGTTACCTTATATATCATTATTAATTAAGTTAAAATAATTAAATTAATTAATCTTGATAAATTCACATAATAAAATAATTATTATTATAATTCTAAGAATTACTTCATATATTATTTAAATAATATATTAATCATATTTTCATAGAAAAATATATAATAAAATATTTTTACTATCAAAATTAATTTATTATAAGAATATAATTTATAATAATCAACCATTCATTTATCGAAAAAAAATTATTTAAAATCATTCATGCAATAAATAAATATATATTTATCACATATATACATATTTTTTACCTTGCACGTATTCCCACCCTTATTTTGATAGAAATAATATAAAAAAAAATTTATACGCAAAATTTCTTATTTAATTGTATAAAAATATTGGGTTATTATATTTCTCTATTTTTATTTATATTTTTTATATATATAGAATACATACCCAATGTTTCCCCCAAACTTGAATTTCTGTGTCATTATGGCAATTGTTCACTATCTACAACATTCTATCATTAAAAAACAGATTTTCCCCTCAAAAGATAAGCATGCACTAATCTATACCAACAAGCAAATATAACAATACCGTGCTATCCGGTAACATCAAAATCAACAGGTAAAGATCACATCATGTAATGAAACTATGACTAAGGCTTAATGCTATCAACAATGTTCAACAGTCCATATAATTCCAATATCATCATCGGCCAAATGAAACTCAAAATAACTGAAATGTGGAATCATGAAACTAAACATATAAAATCTAAACAAATAAACAAAAGATAACTACTAAACATGCAAAAACTAACCAATAAAAAAAATTGCAAAAATAAACATGCAACTACTACTATATACAACTAAAATGCAACTAAAACCCAATACCCCCAAACTTGAAATAAACAATGTCCTCAATGGAAGTAAAGGGTCATCATGGCCACTCGAGTGAATGTCCTCAAGTGAATCCAGTGGAGGATATAACATGGTGGAACCGAAGACTTGAAACTCAACAAACACGCCCTGTTGAGCAAAGGCCTGTGCCAGCGCACTTGACAGTCCATCTGCGTAGGCTTGAAAATTGACGTGCATCGCACCATCTTCACCTGCAAATGTCGCATCTGGCGATCATGACTAACCACATATGACTGCGATGGTGGTGGTGGTTATGACGCCCCCAAATTCGGGTTACCTGACCCCAGGTCTGGTGCTCACGATCCATCATACAAATAACATCTAACTACCCATTCATTTATGAATATCATTAAACATACCATTAGATAATATAATTAATACAACATCCCAGGTTGTCTAACCTTAACACAACGTACATACCTTCAGATATACAAAAAGGTTTACACACAATAACATAATAATTAAAGTTATAATAACTACTCCTGAATTATGTCCTTGCCCTTGTCTTTATCTGCCCCTCCTGTTACCTCATCATTAGCTGAAATGTTATATTTAAGCAAGAGTGAGCAACGAGTTTTCTCCACAAGTTAAAGCATTCAATAAGAAATATGAATCAAGAATATTAAAGTTTAGATTCGATAAGAATTCAATAATATTCAACAGATTTCGAAGTAGCTGAATAAATTGTTTATCAACAACAAGACTTTATCGACTTTTTATGCTAAACAACAATTCAATGATGAAAGAGTAAAACTCTTACGAAGTTTCAATAATGTTCAATTGATTAACAAAAGATAATAACAATAAAATAACAAAGTGGGATGTACCCAGATTTCACGCTGAGTGATCACAATGGGATCATGGACAAATAGGGGAATTATCAGTATACAAAACAAAACCCCAGAATTATAAGTTAGATATAAAAACTAAACTATAACTCTCTGCAAGTACCTGGAGCGGCCAACTCCGTTATACCCGATATTATGCATAATACTCAAACAAAGCGCAACAGCCGGATGTCCGACCACAAGGTTCCCTTCTATATAAAGGTTGTTCATCTCAGTCTTACATCAAGAGTCCGTACCACAACAATACGATTTGGATTTAAAGAAATGCTATGATTTCAACATCTAATATCTATATCAATCTAGCCGAAACAATTGGCATTGATCTTTCAATAACAACCTAGTTTAAATACTACAACGTATCAAGTTTCAATAAATGTTCGTCTCGCCAAAATAATTAGCTAAGACCTAGCTCAAAAACTGTTCAATAATAGGCAAAAATCAATTGCCCTATTTGTAATCAACAATTCTATTTATAGATATGAATAACCAATAATAGTTATTCACCAGTCACACTTTTGAAATTTAAAGCTCAATTTGAGTTAATGAACTTGCACTAATTGCGAATGATCAATAGTAAACTTGGATGTGGTATAATTAGCAATAATTACCCACTTAACATGATGGTAAATAATAATTCGAATTTAAGTCAAAGAAATTATAATACATACGAATATTCAATAACAATCTTAGATGCGGAATAATCATCAATAATTATCCACGGACATGTTTGAAAAGTAATAACTCAAGTTTGAGTTAGGAAACTTGCCTTTGCCGTTGACTACTGCTACACAATATAATTTAACTTCGTTTGAAAGACCTATAATCAATAATATTGATTTCACAATTAGCGTAACATATTATAACTCATAACACTACTATTCTTGTAATAAATTATCTAACATGTAATCATGAAATCAAACATTCAATAATACCTTACTCATTAGGAATATTATCATCTCTTGATAATATTATTATCATATAACTATTGTCTTAAACTCTTGTCTAATATTATTAATCTTTTAATAATATTTTATTCACTTTCTAATATTATTAACCATTTAATAATATTTTAATCCCTTATTAATATTATTAATCATTTAATAATATTTTAGTCACTTAATAATATTATTAATCACTTAATAATATTCCGTACCTTAATCACATCTTATCCAATTATTAATATTACTAATCAATTAATAATATTTTAATCAATATTTAATATCTTAACCATTCATAAATATTATTAACCATTTAATAATATTTTAATTAATTAATAATATTGTTAATTATTTAATAATATTATTATTATTATTTATCTTTAATATAATATTATTAATTATTTAATAATATTTTAAATTATTTCTAATATTATTAATTATTTAATAATATTTTAATTTAACTTTAATCTAATATTATTAATCATTTAATAATATTATTATTTAACTTTAATCTAATATTATTAATTATTTAATAATATTTTAAATTATTATCTAATATTATTAATCATTTAATAATATTATTATTTAACTTTAATCTAATATTATTAATTATT
Source organism: Panax stipuleanatus (assembly GCA_020205555.1). Taxonomy (NCBI): domain Eukaryota; kingdom Viridiplantae; phylum Streptophyta; class Magnoliopsida; order Apiales; family Araliaceae; genus Panax; species Panax stipuleanatus. The sequence continues at coordinate 41,512,347 of CM035116.1, read as the reverse complement.
TAATAATATTTTAAATCATTATCTAATTTTAATTTAATTCTCATCTAAATATTATTAATTACTTAATAATATCATAATCTAATATTATTAATCTCTTAATAATATTTTAATCATTTATTATACAAATAAATAATTTATTCTAATTATTTATCCTTTACTAATTACTTTATTTAACAATCCTAATATGCCATAAATATAAAATCTCATCAAAAATGACCAAAATACCCTCCAAAAATCTAGACACATCATATTTAGGGTCTCTAAGTTATAAAATTGCATTTTTGCCATTTATGACATCACATAACTTTTTATTCTTATTTACTCATAACTCAAACACATCCATGAAAAATATTAAAACAGTTCTGAAAATCCTTATTTTTTGCATAATATCAGTACATGGTATCATGATGAACATATAATTTTTCTGGAATGTTTGGATTTCATTTACTATTTTTAAAATGACCAAAATAGTCAGATTTTGCAGCAATTAGCATGAACAGTTTTTAAGTCCAAAAATTACGAAATTTTCAGTAGATTTTCCTGTTATGTATATGTACTTCCAATAAAAATTTCACAATTTTTGAAGTTACACGGAAAAAGTTATTTTGGTTTACTTTTAAAATAGTCCTTCCTTGTAAAATCCATAACTCTCATTCTACACATCCAAAACTAGTCATCTTTGGACAGGATCTAGATAACTCATCATACTAACATGCCAAATTTTCTCAGAATTTTTAAAGCAAATAAAATGGACGAAACTGCCCCTGCAAGAACAAGTCAGAAACTGCCCATAACAGTTTTTCTTTCAACTGGACTGTTTGTACTAAAATGGCTGTCAAGGCTTGAAAAATCAACAGTTTTGAGTGCTACTATTTGGGTTTAATAGTTAACTTACATATCTAGCACCCCTCTTTGACGGATCACAAAAAAGAGTTGTAGATTTCAAATGGTGGATTTTCAAAGTAGAGAAAGATTAGTATTTTCTGAACTAGAAAACTTATTTTTCTTTTCTACCTTTTGATCAACATTAAAACACCCAAAATGATTAGATCTAAATATAAAACACTCATTAATATGCGGATCTAAGGTTTTTGAGTTTTGAAATCTTATGTCTTTATTTTATCAAAACAAATTAACTAGAAGGAATAAACTAGTTTATAGATGGATTTTTATACCTTTGATTTATGAGTTCTTCTTCTCCTTCTAATATATAAGATGGATCTTGGGTTTATGAAGAAATTTCTCCTCCTTCCTTCTTGTATCCCCACGGTTCCTCTCTTTTTCTCTTTCTCTTTCTATTTGTTTTGTTTTGTGAGCAAATTTTAGGAAATGAGAAGTAACTTTGTTTACTAATGAGAGAAGACTCAGTTAGCAAAAATACATACATACACTCCTATATGTCTATATTTTCTCCCACTCCTCTCTCTCTATTATCTCTTCCTTACTTGCTTGCAAACTTGGAAAAATGTTGTGGCCAAATAGATTAATGACACCTAAATGTATTAGGTAACCCACTTTGACAATTTGAGTGAAGCAAAATAATTAACATCACATGCCATACTCTCCCTTAAGTGGCCGGGTAATGACACCTTTCATTGCCTAATTTTTATTGAACTTTTAAAGCCAAATTTAGCTTAATCAAATGACCAAAATGTCCTTCAACAAATGGGCTAAAAATTGGGCCACTTAGTTTAATGTTTGGGCTTTCCAATTAAAATGATTGGGTTTGCTATTTAAAATAATTGGACCATGTAAAATACAATGAGTCCAATACCAAAATTTTATCTTACCCTAATTATTTAATTAGGATTTTCATAACACTCATTTAGGATTTAAATGGTTACTCTCATACATTTAATTATATAACCCAATTAGACTTGCTTTAATTAAGTTATATAATTAATTAGTTGAGATATATAAAATAAATTTCTTAAGGTAATATAAATTTTAGATACTAACATTCTTCAATACTACAACCATTGGGTTATTTAATCCACATTCCTAATATTTAATATTAGGTTATAAAGCTTTTTTTTAATTCAATATATATAATAAATAAATATTTATACACATCTATAATATATATATTTATTTAGTCACATACATCTCCTACATATATCATAACATATTTATCATCATTGATAAATACTTATTATATTTATTTACCCACATATTTATTCAATATATGCCACAAAATATTTAATATATCGATAAATAATTTAATATTCTTATTTTTTGGCTTTCTTTTTTGTTCCATTAATTCATTAACTTAATTAGCCCTAATTGGCTTAATAAGTTATTATATAATCATATAATCTCTTTATATTAGTCATATCAATTTAATCACTTAAAGATTATAAATCTTTTTAATTTACCATTCAAGTTATGTTAATTCTCAACATAACTTATCTTACTCTTCTTTAATCAAATTGATTAAGTATTCATCTTAGTTAACTTAAAATAATTAAATTAACTAACTCACTTAATTCACATATTCACTTATATGCTTAAAAAAAATTATTCGTAAAAAATATATACATATATAATCGTATAAAATTCTCGGTCCTTACATTCTCCCCTCCTTATAAGGATTTCGTCCCCGTTATCACTATTACCTTACATTCTAATATCTTTTAAAGTTGTATCATCAATTTCACTATATATATACAATACTAATGTGTGACTCATATATTAACCTGTGACTTGGATCCATAAATGGAAACAACTCACAACGATATCTACCCAATAATACATGCGTAATTATATTACTGAACGAAATCTTTACCTGTCATCACTTCCTATGCAGCCAATGCGTTTGGAACCGTTATGTTAAAAGTGAATGTCGTTGGTCTTCCTTGCTGAGCTGATTCTTTGATCCATATTGTTCCGCTGTTGGTTCCCTTGTTGTTGCTTCCCTTATTTGCATTCTTCT